>VXBZ01005674.1:68520-122068 GCA_013399135.1 Heliornis fulica | reverse complement strand
TGGTCTCGGGGGGGCGGGGGGGGAGTCTACTCTAGCTGAGCGGTGGGCGGTTGGGAAGCAGCAGCCGGGTGCCCATGAGAACCCCCTTGCTTTGCTCTGGGACCTCTCCCATGTCAGAGCCCTTTAGAGGAAAGGGACCTCGAAGCAAAGTGCTCCTCTCTGCTTCCTTGTGCCGTGGAAGTGCTTCCAGTTCCTCTCTGTTGGCATGTGGGGCAACTGGAGATGGGTAGTTGTCTGCTTCTGGCTTGGAGGGGTGAGTGGCAGAGCTAAGCGAAGGCAGCAGGTTATGGGTGTTGGGGGGGTGGTGGAAGGGCATTGCTGCCATGTGTCTTCTCCCTGTCTGGTTGACTCAGGAGGGTTCCTGAGGGTAACTGAAGGTGAGTCATGCCAAGAAAATTCAGAAGGTCCCAACAAATTCCTTCCTTTTCTCTCTTGACAGCTGCCCCATGCCTCAGCAGTGCTGTGAGGAGACTGCTGGTGGGAGGATGGTGCTGCTGGAGGGGGCTGATGGCAGGAGGTGCCTTCAGAACTTCCAGCTGGGCAATCCCGTAGTCCTCACCCAGGAACCGTGCCTGAAACACAGGCCAGTAAGAAGTAGGGAGAGAAATGGATGAGGCCTGAGCAGTCTGGCTGGCTCAGACTCACTGAATCAGCAACTCCCTATGTGGCTGCTGCTGGGCTCCACACTTACTAGAGGTGGTTCTGCAGTGGTGGACCACAGGGGAGCAAACCAGCGTTAACCAGTTGTGGAGGGCAGTTCAGCCCTGTCAACTCACTGGGAGTGAGAAAATATGACTGTGTGAGCTTTTGGTGGTGGCAGAAGGAGAAAAGCCCCATAAAAGCTAAAGGTGGTGGGCAACACTCTGCTTGGGTGCTTTAACCCAGGAGCAGGAGAGCTACTGGTCGAGCTGGGTGGGAAGAGGTGGTGGTGATGGCACAAGGGCAGGGGAGCTTGGGAGGGAGCAGTGTCTGCCTTCTGGCTTAATGTAGGAGACTGTTCCCAAGGCTGTAGTTTGACATCATGGTGGCACCTGTCCCTCCCTGCCAGCCTTCCGTGTGTCCATTGCATGTAAGGCACGAGAGGGAGTTTCACTCTGTTTTCGAGCAGCTGTGCCCTTTGAGCAGTTTGGTTTGGTTCATATACCTGTGTGGTAAAAGTGCAGTTCGTGTAATAGCAGCAGAGTCTTTGGGAAGTAATCACAGAATCACAGACTGGTCTGGGTTGCAAGGGACCCCAAGGTTCATTGAGTTCCAACACCCCTGCCACAGGCAGGGCCACCAACCTCCAAGCCTGGATCTACACAAGGTTGCCCAGGGCCCCATCCAACCTGGCCTTGAACACCTCCAGGGTCAGGGCATCCACCACCTCTCTGGGATCTCCCTCTCCTGTTTAATCCCCATTAAACTTTGAAGGACAGGCACAGTCTCAGAGGAGTTCAGAATGGGCCTGAAGCCCTAATAAGAGGCTCTCTGGTGAGGAAGTATGGCTTGTACTGTGGTCCTGCAGTAAAACAAAATGCTGCTGTTGGCACAACTGGTTTTCTCCCACCAGATGAGAGGCCCAGCAGTAATGAAGCATAGAAACAGAAGTTATGCCCATCTGGGGGGGCGTTTGCTCGAGGTACAGTAAAGCCCTTGTGCAGGGAGCTGTAATCTCTGCATGTCCAATCTGTGTAATTCGCAGAACCCCACGCAGGGACAGGAGGACATGTCTCGTGAAGACTGTGACTGGCAGTGGCGGCCTCTGTTCCCTGTGCCAGTCCATCTGCTCTTACAAATAGCCGTGGAGAGCCCGCCTGAGCCTTTAAGTCTGCTCTGGGATCAGAGTGGCTGCAAAGTTGACCTGATCGCCGCAACTTCTCACACAGGGTGAAGTTCTCCTTTTCAAACAGTGGCGAAACCACAGGCTTGCACCGCGATGCACTAACTTTGCAGACCTGGTTTGAAGGAGCCTGTGACCCCAGATGTCCTCAAGTCGAGGTGGTGGAGGACACCGTGGTTAACAAACCTCTCTCTTCCCTTCTTCCCTCTCTCCTGGCAGTGCACTCGGAGCCACCATGCCAAACTGGGGAGGAGGCAACAAATGCGGTGCCTGCGGACGCACTGTCTACCATGCCGAAGAGGTGCAGTGTGATGGGAGGAGCTTCCACCGGTGCTGCTTTCTCTGCAGTAGGTATTCCCTTCCCACTCCCATCCAGAACCTCCCGTGGCAGAGCTGGGCAGGGGTTCACAACAGCAAGGTGTGGTCCTGGGTGATGTCCCCAGGCTTGGCTGGTAGCACAGGGGATGGCAGTAGCCAAAGATGGCTTTGTCCATTGCGTGTTGGGCTTGCCCCCTTGCTTCCCTGCATGCCTCCTGGGCCTGGTGGTGCCAGAGGGAGAGCTTGTCTCCTGGAGAGATGGGATCCTACCTGTCCAGTGTGGGAAGGATGGGATACGCCTCCCAGAGCAGAGCATATCACACTTCTCCTCCCTTTACCCCCCTTCCCAGCCTCCTCTAAGAAGTCTGAGGGATCTTTAGGATGGAAACCTGGCTTATGCATGGCTTGTACAGAGGAGAGAACCCAGTGATGGAGCTGTGTCTGCTCTATGTGAGCTCAGCTGGGCTTCTCATGGTGCTGAGGACGGCAGCAGCTGAAAGAACAGTTATCAGAGCCCAGCCCTGAAGTCCCGCGTGGACCGGGACACCAGCGTGCCTGAGCACAGCCGAGCTGTCGATGCTTTACCACAGCCAAAAGCCCAGACTTTCTTGGCACGGGGGCCTGTGGTTTATTTCAGATGAAAGGAGTCCAAAGCAGTATTTTCCAGTCCAACCAACAAGCCCAGTGAGGCATTGAAAATAGCTTTCTCTGCTGAAAAGACTTCTGCTTAGATGAAGGGAACAAAGGGTCGCAGTGAATCAGAGGCTCTTGCGTAGCACACAGCCAGCCTGTCTGTCTGAATCGGGGAGTTTTACCTTAGTACAAACACAAAGTACTTTCTCTTTGTCCCGCTTGCTGGTGTTTAACACCTATGGGCAGAGCTACGGCTTAGCCCTCTTCCTATAAGCCGTGGTTACACCTGGCCCTCTCAAACCACGGTGCGGTGTCAGCGCTGGCACGTGAGCCCCGGCACACCTACACTGTCCCTGAGCTCTGCTGCAGTCACCAAACAGATTAGATGTCTCGGCTGCCTCATTTTCAGCCTTTTATGGCAGTGCCTGTTAAAAGAGACCTAGAGTTCTCCGTCAAACAATGGCTCTAGTGTGTCCGAGTATTTGCTTTTCCTTAGTGCATAGGTGGGTTGGGGTTAAAGTCTGCAGACTTAACAAACACTTGTAAGTTGATTTACTTACTGGGTATTTGTGTCTTACAAAAAGAACCTAGGAGCTAATGAATGCCATACGCAAAGTTCACTGAGTATTTTGAAGACCTTAATTTTTTTCCTAAACAACAACAGAAAAACTCATAAGGATTTTTCTTTTTTGTTGTTTTTCCCCTCCATATTCTTTGTCAAGGGTATAATGCTGTTGCAGATGGAAAGAGCGTGCCAGTCAGGATACAAAAGAAGGTTTTAAGAAGGAAATAGTTTTGCCTTCTGCTGTAACCTTGAGCAGAGTGCCTGCATTGTGCCGAAGGACAAAGTAGGAATGCCAGCAAAGCACGGCCCCTCCAGTGACAGCTGTGAAATGGTCCCAACTCTGCCCCAAACCAGTGCAGAGGCAGGGGGAAACCTTGAAGGTTTCTTTTTTTCCCAGCCCCGGCTCAGCCAAGGGGGCAGGACAGGAATATCCTGCACCGACAGCTTCATGCTGTATGGCATCTGTCAAGGGAAACTGATGACTGCACTATCTGCGTTTCTGAGCAGCCTCATTCATCAAAACACAGCAAGTTTCTAGGCTTTAAATGTCACGGCCATGAAGAGGTGGGAGGCAACAGAGCCCTTTATAGGGCTGAGCATAATTCACTAATTCAAGTGACAACCCGTTCCCTCAAATCTCTGGTGGTCCCACAGCATAATAGGAAGAAGTGTGGACAAGGAAACCCACAACATCACTTCTCACTTGATTGTTGGCTTACATGTGCTGATAGAAATGATCCCTTAAGGCAGTTTAACCTTTTTTTCGCCCCCGCAGTGGTCTGCCGGAAAAACCTGGACAGCACGACTGTAGCAATTCACGATGCTGAAGTTTACTGCAAATCTTGCTATGGGAAAAAGTATGGCCCGAAAGGTTACGGGTATGGCCAAGGGGCAGGTACGCTCAACATGGACAGGGGAGAGAGACTGGGCATCAAGCCTGAGAGGTGAGTGAACCAAAATGGGGGAGAGTGACCCATGTCACCCTTCAGTGTGGTTTTCAGAGGAGTCATTCGGGCTGGATGTGGTTGATGTTGTCTGGAATAGAAATGCTGTGAAATACCCTGGTGTAACCGAGTGTGGGGCACTGAACCTGCAGTGCACAGCGCTTCTGCCGGTGGCTGTGTGAGCAGGCACCATACGAGCAGGGCCTAGTGCAGGTAAAGGTGCACAAACCCTATGTGTGAGATGTAGGGGACTGGATATCAGAGCTGCTGATGGCTCTGAATGAACCCACAGAGGTCGTGGGTTGCTCTCCTAAATAAGCTGCAAATGCACGTGTTCAGCAGGTTCTGGTAGGGATGGATTTGGAGAGCTCAGATTCTAGGGCTACAAGGAGAATGGAGTTTTATCTGACATAGGAAACTTGTGTTTAACTACAGCCAAACTCAAAATACCTGTTAAACAATTAAACATTCCTGGATTGGTTAAGTTCTTGCTGGAAAACAAAGCACATGGAAAGAAGCTGAGGTGTATCTCACAACTTGCTTCACGCAGGTTCCCACGTTATTGCTTGGCATTTAGGTGATGTAAGCTCCTCAGCCAGGTTCAGTCATTGTCAGTTCAGGTTCCAGATTACGATCAGTGGACAGGAATTTACCAGAATTATTTGTACCTTACTATCTGATAAATCTACTTTCTGATACAGAATTCAGCGCTTCCAGAGAAGTGGAAAGGTAGAAGGCTCTTTAGAAAACTAGCTTTTACAGTAGCTTCTTTTTTAGTCTTTGAAGCATAGCCTTTCTCTTCTTGTTTTGGGGCTTCCCCGCTACCAAGTGTAACTGGATAGCCTTGCTGGTAACTCACCTCTCTGGTTTTGCAAAAGCACTGTTGGATGCTGCTCTGCTACTGTTGTCAAGAAGAGCAGGAGGACACTTAGTAAAAGAATAAAGCCAACAACTGTCCTGTCTCTTTCAGCACGCCCTCTCCCCACCGACCCACCACAAATCCAAACACCTCAAAGTTTGCCCAGAAGTTTGGTGGGGCAGAGAAATGCTCTCGGTGTGGCGATTCTGTTTACGCGGCAGAGAAAGTAATAGGAGCTGGAAAGGTAAGGAACCGTGTGTGCTGTTCTGTGTCTGCCATGTGAGCTTCAAAGTGAGCAAGGTGTGTTACATGGGTTCCAGGAGGAAAACAACTGCTGGGTGGAGTTACCTTAAAATTGCATTTCTGAGCATTGGAAATACTCTAATCAATGAACTTGACTGGACAAAAAGTGCTTAAAATGCGGGGTGATCAGAGCACAGAAGAAGGAACAGTCTTAGAATCACAAAATGTGTTCAGTTAGAAGGGACCTTTGAAGGCCATCTAGTCCAACCCCCCTGCAGTAAGCAGGGATATCTTCACTAGATCAGGTTGTTCGGAGCCCTGTCAAGCCTGACCTTGAGTATCTCCAGGGACGGGGCCTCTGCCACTTCTCTGGTCAACCTGTTCTAGTCTTGATGTGTGCAGCTTCTGCTGGAGGCTGAATGTTTCAGCAGAAAGGGGATGTTCTCTGAAAATACCCTGTAAAAACCACGTGTCAGTCTGCTAGGTGCCTGACTGATTACAGAGAGACAAGATCTGCTCTGAATTGATTAGAGCAAGCCCAAACCTTTCAAAATGCTGCCCTGAGCAGGATGCGGTGTGGAATTCAGGGCTTTGGACCACCTGCAGAAATGCAGACGGTCTCAGCTACTGGTGTGCTTGAGCTGGTTTTTATTCTACCAGTCATCTACAAACAATATGGATGCAGGTGTCTCCAGTTAATGCATGTTTTATCTGACTTAGGTGTTTTGTGTATATAAATATTTTTTTTCCCCTCTTCTTCCCTAGCCATGGCACAAAAACTGCTTCCGATGTGCCAAGTGTGGAAAAAGCTTAGAATCTACAACCCTAACTGAGAAAGAGGGAGAAATCTATTGTAAAGGTGAGGAAAGAAACAAAGATCACTTGTTTATGGTTCAAGCTAATGTGTTAAAAAGACAGATGCAGAATATATTTGCAGTAGAAGAAACTTTGAGGCTCTTGTCAAGATGGAAATGATCTGTAAGTCATAGCAGTAATGCTGAGAAAGGAGCTAAGTATTACTGAAGCTGCTGATGTAACTTACATCTGTATCAAGTGGAACACCACATGGTGAGAAATGCAGCGGCAGCACATGCCTGCAGCCTGGGTCAGAGAGCAGGTCAGAGTAAGGAAACCAGCTAGCAAAGCATCCTGCCCTGCCTTCTTGCATGGTATTGTGGATATAAACATGATCCTCGCAGTGGGTTGATGGCATCAACATGTCTTAACAGAGATTTCGGTGCAGAATGGCTTTCACAGAGTAGTTTGGGAGCTACATGGACCAAACAGCCACAGTTGTGAGATCAATCCATGGCAGTTATGCAGCTTAACAGAAGGTTTTCAAGTGTTGCTTCTGCTGGGGATGTTCTGTTGACTAATGGGAAGTGGCTGAGAGGCTCAGCTCTTAATTAACGAGCCAGCAGCCTCAGCCACTACACCTTCATCTTTCTCACAGGTTGTTATGCAAAGAACTTTGGCCCCAAAGGATTCGGATATGGCCAGGGAGCGGGTGCCCTCGTCCACGCCCAGTGAGGGGGCACAGTTCAAACCCCCAATGCCTCTGCTCAGATCCTGCTACAGGCAAGAGGAGAGTTTCCTCAATGCTACTAACTGCTGTGAAACATACTAGTTACCGTAGTCTTGGGCCCTGCACTCAGCAGATGGTATGTTGTTTGTTTTTAACAAAAGCACTGCTTTTCCCCCTTGCTTTGTGTATCACACTGTACCACTGTTAAGACTGAGTATCGATTCAATAAAGCTTTGCTTGTTGGTATATCCTAAAGCCAAGCGTCCCATGCTTTCTTGGCAGTGAAGCACATTCCTAAGGGGAGTGTCGCTGAAGTACTTTAGGAGTGCTGGGGTGGAGATACAATGCTATAGACTTGGTGCAGACCTTCACTGAAAGCTCAGAGTGACTGGAAGTTAGATGTAGGTAGCACTGCTCACTGCACAGTGGTAGTCATTCTTAATTTGCACAGCTTTTGAGAGATCCCAAGTAGCCGTGTGCCTAAACGGCTGGCAGGCTGTGCCTTGGAGGTGCTTGTGGATGGAAAGCAAAACCTTTTCACCACATTACTTTGTGAGACTCCATCTGCTGTGCAGCAAGGCATATGAAGACTGACTTACTCTGCAGAAGCACTCCAACCAAGACTGCTGCAGATTAACACCATTTGCCTTAGCAGTTGATCAAGCTCTGGACTGTCATGTCAGACTTGGGTGTAAGAGAAACTTTTGACCTTTTCTCAGTGCTACAACCCTCATTTCCCTGAAGCCAATGAAAGGTTTCAGCCTCTTGAGGAAGGTGTCTGACAAGGTAGTTGTAAATGCAAGAACACAACAAAAGTGCCTTTGAACACTCTGGTAGCTAGTGTGACTTGAGCTGAAGTTGATGGGCAAGGAGTGGTAGCAATTAAACATGTCACATGCAGGATAGATTGACTCCCTGCAAAGACACCGGCTGGGTGGAAGCTGTAACAGTCAGGAGGGTCCTTGCCTCTGCTACTGTTACTTTATTAGCAGTTCCTAAAGGTCTGTGGTTAGGAGACAATTGCTTTTGCCTTAACCAGATCTCAAGTAGAAAGCTCACAGAAGAGCTTGGCTTCTTTTGGGGCCTGGTGCAGCTCCCACCACGAGCCTGCAAGTCCTGAGCCAGCAGCACCTGAATTTGCTCTTCTGGTGAAGTAGGGGGAGTCACCTCCTCAACAAGAGACCCAGGGCCATCCCACCAGAATGAGCTACTTAAGCCTAAACCTGCCCTCTTTGAGGCAAGCTGACCTTCATGCAAGTCACCAGCATACGGCATGGACAGTTCAGAAACTTTTATTACAATTGTGGTTTATTTTAAAGCTGGGCCTAAGTTTCTTGAACAGCTGAAGCAAACCTTCACCAGTGTGCTCAGGGCTCCTCTGCCCTCAGATCTGGGGCATCAACACCTCTTAGAAAGCACAAATGGTACCTCAGGGGAACATGCCTGAGCCTCAGTGGGCAACAGGCAGCTGTAGGGGTGTTTTTCCATTCCTTCCAGAGAAAGGATGTGCTATTGCATGGCAAGGGCTTCACCAGAGTCCCACCACAGCTGCGGGGAGGTAGAGGCTTGATCCTGGCAGCTACAGTCCACATCGTGTCCTAGGGTGGAGGGAGGAGGTCCAGTGTTGACTGTCATTTTGCCCAACAAAAGTTAGTACAAGAAAAGTTGGGATTTGGGAAGCAGGCAGATACCTCAGGGTGGGACAGAAGCCTTCACAGAGCAAACCTACGCAGCCACATTCAACACTGTGAAAGCTACAGTACGACAGCAAGCAAGCGTGTCAGCAGGGCCTGAAGCAGATGTTTGAAGCACAGTCTGTGGCTGTGGTCTGAGGTAGGGAAGTAGTGCAAGCCAAAAGCCTAATCAGAAAAATACGCCCCAGTCCAAACAATGCACAAAGAGCATTTTGTACGGGTTGCAAAGGAACACGGTGGATATGAGGAAGAACAGATAACCAGCTCAAAACGTGAGCCAAGAGCTCGTACAGATCAAGGAGAGGGAAAAATTACAGCTGGAAAAGATAACAGCAAGACAGAAGCAGCACACCTTCGGGGTGTGAGCGAGACAGTAAACAGCACGGCCCAGGAAATCTGGGCAGAAACCTCTCATCCTGCTACTCACACTGATGACCCCAATACCTTTCTCCAAAACAAAAAAATAAATTCTTTTCTTCCTACTTGTGTAGGAAGGGTCGATCCCCTCTGACTCTGCCAACCTGGGCAAGGCATCTCTCACCTCGAAGCGGTGTCCGGGCCCCAGCAGCCGAGGGCATGCAAACAATGACAGCAACTCCTTGTTACCTGATGGAAGTGCTTCCCCTTCACAGGAATAGCACTATAAAATGCTCTTTGACAGATAGAAACCAGAATAACACACCACTGAGCAGATGAAACTGCTCCCCATTAGTTGTTGTACTTACTGTAGTGAATCTAAGATCACCACCACATCACCTAGTTGGCAGCTGTAATTTATGCTGACAAAAAAGGCCATCCAACATACTGTTCATTTACCTACAGAAAAGAACTTTGAATTTTTAGAAAAATGAACAGAAGTGATTGGAAGTGATTTAGATCACTAAAAATCACAGGCTTTCATTTCCTAGAGGGAGTTACAGCAGTAACTCACAGCTTCACAGTCCACATCCCAACAAGTTATATAATTTAACCACAGAAAGACAAAGACATGAAGGTAAAAAAGAAAACCTGTAAGCATAAAGATAATGCATATGTCAAGAGGAATGCGTACCCTACCAATGAAGTGCTTTCAATTGATTACCATCCACTTTTCAACAGCAACAAAACACTGGTGGAAAAACTCACTGCCCAGGATGGAGCAATTAATGCTTTGAGTTAGTCTCAGTTTGGAGCCCTAATTCCAGGAGAGATTGGCTCTCAATGGTGCTTTGACTTCATGATCTGGAGATCTTAAGCTGTATGCAGGATTGGAGGCAGGGTGAATAAGGCACTGAGCTTATAACGCAAATGAATTCAACCTGGAAATGGTGCAATTTCAGCTGATCTCTACTCAGGAGCCACAGGTGGATAAAACCCAGTGCAAGTGTTCTGCTTTCATAGCAAAAAACAGAATCTGATTTTACTTAAAGGCAGCTCATGGGAGGTGTGAGGGAGTGAACTCTAATCAAGCCATAACGAGGGTGCAGAGGGTAGGCTCCTTCCCAAACAAAACAAACCAAGAAACCAGCTTTCCAGTCATGAGGATCCCACCCATACCTCCCAAGTGCAGCAACTGCTCTGACCAAACACTCCAAACCTCTTGTGTAGGATCTTCAGTACAGAATGTCTTTTCTAAAAAAAATAAAGTACCTTCCCTGATCTTTACCAGAGAAGTAAAAGGGTGGTCAGCAGAGGAGAGATTGTGCACAGCCTCACCAGAACCACTGCCCAGGGAAGGGCAGAACAGCACCAACAATTCTCATCAATGTCAACACTGAACTCACACAGAGGAAAAAAACCAGGACTTTTTTCTCCCCATTAGGTGTGCTCTGAAGTCCTGGCCTTATACTTTAATACATACTGTTGGATATAAATAGCCTGATTCAATTCCAACTTGGATCGTTACCTAGTCTCTACTCATAATCCAACCTTTAGCACAGGCAAGAAGAGTCAAGGAATTCTGTCTCCTGCAAGTACCACTAGAAGCAGATGTCCTCGTCATACCTACTACACTGTGGGTGTCTTATGTAACCTCAGAATACCTCAAATGTCATTATCATTAAATATATACAGTTGGCCACCATGAAAGCACTTCCTAAGAAGCACTATCTTGCCAGCAGCTTTACTCAAACGTATCTAATTAGAGAGCAGCAACTATAACTGGCAGTACAAAGGTACAGTTTACCAAAATCCAATAAAGAAGTAGCTTACTGGGTTCTGTATCAGCACAGATTTGGGTGCATGCTCTCTTTAAGCCACCTGTAAAACTTGCAGGAAACAGACTTTACTAAAATAAGATGTAAGACAGCAGCTATTATCTCAAGCTACAGCTTTCTGGAACCAGATGAAAACAACATTGCGTGAAATCACATCCAAAGTCAAGACAAACACTGCATCTAAGAGTCAATATTTATTTGATTAATAACTTACAAAATTTAACAGATTTTAATTTATGTAAGGAGAGCTAATTTATTAAACATTTTACAGATTTTTTTGTTCACAATGTAATACATCAAGATCTTGACAGTATTAAAATAATACTTGGCACAGTTATAAATAAAGAATATACAAAAAAATCCATAGCTTAAAATGTAGTGATGCTGTTTTACACATTAACTGAAAAAAAACCAAAACCCAAACAAACAAAAAAAACCCAACCCTGGTGGACATCAAATACAGAGACCTGCAAAGAAACAGCACATGTTTAGGGCCAAGACAAAATTCCCATTTATTCTACCTATGTCAGATTAAGTTGGTCTGATCTGCTGTTGGTCTGGATCAGCTCTGTTAAATTTCAGAAGCAACGCAGTTTTGGTTCAATGAGTGAATTGTTAAGTTTGATAACTTGACAGAAAAATGCTGCATAGTTGGCTCCCCCCCTGCTTGATTTTATGATTTCACATCCAAAATTCTGTTACTCAAGACAAGTTACATTTTGCACTGGAAACTCCATACATCCCAAAATCCATATACGCAAGTTCACAACTACCTACACTATTGCTCAAATTCTGCAGGTCCCAACAAAACCCGCACAAGAGAGCTATTAACAAGTAAATCGTGCAGAACTCACTACGTGCTACCAGAGATCACCTCTTCTTTTGCAAATGTTTTCGACATGGGACTGCGTGACACAATTCATGGCAGTTAATGCTACCTGGGCAACTAAAACCAAAACTTGTATCATGTACTGAACTGCTCTTCTGGTGCCAGGCGGTATTTAATAAAGTGGTTTGAAGTTCTTCAAGTCAACCGACCCCCAACAGAAACATGAAGAAAAATATGAACAAATGTGCAGAACATTACTTGTGTTTAAATAAAACAACTTCGTGCTTTGTTTTCTGATTAGAAAAAAGAAAAAAACAACCTATGACTAACTGGTATCAACTGTTTTCACTGAAACAGAACTCATCTTCGTTAGGATTACAAATTTTGTCTGACAAAAATAGCAAAAGCTTCTCGCCACCCCTACACGCGAATGAATCTCTCCCATTAAAACTGTGTCCAAGACGATGTTGGTTTTTTCCAGTATTAAACGTCCACGTACTCTAACGCTGCACTTCTGTAAATCCTGATATCTGGTACTTGCAAACCAAGTGTGTGTCTTCAGATCCATGAACAACTACTGAAAAAATGTTTACTTGCAAATACTGAACATCAACTATTTACAGTTTCACTGCTCCTCTTACTATGGCAAGGGCTGGGAATACCACTAGATTGCTTTATTACCTGTAATCTGCATATTACAGAAAACGCTATTTTTGCCAAGCATCAAACATGCAGTGAATTTGCAGGGCGTAATGCCTATTAACAGCAATATTGAACATCACTAAAAGCTCATTAGATATCTTCCTACACTTTTCTGGTTGAATAAAATGAAAATGAGCAGCTTTAAATACACTAAACACACACTCACAGAGAGAAAAACTATTTGATAAATTATTTATATACAGATACACATTCTTTACACTGGTCTCAGACATCTGCTTTCAGGTCCCTCCCCCCAAACTCCCCTCACAGGTTTCTTGAACCACTGGGTCGCTACAGCACTTAGAACTAACCTGATTCTCAGTCTCTCTGTAAACAATAGTTAAGGAAGCAGTGAACAACTCACTATGAGTGTATGAAAACACCAGAACAAAAATCAGTGCATCACATTCAAGAAAAGCCCCTTTGGAATGCAATTTCAGATCATTCCTTCTTACCTTCCAAAGATACCTGTAGCATGAGAACTTAAAAAAAAAATAAAGGGTGATTTCCATGTGCCAATGCACCATCTTCTTCAGAACGCGGCATAACATTTTCTGTGTGCGTGTGCTAATATGGGGAATATTTTTTATTTTTTTTAAAATTTTTAAAGTTTGGTTTCCATTATTTCCCATCCAAAGTAAGCGTTTCAGACAACTTTGGGTGGCTCTTCTGCAGTTGCATTCAATTTTAAACTACCATGCCTGTGGTTTCCCCCATGCAACGTCTCTTCCAACATGGCTCCAACTACACGCCATATGTATGAGGACCAAACCTAATACTAAGGCATCGCTAGTCTGTAAGTTGCTTATACAATTACTTCAAAGATAATGATTTTTTTCCACTTTTCTCCTGAGCATTTTATACCATAGTCTAGTTTTACAGGTGCATCATGCATTTAAGCGGGGCTTTCACTTTGACAGAAGAGCTCCCCTCATTTGCTCAGTTGCTTATTTCAGACTCTACCATCTCAGAACAGGGTTATTACAAGTATTTAACTGTACCACTAACTGGCAGCAAAAACAATCGCCAAAAATGTGGGCAGCGGGTTTTTTTCCACATTATCTGACATCCCTTACTGCTATAACTTAACATCTTACAGGTGATTCTCACCTACCACATGATGTTTATTACAGCATTGAAAATCACATTTTCAATGTACAGAATACTACAGAAAATCTGTATTAAAAAATCACATTACAGGAACTACAACATAGCGATCAGTGAACTCTGTATCATAAAATTTAGTTTTATAGTCTAGATTCTTGTTTCAGTGGAATTATTTGTACTGGGAAATAATTCTTTCTGCTCACACAACGTGACTACTTATGTCAAAACGTCAATAACTTCATGCTCCCTTGTGAATGACCTTAAATAAAAAAACCCCAACAAATACTGTGAATATGCTGTCGTGAATAACTGTCACGTTAAGAACTGTTAAAATCCCTTTTTGATCTTCCTCCTCCTCTTCCTTATCAGGTTTGGCAGTTTATTCTGTCCATTTTTATTTCTGTTAATAAAATTCCTATGAAGAGAAGGTACCTTAAGATTCATCATCAGCCCTACACATAGCATGCTACTCTTCGAGGGATGCGGATTCGAGAGAGAGAGAAAATTTTTCAGGCACCACTCAGATATGATATGCTCACAGGATGAAGGTGGTGCTACACCAGCTGGTAGCCTGATCCTGAAGTCTGGTCATATTCTATTGTATACTGCCTTGTCCAGTCCACAATGACAGGCCGAAAAAGACCACAGCATCTGAATTCAAAGAAGTCTATAACGTTCCTTATACATCCATGGCTAAAACCAAAACAAAACCACAAGTTAGTGAGCGATACCGTAGCACATCTAACAAAGCACATTTTTTATCTGCCTACACATTTCCACTCTTTACCCTTTAAGTCCCAAACTGTGGAAATCCAATTCAGGTGAGTATTATCTTAGTGCTTGCTGACAACCAAGCTCTGAAATAAACAGTAGCCACCAGACCAATGAAAGTTTGATCCTTGGACACAACGAAAACACTTTCTTCCAAGGTCTGCCAAAACTGTATGGAGAAATGTAACATGTTATTGGGATAACTGTCATGTAGTGTAGCACAGCATGGGGATTCAGATCTCTAAAAGGAAAGTTGTGATGGATGGATAGATGGATGGATGGATGGATGGATGGATGGATGGATGGATGGATGGATGACAGAATCACAGAATGTTAGGAGTTGGAAGGGACCTTGAAAGATCATTTAGTCCATGCCCCCTGCCCGAGCAGGATCACCTAGATTAGATCACACAGGAACACATCCAGATTGGTCTCGAATGTCTCCAGAGAAGGAGACGCCACAACCTCTCTGGGCAGCCTGTTCCAGTGATCTGTCACCCTCACAGAGAAAAAGTTCTTCCTTAAAATGATGGATGAAAACAGCATGATGGATGAAAACAGCATGATGGATGAAAACAGCATGAAGATAATGCACTGCTAGAGCAATTTCCATTTTTATTAACATCTATTTCTGTCATACATACTAGTTCACTAGCTGAAGGTCTAAGAACAATTAAGTCCCTAGACAACATGAAATTAAGAAAGCATTACTTGAATTAAATGAACTATTCAAGTGCTTTCTGCTGCTGAATCAATTAATTGTCAAATATTTAAGATACCTATATCAAAACTCCAAGTACTTTTTTCTTTTACATTTAATTTAATTAATTACACATGGGCTGAATAGATCTGTTTTCTGAAAGAGAAGCTCATGTTATGATATATGCAAGAACAGGTCTAATGAATAAGGAGATGACAAGCCCTTGATGTCAATACTTTATCTGACAGGTGATGCCAAGTCAGTTAATTTAGACATCTGGTGTTATTTTTGGGAGTAATTTTTATAATAGCAGCTATTTACGTGAAAATGGTTTGTAAATGTGACATTAATTTGGGGATAAAACTAGTATTTTTTTTCCTATCCTGTGCATGACCTTGTGTTCTTCAGGCAAAAGAATTATCTGGTTTTGTTAGAACCCTAATCTGTAGGAAGACTGCAACTGCACAGAGATACTTGCTTGCTTCTCACTACAAGCTTTATATGGAGGGATATTAAAAAAAGATCACACAAAATTCTCTTCCAGCATAAAAATCAAACTGCAACAAGAACTCCCATGTCCTCTTCCCCTGGGGGGTCACCTGAAAGCGGTGGCTTCCACAGGAGACATATCACATGCAGCAGGATGAGACATGCTTCTGTCCTTTCTCTGCTCCTTTTGTAACGTGCCCTGAACTCACCAATATTCCAGCCTTATGCCTTCATTTGTTCCCTGCTCTTGCTCCACAAGCTGCTCTGTACTGCTGTATACCACCCCAGTGATCCCCGAGCCCCTCTCTCAGGTTGCACCCTCACTACAACAGGAACCAGAATCCCAACCTACCCTTTGTGTACTGATACCGAAAAGCCCACGTCTCACCCATGGAACACCCACTTCAGTTCCTGGGACATCCTGCTTCCTTCCTCACAAATAGCTTTTCCCATGCTCTTCCTCCTGACCAGGGAGTGCTGCCTCTTCTCTTACAGAAAAGAGAATAAGAGCACATTCAACAGCACACTAAATATCAATCATGAGAAAGTGCCATTTTGCAGAAGAGAAGACCCAGGTCAGTGTTGATACCATGCAATACGCAACTACCCCTGGTTCAGGCATCTGCTTTATATTTATTTCCCCATAAATTCTACAGCAAAACCTGATGACAGCTGGCAAGCATTCTTTTCTGTCTCTATGCACCCCTGTCTAGAGTCACAACAAAACACTTATCACTTCCTTTAACTGGAGCACTGTAAAAATAGCTGACAGGTTCAGCATTCCAAGTTGTGAAGTTACTCTGAAGTATTTAGCTCTGTTCTCTTTCAGCAATCTGTACAATTCCAACATATGCATGGCTACACAAATGAGGAATGCATGATTACACTTAAAAACTTACTTGAATGGGCTTTCAATAGATGTGGTTGTAACTTTAAAGTGCTTGTATCTTCTTGCATTCATTCTTTCATTTGTAGTGATACCTAAGCAAGATATCTGAAGACAGGAAAAAGAATAAGCAGTTTAGCTCACGTAAAAGCATGTAAAGAAGCCCTACTACATGAGACAGATGAAAAAAGGAGGGACAAATTTACTTTCTCTATTCCTTCTTTTGAATAAGGACTTTGTGTCCCTGTCTCAATGGAAACCACCATACAGCAGCTGCACCAGATTGTACAATAGGTTTAATTTTGAAAGTGATCAGAAAGACATCATGATCACTGAATAAACTGTGGCTATTAAGTTCATAAGAAAGAGAAGCCATTGTCAGCTGAAGTGTACTGTAAATAACACATTAAGGAGTTATTTTACACAATGTTTGAATTACTACTTTTTTTTTTCCTCCTAACATTCTACTTACAGCTCCAATGGTATAGGTTTTCCCCAATTTACAAATTTGTTGCAGTAACATAGCTTTTCTGCCCACAAGATAGAAAAGATGACCAGAAAACAGTGGGGAGTTTGGGTTTTTCCTTTTTGCACAACCATTTGGCACAAAGTTTATGATTTTGTGTAACAGTTTTCCAACTACTTCAGCCTAAAAGCGTGTCTTACATAGAACTGGAGTTTACTGAAATGTGAAATAAACAGAAACAAGAACGTGAAAACTCCCTTAGCAGCCTTATACTGCATCAAGTTAAAATCTTGTTGATTTCTAGTGGAATATAAAAAGTCGACTCTACTGCATGTTACAATAGCAAGACCAGTGAG
The DNA here is from genome assembly GCA_013399135.1 of Heliornis fulica. NCBI lineage: Eukaryota > Metazoa > Chordata > Aves > Gruiformes > Heliornithidae > Heliornis > Heliornis fulica. The sequence goes on along the minus strand of VXBZ01005674.1, from coordinate 104,964 downwards.
AAAGTTAAGTTTGGGCTGGTTTGCCTGATTTGGCTGTGCTTAGTATCTCAAGCATCTGTTTCACCTTGATGAAAAACAGTAAAGTACCATGTATATAAGCAGGCTCTCAATGGCTCTCAACGGCCAACTTTTTAAGTAGGAAGAGAAAAAGGTTTTCAAATGTTCTTCTAAGATAGTAGGTAGAATTTACAATAAATAACCCTGGCCAGTTCAGTAAGGTCAAAACCTTATGGTGCAGAGAAAGCAAAAAACAAAAACAAAACCCCAAACCAAAAACCCACCAATATTAGGAGCTGTGCAGTTTCAAACCAAAAGAAGCAAATTAGAGCATTTGATCAATTCCCTTATTATGGCAAACTCCAAAGAAATTTGTCAAGAACAATCCTAAGTTTTCCAAATTCTAAGAATATTTAGTAATACAACCATGTGCTTGTTTTCATTTTACCAGGATGTATAATAATATAATTGTATGTATAATAATGCCTAGCATTATTTTGCTTAATTACACTGATCAAAATACTACAAGATGTACTTTTTCAAGTGACATAATTCAAAGATTCATCTGTACACAGATCGTACTAACAGGAATCCTCAGTGGGGAACTTAACGGATCATGATATAACTGTGATTGAAAGCTCTCCGGAAAGTTACCTGCTTATTCTGCTACAGAAGCCTGGTGGGTTAGACTGCTTTGAAAGCCACTGGAAAGACAAGCAGTTCCTCTGATCATTTTTCTTGGGCCTGAAATACCTCTGAAAGTGTGAATGGCACTTGCTCACACATAAAAGATTTTGAAACCAATATATGCCAGTCTTACATGATGAACATTGAAATTTAAATGACAGAACTATTTTATATTGTTATGTCACTCCCACGACTCAGCATTACAAATGAAGTGCTCTTTCCTACCTGATACATCTGACACATGAGTAACACAGCCACCCACATGAAGTGAAAAACACTATTTAGAAACATCCAGAACATCCATGGAGAACAGGTAGCAATCTGTGTAATGTAGGTCCAAAATCCATCTTTCGCATAACTTGTCTCACAGTGGAAACCCCAGTCTAGAGAAAAAACAAAGTGGCAAAAACCATACAAAATATTTAAGATATGTTTATCATATCATCAACATAATGGCCACATTAGAATGTATTAAATCAAGTAAGAAAATTACAAACTGACAAAATAGTTTTACACTTGCTCTCTTTTCCTTTCCTAACCCCTTGAATATATGACATGTGCACATACTTGGCAGCAATGAAGAAAAAAAATGTAGGACAAGAAAAACATCATCTTCTAACTTAAAATACCAAATATAGTAAATTATTAATATGCAATTCAATTAAAAAATATCCAAAACTTGGTAAAGCAGACATCTGTAAAAATCCCTACCAGGAGATAAGCAAAGTATTTATAAGTATCTAAGAAAAAGCAAACAATCCACATTTACTTACAAGAGATACATCCATAAATCATCCAGCAGATCATAAAAAGCAGGAAGAACAGGTATCCCATAAAATAGCGATGGTTCCCTGCTCCTAGATTTGTAGAAAAATAGGGAACAACTTACTACACTTTCAGAATTAAGAGAAGACTTCACCACAAAGTTGCTTGCTTTGAAGTACTGCTTATTACCGTATACAGAAATATTACATTCCAATATTAAGCCAATATAACTCCATGACAGTAAAATTAGCTGGTTTGCTCATATTTTTTTTTTTTTTTTACTTTCCAGACAAAAAGTAAGGTTTTATTTTCTTCGATTTCTGTCATATTGCAGCTGCAATTTACATAAATGTATTTAATTTGTAACCTCTTCCATGAGGTAATAAAATTACTGATTGACAGCTGTTGCGGAGACCTGAACAGCCAGGAATTACATGCCAAGAAGTATTTTCTAAACTCTATCTAAAAATTGTCAGATTGCAGATTTCACTTTCTCAAATAAAAATCTGAATAGTATAAATCCTCCCTTGATAACAAGCTTAGTCATAACATAGGTTTAAACTTGCCTGATGAAGCTAGCTAAACATAAAATATCTAACAGAACTTGTAAAACAAATATGTGTAACTGAACCAGCAAGGCCGAACAACTCGGCTTAAATAATGAATGGGATAAAAACCATTCTGCTCAAAACAAAATTTTAATGCAAGAAAATTCAGTTACTAAAAGAGTGATCCAGTTTTAACACGAAGAGAGCTAAAAAGATGTCTTTTATGTGTGTACATCGTAATTCTGAAGTACTCCCACTTCCTTCTGTTTGTAAAATATGTCCACTGTTGCAACCTTCCAACAGCTCTAGGCTGTAAACTAAACCCACAGAGATGATAATGGGCTACAAAAAGACTTGGCTGTCAGCATCTACCAGCACAGCATCTACTTCTTCATTATGTCAGATGTTTTGCCTGCTAAAACAAGAGCATCCTCTGGAGGCAGAAAATAATCAAGTGCTTTTAGCAAGTGAACTGAAAGATTGTATAAATAAGAGATGAGGAAAACTACACACACAACACAAGCTAGACTAAACACAAGACATTTCTCTGAAAATCAAACACGCTCGTACAGACATAAAATATGCTGTAACATTGCCTTCAATCACCTAAGAGCATATGAGAAACAGTGTTGGGAATGTCCCTAAGGTACCACTTTCATTTGCATTCCAAATTTTAGAATCGTTAAGTATCACAAAAGACATTTTTTTAAAAAACAGAAGTTAAATGGTGACCTATAAGTTCATCTGAGAGGCATCAGATGAGATGCTCCTTTCAGCAGCATCTTCGAAAATACTAAACCAAATTGTGCTTAGCAGGAAATCTGTCTGTATTTGGCTCAAACACATATGTAGCATTTAAAACTATAAACAAGATGAGTAGAACCACAGTCACAGCTTAAAAAAAAAGACTGAAAAAACAAAGTGGAGAAACTGCCTTTCTTCTCTGTCTTAAATCAGATTGGAGCTAAACACAGCTCTATCCTCCTCTGTTTCCCCCTGGACCAGCAGGAAGGCCTCCACAATTAAAATAATGCTCTAAGAAATGCTGCTAATTTCTTTTACATGGTTCTACTTCTATTATCCATTATCCATAAGCAGTAACATATAATCAACATAACTGATTTGTTTTTCTGATGGAGTTACATTTCTTGATTTAGATGGTTTATTAATTTCTTATTTTTTCTAATTTTAGCCCCTTGGTGAAGAATCATTAGTGGGAAGGGAAAAAGTGATCATTATTCTAAACCGTAATGTAATTTTTCATACACACAAGACCTAACTTCCAAGTTACTGCTAGCAGAACAATAATTCAAGTACAAAGCCAGCATAACCCATGCAACATAATGGTTTAAAATTTGTCTCTGTCTCCTTTCATGTTGCTTGAAAGCTAGACTTTGTGCAAGACTGCAGCTGGTATCGGAAATGTAACTGCAAGTTTCATAAAATTGGATATTTTTCAATTTCAATCACTGACTGTAAAAAACATAATGCCATTGGATAATCCATTAAGAGGACGTGTCTAATCACCTTTAGAGACTTGCTTACTGGAATCTGAACTAAAAGTTTGCAGGTATGATGAAAATAATTTGCCTCGACTGCCAATTCTTTTATTTTTCAAATACTCTGCGCTTTTTGTCAACCCCTCCAGACCAGTAAAAATATTCTCTCTCACTCTCTTTACATGGCAAGTTTTATCCCCAAAGGATTTATTTTTGAGTGTCTGTACACACTGTTAGAATGTGTCTCAGTCCTATCTTTAGTAAAATTCTTATCCTTCTAACACATTCAGAGGAAGACTACACAAAACATTTCCAAATTCCAGCTTTCCAGAAAGCCATGATTCATGTTCCCTTTTTGGCAAACATACCAGGAATGCTGTTTCAAGATCTGACTCTGTTTTGTAATGAGTCAGAGTCGTCGCATACTGATCTGAGAGAGAGAGAAAAGCCACACACAGTGATTTAGACCACTGCTCCCTCCAGTCCAGGGCTGTTCCTGTGGTGTGATTTCTAATGCTTTCTTCCCAGCCTACTTTTGAGTGTCCTAAAGTTTATTTTTACCTCCAGTTACCTTGATCTGTGCAAGACCACTAGTAGGAGAATTCTGCTTTTCCATCACCATTGCTTTTTAAAAAATATTTCCTCCACCTAACTTAGCCCCATCAGTCACATACTGTTTTATGACACACAAACTAAAGTCTTTCCTCCCCCTGTCCTACTGACTGCTACTAAACACTGTCCAAAACTTGAGCCTATGCTCCTCACTCCGCCCCCGTTTTAATTAAAAATGTATTAGTTCTTCATTATAAAACATCTAAAATTGAAATAAAAAGCATCTCAGGTAGTAAAATCAGCAGAAAATATAAACCAGAAGGGAGTGATATCAGACCATCTCAATGAGACTACAGTGAAGCTCTATTACAATTCAAATCCATCACTTTTGATCATAAGACCAAACAACTGTGACTATCCATTATTACATATATTTGGAAGGACTACAATGAAGCATTTACTGGCTGCCAATGGATCCAGACCCTAAATCCTCCCCAAGATTAAAGTTACCTCTCTTTGTGTCCTAAAAAAAATAAATCTCTGAAGCGAGCTGCACTCATTTCCTAGCTGTGAAGTCTTCAGTCCTCCTTGCTGGCTTTCAAATAAGCTTCTCAAAAATTATGAAAGGGAACAGTAGCATTTGGAGATTTTATTCCTGTTCTATACCCGCTATTTTCATCATTACTCAGGAGATAAATGACTACCTGAGGGTTCAAAAAGCAAATACCTCAACAGGAAGTCATTCTGTATCTAACTGCTATGACATATACTTTCTCATTAAATTACTGAAAACTATTGGTAAACATGAACATTTTTATCTTAAGTAATGGACAGTAATCAGTTGGGGAACAGGTACATGCCTTTTCTGCAAATAATAAAAAGCAGTAAAGCTTTGCTGTTTTTAATTACCAGAATTTATATTAATAAAAATACATAGATAGGAAATTGTCACAGAACAATTGCAATGATGGTTACATAACATGATACAAATGAGGATAATGCAGAGAACTGCATGTAGAAAAAAACATTCAGGTCAATATTGAAAATTTATCAAAAGTTCTCCGCAGTTTTTCTTAGACTTTGGCAGAAGACAAGTCACTTTAATCATGAAATGAGAACAGACAAAACGCTGCACAACACCCAGGGTCAATTTCAGAAGATCTTCCCTTCTTTATCTGCTAAGATATTGTGGTATTTTAACAGATTACTCACCTACACAATTACCCACCCATGGGCAGTGGTGATCAAACTTCGCTATACATCGATTGCATACACCACAGTGTTTGGACCTCACTGGCTTCCGTATCTGTAATAGTTGTTAACGCTTATTTAGAATAGCAAAAACCCACGACGTTTTTATATAGAAAAAACCCCCACCCCTCCATTTGTAAATGGATTTATCTATTGTTAACCCATTAGAAAACTTCAACTTCATGATGATTTTTAAAGCATATTAGCTATTAAACTTAATCTATACACCATTTAAGACAAACATCTGTACCATCTCATTACTTTCCCCCTGGTTTTTTTCACATGAAGGATTTTTTCCCCCCCACAGATTTCTCCTATCCCCTCCAGCAATTGAGCACCCTATAGCAACCAGTTTCATTTCAGCTTTTTAACAATGAAAACACAGAATGGGGTTGGGTGCCATTTTTCCGTCAGTGTCATTCATAACTGTGCTCCAACGTAAACTCTGCTGGCTTATTTTCTGAAGACAGGAATATGACTCAACGAGTGGAACTTGGTGGAACTTAAACTGATAAATTACCCCCAGCTATATTTTCAAAAGGTTTTGTTTAGAAAGAAATATAAAATGGCAATAAAAAAAGAACTGACATTAGGTGCTGTCAGATATAAACATATATACACCCACATAATTTTTGAATGTGCCACATCTGTACCTAATTTTCCAGATTCACTTCTGGGAACACTAACATCACTCATATTCTACATAGGTCAGAGCATTATTGTGTAACACTGATAAACTTGATAATTTACTGGTTACCTTTCTAAAAAAGAAATGCATTACATTTACTATGGTTATTTTATATTTTTGTCTTTAAGCTGGTATTTCTTTTTAAATATCTCTAGCTAGTCCAAGAAACAATATGGCAAGCTTTAGAAAAGTTAAGGTTATTTTTTCCCCCTCTCCCGATTACTCCCAAATTGAGAAATACACTTGATATTAAAAAAAAAAAAAAAAGGTTTTACTAGAAGCACCACACAATTTTACTCTGAGTTGCAGAGGGGCACTATGTCACCTGTGATTTTTCATATCTTTTTAGAGTATAACTAACCATCTTAGGAGATATATTGGATACTTGGATTTCAACACTGGCAAGTTATTTCCACAGTGATCTTTTTTTCCCCTCTTATTGTTGCAGGGTGGGTTTTTTTTTAACATGTAGTATAGAAATAAATAAACAAACAAATAAAGAAATTGGCATTTAAAAATACTCTACCAAGCAGGTACTGCAGAATATACTGAGGTCCAGACTTCCTGTCTCTGCAAGCTCTACTATTGTCTGCAGGGAAAAAAAAAAAAAGATAAAACACACCTCCCACCTCAGAATCAGAATGTAGTATGTAATCAAATGCTGACAACCACTGGTTATGAACCCTATTCATTTCCAGTACTACACTACAATCAGGACCAACTTAAATTCAACTGAAACTGATTTTAAACCTTCTTTGTTAAATCAATATGTACACTTAACTTCTAAATTAACTCTAACTTATACTTATTCTTACTCTAGGTAGTTTTAATTAGAGAAAAAGCAAGCAAGCTTCTATTAATTTTGATATATCCACACAGTGATTAGCACCAGTTTGATTAACCTGTTGTCAAACTTACTAAAATTAATGCAGTTAAATCTCTAAACTGGAACACAAATAAAACTAGCTAGCAGGATCAGCCAGTCTAAAACCCCAGATTTTCTTTCCAGAGGTATCTCATCCAAACCTTTAAATCTATATATAGAACTATACATATTTCCTTTTCTCAGACTCTTCAAGAAAGAAAAGAAAGAATGCAAACCAAACTTCCTCTTCTAGATACTGCTATACTTACAGGTCAGGTGATACACAGAAGCATGCCTATATCTTCACAGTTAATGATAGCTTTTTTATTTTGTACACTCCTTCAGCACTCACTTCGTAGTGAGTGCACAACTATTTTTTCATGATAGCAATATAAACTTGACTTCTTTAATTAGATGGTGATGACCACTAAAGTGGATATCTTGACTAAAACCACAGAACTTTTCCTCCAAAATACTACAAGTTAATAACTGGTTACAAAAATTTATGGAAATTTTTCCTCAAAGTAACCAGTGAAAACTAAAGTCCATCAGTGTTTTAACACTTTTCCTGCTGATTTTGTGTAAATGAGAAACCATCTTTACAGTTTTCTAACACTTCTAGGCTCTAAAAATTGGACTGTTTCTTCTCCTTGCTTTTTATTTTCCCATTTGCTAATGGCCCAGGAATTCTTGCCTCCATTGCTGAAACCCTTGAGATCCCCTCTCCAACAAACCACTGCCTTTCCACAAGCCCTCGTACCTCTTGCATTCCAACAACTTCAGAACTCCACAGCCTTTTCTCATTCCCCTCTGCTCTAAGGACTACACTACAGGACTTGAAATAAAAGAGGCTCCCTCACAAGAATAACTTTTGTAAATAAACCAGATAAACAGAAAGCAAAAAAACCTCGCCAAGACACATCTGCCATTATTTCAATGCTGTTGATGTAGTTTTTGATACCTTAATATATTTTGGACAAATTCAATGGCAGTATACACTACAGACTCATGAACAGATGCCAAAAGGAACATATATGTTGTCATGCTTGGAACTGATATTTAGTATTGTCCACAAGCAAGACCCGAAAGCTCAGGAGAACAGAATTGAACAAGGGCAGATCAACCACGTAAATGTAAGTCTCTTTGGAGGTTATAGCATAGAGACTCAAGTTACTGTCATATTCTTGTGGTTCACACGTTTGGTCTATTTTGTGTGTTTCTGAATCATTAATATTTGATTTTGAAGATTTGGAATTATTATTTATTCACTTATTTTAAGAGTAACTTGGGTTATTTTGTAACACAGAAAACAGGCCGTGACACAGCAGAAGATTAAACATATGAAATTGTTGGTTACTACATACTTCCAAACATACTTAACTCTGTCATCTGGAATTAAAAGAACTCATTCCAAAGTGAAATGCTAACTCAACATAAACCATCTGGAGACAAATTACAAAAGCATGAGAAAGCAGTACATGGCACAAGGTAAGAAACAGACCCGACAGTGGCTTATGCCCCTGATAACACATCATTTCGCAGTTTGGTTAGCTGCAGTGTAAGACATCCAAAACATTCCCAGCCACATGCATCACACTGAAGAGGTTGCATTTTGCAATTCCTATCCAGTTCAGGAAGGCTTTTGTAACCGCACTTAACTACTTTCCAAAGTAGCTCAAATGAATTGCATATTTGTGCAGTTTGCTAAATCTGAACCTAAGTGCTGTTGCTGACTCTTCTATTTAATTTAGTCCAGTTGAAGGAAGAGAATTTAGTCTGCAACTTTGGAAATTTGCAATTAGAGAGAGGGACTTTTTATTTTTATTCTCAGTCAGTCTAATACTTCTAGACACAAAGTTAAAGAAAACTAGAGGTGTTTTAAAGTCTGGCAATTTTTTTAGAATCAAATTAATTCATACTTATCCCATAATGTGTCATTTGTTTTAGAAAGGCAAAATACTGAAATTTCACAATTCCATTTTCATGCAACTGCTTTATAAATTTAATTTTTTAAGTTGCAAATTTGTTACTGAAAATAACCTAAAAGTAACTTTGGACCAGAAAGCACTTGAACATATAGTCCAAATGGAAAGCAAGAAACCTAGATGACAAGTGAAAGGAAAACTTTTCAACATTTTAGACTTTTTGTTTTACATTAACTTGTTGAAATTTCAAGTACTGAAGAGCAAAGTACTCTGACAAACTGGTGGCAGGCTGCTGAAGATTTCACCTATCTTGTAGCTTTACCTTTTTCTTTTGTTCTTCTGTGGCTTTGATAATTCCTGGATCAGATTTCCAGGATTTTCCAAAATTGTAGAAAAGTGCAACGCTATTAGCAAGGAAGGGAAGATGTATAAAGAAAAAATTGAGATGTGTTTGAAGTCAAGGAATTTAAATTTAAAATCAAATTTCCTCTTGAAAACACCCAATAATAATTCTGAAATTAAAGACATGTCATCTTCTATGAGTATCTTTGAGTCACTGTCTTCTGAATTAACAAAATCTAGCACTGCTCTAAGAACTGGTTTGGTATTGCTCAAACTTCAAAGCGTACTTTTTAAAATACTGTTTCCCATAAAGCATTTCTAAAGCATTTATCCTTCTCAAGAATGAAAAACGATAGTTCAGTTTTTGTAATTATTTTCCCATTTAAATAAATTAAATAAATTACATTCCATGAAACTTATCTTCTTAGAAGTATTTCCTGTTTTCACAACAAACAGTTCAGAGCTCTATTTATAAGGCAGCCATCTGACTGCCTGTGTGTTCACTGGTCTGACATTCCCGCTAGATCACCAAAAGGGCTGTTTTGAGCCATAGAAGGAATTGTGCTGCGACGACCACTCTTGCATGGCAACCATGTCCCAGCACCACTTATCTCCAGGAAAGGTACTGTCTGAAACCTGGTCCTATTATAAGGCAATAACCACATTAATGAAAGTTATTTTTAACATACTAATACATGTAATACTTAGAGGAATTAGTATTCTCTGTAAGTGTTTATAAAATCAATGACCATATAAAGACACAAAATAACCATTAGTTTTAAAATAGTTTTTCTGTGTTGAGTGACATGTCATATAACATGCCTAGTCTTGCAACACTTGACATTTCCTAGCAACCACGTTAAAAAAACAAATACTTCCCATGAACATACTAAAAACCTGATCAACCTGACTAAAGATACCTGTCAGCTGCCAGTCAGAAGCGCAAGGAGATGCCACATGTGACAAAACTGTGGTGGTAGAAACCTCTACAGCATTATCCAGGCAAAAAGGACACATTCCTCAGGCACAAATAGCTCTACACACAAAGTACACTATATCTTGAGTAACACAGATTAATATTTCTCTATCCTTCAGCTGTCATTAGAACTTCTGCTGAAATTAGTTTAATATACTATGTATTTGCATCACAAAACCCTGTATATAAACTTAAAATCAGGAATAATGTGACAACTTGCACTGAATTGGTATACAGTATTTTAAAGACAACAAAAATATTTTTGCATGCTTTGCAAAGTTAGAATATATGCTCGAATATACTTCACTATTTATCTACAAGTATATTCTATTCTGTTTTACTCTATTGGAATAAAAAAATCAATGAAGGCATTAAGCAGTTTTAGGAAAAAACCTATACAAATAGATAAACAAATCTACATGGTATAGATACAAACAAATATTAAGTGCAAAAACCCTAGAATTTTTGTAAAATAACAGTATCGTGAATCCTTCTACACTGCTCTTGTGATGTGAAATAACCCTTAAATATGGCCAGTAAGGCCTTATTTTGTCTTCTGAAATTCTAAGTCCCATGGTTCAAACAAAGAATATCCTGAATAACTTTTGTTTTCCTCCTGGTGAAGGGAGGAGTTGGCTGTGACTTTCTAATAAAAAGTATCAACAAGTTAAAATTTTAATCATGCACCTTATATAGTAGAATGCTAGAATTAACTCACTAGAGGCTAACCAATTTTTCCTCTAACGAGCTGTTTCCAGCAACTTGGGCAGGGGAGCAGGGTGTCATGGGTGGTGGTGAGGACAAGATGGGACAACTCACCAGCTATACTATAAACTAGACACAGCTCTATATGATACGTTAAAGACCAAAAGCTCTGACATTAATATGTATACAAGCTAATGTCTTCCTACTTTTCTTTTAAAATTACTTGCTGCCAAGAATAACCTGGTTCAACATATTTGTACAGCTAGAGGGAGATTACATTTTCTTCAAAATGCTAAAAGTATTGCCAAGGTTTTTGAACAGTGAAAACTGTTTTTTCACTTTAAAATAACTTAATTCTTATTGACACTGATTAACCCTATAAAAATGGATTTTGTCTTTCTGATGTTTTCTGAGAGTCACTTCAGTTTACATGGAAGGATCTTCCAGACACCTTCAACATATCCACAAGGAAATTCTAACCAACACCTGAATACTAAAGTAACACTTGTAGCAATTAAGCCTTTTATATTAGTTCTAATACCAAGTTCCAGTATGGCAATTCATGGTAGTTGTTTAAGGTTAGAAACCTTTTCTTTCCTGAGAAAAAAAATGGTCAGAACTTGTGAAAGTTATCAGGACAGGTTTTATCACTGGAACTCTGCTCTGCTGTAAGTAATCACATAAAGCTGTAAAAATACAAGATTTCTTCCTCCAACCATATACTGTGCCTCACGCTATAAAAACGGAGCAGGCATACAATTTTTCCTAACAAAGCTACAGGGCAATCTTCCAGAAGGAAGAGAATGAATTTGGAATCTTATTACAGACTTCCAATTATATATCATCAATTAAACGAAGATGGCCTCAAGCACTGTCTCAAAAACTGCTTGTCACACACAACTGTCAGCTCTTGTGAACACAATATGTACTACTACTTTTGTATATAAAATACTGTCACAAAGGTGTTGAGGCATCTACCCTAAATCACAGCAGCAGTACAGTGTTCTACTGGCATGCTGAAGTCTGACTTTATTACGGTCATTGTCTATAGTTACTGCTTCTAGTGGACAAGGAACATTATTCTGTGACAAAAAAAAAAACCAAAAAACCAAAACTTCAAGTTACACTAATCAGAACAGCTAACAGAAATAAAAATCTAAGCAAGTTTGTACAAAAGAAGAAAATACGAGCTTCAAGATAAAAATCTCACAACTTGCTAGCCTTAAGGGACAGCTTTCAGATCAAGATAGTGGCCATCATCAAGCTGTGTTGGCTGTGCAGTCATTTTAATATGGTCCAGGACTCTGATTTAAAGTTGAAGGCATTCCTAGAGTTGGTTCAAGCTGCTGTTACGTTATCACAAGAAAGCATGTCACAGTAGCTCAATGCCTGCAGCCCAAAATGTGTGGCAGCATTAGCAAATATGAGTTTCTCAAGAAAACTGACAAGGTGAGGGGCCTTGAGGTTCAGAAGTGAGATAGCACAGTTGTTATAACTGCCACAGAAACCTGTATTTTCCTATTTGCCAGAAGTCAGGTTTTCTTAACAAAGAGAATGGAAATGAAATCTCAGTCTAGAGACGTAATATGTTTAGACAGTTCTACCCTACTCCATAAATACTGGGAAAGTATACCTTAAATTTTAACTAATGCTTTTTAAAATGCCTGTCTTATTAATTTGATACTCTTTCCTCATTCTGCAGTTACTAGGAGTAAAATCACAGAAAATCAAGCCAGAGAGACTGATATAGAAGAAGGATTTCTAAATAAATATTTCAAGATATACTTATCCTAATATTAGAAATATTTTATTTTTTGTTTTATTTAACAACTACTAGATAAAGCATCCCTCTCCAGTCACATAGGACTGCTATTGTCCACAGCAGCACCTCTGCAAACACTGCTAGTGAGGAAGCCAAAGGCAGCATGGAAGCAGGTCTTCCCTGCCCTCAATCCAAAAACGTGAGGGTCACTTAGCTAAGGTTGGAGAACATATTAACAAGACGGTAGAAGGGTTGTAGTGGTTAGTATCCTCTTTGATGGTAATTCCTATGAGGATGAAAAGAAAACCAGTTTCTAGAAAAGTCAAGCCAACATCCACCACAAATATTTTCTTCAACTATTTACAACTTTAAGAACTGTATTAAACACTTAATAAAACACTAAATCTCTGTTTCATTTTCTTGGGTGATCTCTGAATCAATTTCTACCCCTGTGAGTACAAAATGTTCATATCTAGGCAACCAAAACCATAAAAGATGGGCATATGCAGAATACCCGTTCTGTTCATACCTCTTCAAAGACTGAAAATAAAGTTAACAAATATATCTAAAGTTCGTGTGAAATGGAATTTGCAAAATCTTTAGAAAGAACCAAATCTAAAGCTAATTCCATTGGAATGTACACATACCATGAAAATTCCTACTGCTTTTCAGAAGTTCAAACATCTTGTCACCTCACAGCCAGAGTGTGTTTTGTAGAGTAGTCCCACTTAAGAAACTAGTAAAGCACAGGAAATTTTGCAGACAATTTTGTAAGCCAGTTTTGGGGAAAATCATTTACTGAAGCAAAGCACTAAAGCAATAAAATAATTACCCTCAATACAGAAAGCAATGTTTAATGGAGATAGCTGCTTAAAAATTTTAATTCATCTATTTACTCTTATATTCAGGATACATCTAGGTATTACCTCATACCACTAACATGAAAAAAACATTACTTATTATTTGACACAAAAAAGGATATCGTTCCAAAACCAGAAGAACCACGTCACATACATCCAGAATTTTGTTGCCAAGTATATTCCAAGAGGCAGTGCACTGTGCATGGAGTGATCAAAGAATGACCTGAAAAGCAGGAACAATGTCACATGGTAAGTTTTGGCTTATTAAATGTAAATCCTGTACTACTACTTCTGAAAAACACTTCCCCTTAAAATCTATACTATATGGGGCATGGTAAAATACATTATAGAAAGATTTTCCTCACTTATCTTCAGAGTTCATTAGAAATTCCTGCTTTCAACCTGTCCAAATGAAGGGTAAGAATTGAAAGTTATTTAATTAAAATTTATGCATTCCCTTTTGAAGTGAATGTCCAGAACTGGACAAGAAAGAGTTACTAAAGAAATACTTATGCTAAAACTACAATGTGAAAGCTGTTAGAAGACTGTGAGATTCCTAGCTTACATGCATAGTGGTTGCAAACTACATTTACTTATGAGATTTCAGTGCTAAAGGTATTTTGGAACCCCATACAATGAAAAATTACACCTTATATTTACCTCACTATGAAAAAATCTTAAGAGACCTTGGTGTTATCAGCCCACATACTTGAAATACTTCAGATTCCTGAATATTTTGCTTCTGTTACAGTTGCCCATAGAGAGTCAGATTAATACCAAGATAACTAATTTCCTGTATCACTAGATTTGACAAGTTCTAAGAAAGAATGCTGTTACTTTAGTTTTTAAAAAAATAAAGTTATCAGAATTGTTTTCACCTTCTTATACTCTTGCATTTTAAAGACTACTCTGAATGAAGTTGAATAGATTTCAGACAAGCTATGAGTGACTGGTTTATTCCATATTCAAGAAAAAAACTGCTAAACATACCAAAAGTAATGCACTAAACCTCTAAATTCCTTAAATAAAACTTCTTCCATCATCTGCCTACACATCCTGACATTGATGCATTTTGCTTTTTGTCCTAGTGGCGCCCTCAGGGCTGTCACAGACAAATGCCTGCACTGAGTGGTTTCCATTTCACTCCTTTATTCCCTTGGAGTAACCTCTCTTAGCTAATAGAAGTTTCTTAGGTCTTTTGAAAAAATCCTATAAGGAAGATGAGTAATAAGTGAATATACACTTGGACACACAATAGTTCCTCAGCAGTCATCTTTCTTTCAGAGATTTCTGTGCTTTTGTGTATGTGAAAGGAGTAGGGAGGAAAATACAGCTAAGAAGATTAGCTAAAATTCAACAGAGAAAGGAAATACTACTAGAATAATAGCTAAAACTTTCATTCAAACCTGGGCTTAGTGGAAAACGCTTAAAGAAGTATTTTTCCTAAATGTAAAGAAAAGGATAAGAGAAAGTACAAATGTTAATCCTGAGTATGTATCACATTGGTCAAAACCCTAAACTTAAGAAAACATAGCTCTTGACAAACTTGAAGAAATCTTGTGCTTGGCTGCAGGGGGAGTCGCTGAGGATTTGCACTGCTGAGTAAACTCCTGCTGAAGGAGGTCTGCAAATTGACCTGCCTTAGAGACAATGAAAAACCTGAACAGATCATCTCCAAGATCCTGGATTGACAAAAACTTAATGCCCCCTTGCGACTCTCACGGTGCACCAAGGTCACTAAGATTCAATGAACTTGGTTTAAGGGACAGATATATATCTTCTCCTCTTCAAATGGAAAAGGAAGAGCAAGGGGTCTTAATAAACATGACACCCAGTGTTAGAAAAGCAGAAAGCTCCTGCGTATGAAGATATAGTAACTTTATGCATGTCATACATGACAGTGAAAAGCAAAGCTACATGTAGATGCCTACAGATCTTGAAAATCCGTTGGAGCATTTGCTCTGTGCACATGCAGAAGCACATGCATTTGCAGATTATTAATCACAATTAAAATTCTTTGTGATCAGGTAACAAATGAAAAACATTAGAAAGCCGTATTTTTCTTTAGTCACCCCTCTTCACAACAACAGAAGCTACAAGAACTGTCTGACTGCACTTCTCTTTCTAAATCTCCTGAGATGCCTTTGGATATTTATACTTTAAAAAAATGGGGTTTAATAGCAAACTTGAATATTTTTTTCCATTCCTTTCTAGTAACTTTTCCCTTGACAGTATTCTTCAAAATTCATGCTGATGTAGATAGACATTCAGCACCCTCCTCTGGAGAATGACTGAATTTCTGGTCTGCTGATAGCTTCTATTACCTCAATGGTATTCACCCACAGTAATTTGATGGCTATTTACAAAATAACAGCGTTAAAAGAGTTGCACAAGATCTTTCCCAAAAAATAGTGATTAAAAATCAATCTGACAAAAAATAAATGCTGCATTTCAAAAACACACACACAAAACCACAAAGATTATTCGTCCAATAAGTATGCCAGCAAAAGACTTTATGTGCACACTAAACAGTGTCCTAGTAAAACACTTACTTTGAAAGAAACTGCACCATAGCCCAAACACCACCATACATCAACCCTTTAATGAGCCAAGAATCAATGTCTAGGTCTGCTATAAACCCAACCAGCCAAATTACGAGGAAAGGAGTTCCCAGCATCACCTTCTGACGGAATTCCTATACAGAAACAAAGATCAGTAATTCTATTAGAAACAGATTTTATAGTAGTATTTTGCAATAAACAGGAGTCACACTTAAATACATTTATGGGAAGCTTGCACAAGGGGAGGACCCCTCATATACCATTGTCATTTCCTGTATTTACACATCTTCAATGTATGAGCAAGAAATAAAAAAACAAAACACCCTTCCTAAGATTTTAAAGAAAAAAAAATCATTTATTTATTTATTTTAGAACTGTCTTTTCAAGACTTTACTGTTACTCCACAATAAAGGCAACTGTAGATCTTTTTAAAGAACCTGTCACCGTGTATGAGCTCCTACACAGCATAATCTCAGTGAATTTCTGAAATTATGCAAGTCATAGATTAAGTAATTTCTGCAGCCTCTATAAAGAAAGATAGGACTTTTTTTGTCTCGTACTATGTGGGCACAATTCCTGATTAAGGCACAGAACTCTTTGCAAATATTCAAAGCTCACTCACAACGTACATATTAACACAATACACAAATCACTACTCAATAATCACTACATTATTATCACATGGTTAAAGCACAAGCTGTAGCCTGTGCTTTATAATCAAGATGCAATGTATCTTTAAATCATGAAGTTAAAACAAATCACTGATAGCACAAATTAGTATTTACAGCACAGTACTCTGCATGGTAAGAAAATATTAGCTCTATATAAATTCTCAAACTCTACGCAGGTAGACAGTTCTTCACGCTTGAACATGTTACCCTTTATACCCTCAATTCTTGACTTCTCTGATCCACAGAATTAAATAATAACCTAAGAAGGAAATAGTCTCCACATTAGAAATTAATGTATTGCATAACACTGCCAAGATGGACTGCTTATTTCATTCAACACAAACCACTACATAATTAGAGAGGAGATTAGAGTCTGTGGTATCTAAAACGCTTCTTTCCTTAGACACTTGAGAGCCAGTGTTCTGAAAGTCTTGGCTGCCCCCACAGTACCAGGACACATGGTACACCTGCCTTAAATGAAGCTCTTTTCTTCTTTGGGAATTACTTTTGTACTAACCAAAGGATTTTTCCTTAAACACATACACTCACCCCTAAAACCAACAGCAGTAGTAATATTGATTTTCATTAGTGTTATACTACTTCTTACCTTATCAGCTTTCAGTTTTCTCAGAAAGGATGGACTGTCATATCCCTTTGCCTGTCTTGCTTCCTGTAGGTGATTGATCATCCAAACATTTTTCCTCTGTTTTGCTAGATCAAGTGGTGATTCTCCCTGCCAGGAGAGTAAAAGTGGGAAACATACAATTTAAAAATAAAATGCATTCAGAGCACTTTTGAAGGAGAAGATTGTCAGGTAAAAGGAATACATTTTAAATCAGTTTAAGCTACATTCTAGCATACGTTTTGCTCTGAAGCATACCTGACACCAAACAGCATTCATTCCTGTTGGTCTTTTTCACTCACAAATATACAAGTGGACAAGTAGAATATTAAATGTGTGATCCTGAAAATAGCTATGTCCTGACACAGCAATAATTATTGCCTTTAGCACAGCACATCTATGTTTCACTCTTCTATACAGTCTACTAGCCTGTAAATGAAAGACTGTGCTTCCCCCTCAGCTATTGACAGGCAGCAGAAATCAAGCAAAGAGTAAGAACTCGTAACCCACTGGATCATGGAAACTCTCCCAGTCTAAAGTCTGACTTCTCAATTAATTCTCTGCCTTTCTGGCAGAGTGAGGTTACTAATATAATGAAATGTTTCTTTAAGGAATTTCCTCCACAAGCTTAATGTTCTTATATTCATCTCAGTTAAGGCAGTCCTAGGAAGAAAATGGGAAAGAATAAACTGGTGTCTCATGCCCAACTTATTAAAAAACTCTGAGCTTTTATGCTTAGCTCATGCTTCACAGATTTTGGGTGCTAAGCCAGAAATGGTACATTCCTCTTCCTTCCCCGTTTTCAGAGAGGACTGACAGATAAAGCAAAAGAGAGAGAGAGAGAGAGAGAGAGAGAGAGAGAGACAGGGGCCGAAGGCACCTACCAGACTGGTTTGACTGTATTGCTTTTTAAACATTTAGAAAGAGAACTAAATGAAAGTTATTGACTGGGTCTAAAATTATAGAGGAGGCAAGAGACAACCAACTGCAGGTACCTCCAGCTTCAGTTTTGCATTTGACTCCTCCTCTCTTCTACTGGAGTTAACTCCCCTCCTAAACAAACCATTCATGGAGGCTTGAAAAATGGCTGAATCCTCCATCGCTCGGCCCCCTCCTAAAAAAAAAGTGAGACAGGTACCAGAAACTGAAATTACCCAGAAAGGGCAATAATTACTATAGACAGAAGAGGTTTCAAAGATTTAAAAGTACAGTTAGCTACCTATATCCCACAGAAAGACAATGGGAATTGAACACCTGTCATTTCTGCCTTTGAATTCTTGCTCCAAATCTCTAAAAAGAAAGTAAATTGCACAGTCTACAGATTATGAGGTGAAGTTTTTTGCTACTTATCAGGATCTTAGCACTCTTGTGCGAGAAGTTTAACTAGCAAAATTAGTTAAAAAAGAATAACCTTTTGACTTAACTTGGCTTCAATTTATTTAGCCAGATGTTTAAGAAACAGATTAACTCCATCCTCAACAGAAATGCCTGAAAACAAACTGCGGTGCTGGGTTCATCACAAATTTAACAGCATCCCGAACTGCTAATATCTGGAAAACTCCAGAGATGCTGTTGTTCTAGTATCACCTTGTACAACCAGGCTGCAAAGATTACCCGTATTCAAGCAATCCTCTCTGGGATTTGATCTCCCAGATAAATCCTGCAGTTGTCTTGGGGTCCATCTGAGCATCCCTTCCACTAGAGGGCCATGAGACACCTAGGAACTGCCTAGATAAAAAGACTGAGGGAGCTTTTTAAGAAGTCTGGCTTTGCTTATCATCTGGCCATTTCAATACTTTCCTTTTATTCAGAGTGGTGGCTGATGGCTGACTTTCTCAGAAAACAAACAAACAAAAAATTAGAAGAATTTGTGGAACTTAATCTAGTAACACACTCAGTTTACCTGCAAGCAATAAGGCTTCAATAGCATATATTTTAAATGTTTAGATAGAAATAATAATCTGAAGTGTCATTACCATAGGGAACTTTACATGTAGACTTCCACAGACAAGTCTACAGATACACTGCACAATCATGAAAATACATATAAAGCCTATTCAAATATTAACAGAATTAAAAAACCCCAAACAAATCCTTCCTCAGACCATAAAAGCTCTATTCTGTCTTTATCACTTCCTAGTGAAAAAAGGAGCTTCCTCTTACATTTAAATAAAATGTACAGGTTCTCCCTGACCCGAGTGATAAGCTGACTCCCACTGAAACCCTGTCTTCATCTGCCCAATCCGTCTACTGGTGTGGCAATATAATTTCATTAACAAAATACCAACCAAACATAACACCACTCTGACTACTGAAAAGTAGCTTCTAACTCTGTCACCTCTTTCTGAAAAAGGAAAAAGAAAGCATCTTACTACCAAAAGAAAAGTGTTATTTTCTTGTACATCATAAATTAAAGAGAATAAATAACACAAATAGGACAACCCCGCTTCTTGTATCAAGCTTTATTATAGAATAAGAGTGCTATTGTCCACACATGGCCATGCAAAGTTAAGAAGAGCCCTTTGCTGACATGGCTGGTCCCAGTTTGTTCCAAACCTAACCAGCCAGCAGTAAATGTCTTTCCTTTCTAACACAGACTGCTGACAGCTGCTAACAAGGTCAGTGCTCACTCTAATGCTCCAGCCGCTTCATAATTTGAGAAAGGTGAAGGGCTTTTGACCAATTTATTTCTTTAACCCCAGCTGCCTTACCGCTTTTCTTGGTCAATGCCATGGGCTACCGGAGAAAAGGACTTCCCTAGAGAGTTCTGCAGAAATCTGGAAGTGACCATGTCAGAAAGAAGCTTTTCACAATTCCTTTTATTTGTGGGGAAACATGAGCCAGGCACTTGAGAACTGGGTTTTGGCTCAGAGAAAACTACTGCTGAATAGTCAAAGGTTAAACACAAAAACTGAGCTTCTATGTACCTACAAAACTCAACCAAATTCTATGTTTCCTGTAGGTTTACTATCACCTAAATCAGCATCTGTTATAAATTCACTGGCAGGATGGCAAACATGCCACTGCCAGAATGACTTTGATCCTCTGAAGATCCTAGAAACCCGGGAAGGCATGCAAGAAAGAAAGACTCCACTGCAGATGGCAGGTAGTGGTTAATGAAATCAGACACATGTCTTCTGGCATAACTGGAAAGATATGATGATCCAGCGGGTTCAAAACCTATATTTCTATGGACTGCTGCTGTCTGTCAATAAAGGAGACCAGGAACTGCTTTGGGCTAGCACATATTTTTTCATATAGCTAAAGATAAGAATTATTATTATGGATTTCGTTTGAGTCCTGAAATGTAGGTGAAATCATTCTAGTCACAGTCTGCCAAGGGAAGCAAGGTATGACACACTGATTTTTTTTTTCCACAAAAAAATACCTTCATTTTTACCATTAGGTGTCATAGAAAAAAACCTTTTTAATAGTTTACAGGAATAGAGACTAGAAGCATAATTCATCCATGTGACTGACCTTACAGATCAGGAATAATTATCACATATTCAAATCAGGACATGCAAGAGACTAGTTGATTTCTTTTAAACACGTGAAAAACATGATTTTTCTAATGAATTTTCATTCACAGTCACTGGTATTTCAGATATTCTGAAGCAGATGTAGGACCTAGAAAGCTGCTAACAGTATTTGACTGCACCCTTAGAAACACTATTCCATGCTATTCAAGAAAAGATGTGTGTGTGTGTGTATATATACATATATTTAAAATTTTTATATATTTTTCCCCCCGGCATATTTCCATCACTTGTGACCAAGCAAAATAGATCCTGGACATCTTATTTGATACAGAAAATGGTGAAAGGTCAAATAAATTTAATTATTTATTGTTTTATAAATACAGATTTACAGATGTTATTTGACAGTGTTATTTTCTCCATCTGAAACACTCATTAAATAGATCATACAAATATTTGAAGAGAAATTGAGTACAGAATTTTTCTAAAAGCGAGTTACTCTAACACCACAGAAGCAGAGCTTGAGTGGTGAAGTGCATCTAATTGGATATACAGAATAGCCTGGAGGCAGCAGACAAAACCACGTTCAACAGGTGAACCTTCCCCTGTTGTAGAAGCTTATGGGCTCCAAGTCTACAGCATAAATTCTGACAGCTGCATGGCTGGTCTAACATATGGTAGGGATGGCTCGGTTAGTGCCAAATCTAGCTTCAGCATTAACAGGTTCTGGTACAGTAACCTGTTAATGCAGTAATCAGGAAACTTAACATTCTGATACAAAAAAGAGCCCATTTTCTTATTTTATCGCTCCAACTTCCACACTGCCACTGGGAGATGTCCTAGAGAATTTTTCATCCCTCTGGAAGAGGAGGGCGATACCTCACATCTCACTCAGACAGGCAGTCATCCCAGAACTTCACCAGAAGACACTCAGTCACATTTCCATTTTGCATCCAAATGCACGGGTCTTCATGCACGGAGTCTTACTGCACACCCCGCCCCACCATACCTGCCCATAACCCCTGGCAAACTATTTCCATGGCAACATCTGAAGGTGCAGATGTAGTGGTTATCCGTAACATTCAGGAAAAACTGTTTTCCAAATGAAACACTAGTGGCATGGCTTTTGCTCCATCTTCATGATCCCGCTATACCCACAATGATAATCTACTCTTGAGATGTTATCACAAGCTCTGTCATTTCTGCCTCAAACCACTTACAATAAAAACAGACCAAGTGTTTACCTTTATGTTCTGAGCGTCAACATTAGCGCCAGCTTCTAACAGAAGACTAATAACTGTCGTATTTCCTGCTAGCACAGCCCAGTGCAATGCTGTGTTTTTGTGATATTTGTCTCCAAGATTAACAGAAACATTAAATGTAAGTAGTAATCGGGTTGGATCCACACTAGAAAAGAAAAGTCTTGTTAGATGTACAGAAGATGAACTTATTGTTAAGTCAAGGAGTTCAACTTTTATAAAGAACATTGATCAGGTACACAATATAATAAAAAGGTGACTTTTTTTTTTCTGATGATTATCAACAGCTCCAACTCCCTTCCCACCAAAGAGCAACCAGAATTCTGTGAATTTTGAAGGCGCTCAGTAAGACAGCTTGTTCTGGGATGTCATGAAACACATGTGCTATACAATTCTTTGGTTTTCAATTCAATTCTGGTTTTGATGTCTACCTAAACCAAGCACTACTAAGACATTTGTAAAAACATGCACATGTTTGGCAGATAACAACCAAAGTTCAAATCAGGTTATATTTCCACTTCACATCCCAAAAGATGAAGATAAAACAGGCTGATAATGTTGATACTGGTAAGTATTCATAAAAGCTAGCCTACGTTCCTCTCAACAAACAATCGAGACAGGCTCTTCAGAGCTCTCCTGCATCTGACTCAGACAGATTTGCTGTGTGGAGAAGTGTCCTTTTACACCAACCTTTTCCAATCTTCTCCCCCAAAATAATTATTTTGTAAACTAAAAGTTCCCATTATTGAGTACTTCTGTGTAATGTTCCCTCTCTTGAACAGGTCATTGTACTGGTTGCAGCTAGTATCAATTTAATCTTCCTCATAGTAGCTCCTACAGTGCTGTGTTTTGGATTTGGAACCAAAATCATGTTGATAACACACCCATGTTCTACCTATTGCTGAGCAGTGCTTACAGAGAGTCAAGTCCTTTTCTGCTTCTCACCCCATCTGTGAGGAGTTTGGGGGGTGCACAAGAAGTTGGGAAGGAGCATAGACAGCACAGCTGACCCCAACTGACCACAGGGATATTCCACAACATATGAGGTCACGATCAGCATGATCATCCTCTGGGGGAATATTCAGAGTTATGGTGTCTGTCTACCCAAGTAATCTTCAGGCATGATGGAGCCCTGCTTTGCTGGGCATGGCTGAACACCTGCCTGCTCATGGGGAATGGTGAATGAATTTCTTATTTCTTCATTTTACATACTGAACTGGGTTTTTTATCTTCACCCACGAGTTTTCTCATTGTTATGCTTCTGATTCTCTCCTCATCCCACTGGCAGCAGGAGATTAGAAGTGAACAAGTGGCTATGTGGGGCTGAGCTGCCCACTCGAGTTAACTCACAACAACCATAACTGAAGATAAAGTAGCAATTATAGAAAGAAGACTGAATAGTTAAACAAAAGAACTTTGAAAAACAAAGAAAACCAGTCGCCGCTCTGTGTCACTTACTTCACATCAAGAGACAATCAAAACTGCAGTGAGATTATTACCTGTGTGTTCTGTAAGCAGCCCACATTAAAGGTGTCATTCCATTTTGATCCATCATATCCACATCCTAAAATGGGAAAATATAAAGTTGGTGAGTTCAGTAAGTATGCTCGACTTCCAATAAACAAATAATTTGCAATGAGAAGCCGGATTTTAAGACTAACCAATTTAACTGGAGAAAGTGTGGCAAGTTTTTAATATGTAACTAAAAAAAAGGAAAACAAACTTAAATAGCATCATTGCAAAAATACAATCATTAAAAAACCAAACATTCCAATCTATTTTATAACCAAGGAACAGTCATGCTGTAAAATCTAGCAATATCTTTCTTACTATTAATCTTTAACATAAAAGATACATACAGATGGTGTAATATTGCACTCCAAAGCTAAATAAAGCACCAATAACGGTGCTAAAATAATGCACCAATATTTAATAAAATACTTGATAAATATAAATACCATGGCCTGAATCACATATCCTACTGAATGCCAGCTGCATCTACTTTTCCATATGCAAAGCAATTCCTCCTTGTTCACACAGTTTCAAAGGTATTTACATATCTAGATATCAAGTTACTGGATGCCAGAAAATTTTACATTTAAACAGAGCCATTAATAAAAACAACCCACCCAGAAAAAGACCCTGATCTATAATCAATTGGTGACTATGCTGATGGCTAACAATAACTAAATAAAAAACCAAGCTCCCATTATTACAATTAGCAGAACATAACCCTGGAATGTCCTAAAAGCATTACCCAGGCAATCCATCAGAAAGGATCTAATGCCTCCTTCCTGTCATAGATCCCTGCCTCACTAACATGGAAGTTGGCAATTCCTAAACACATCCAGAAGCAGGTTAGACTCTCAAGCACATATGGGCAAGTTTCACAGGCAATCACTAACAAAATTACTCGGCTTTCTTTAGAGGCAATAGAGCTGTGCCAATATTTCCTGTGCTACACTGCTCAGTCTTACTAGGGAGATTACATTCAAAGTGTTTCAGTGAAGTCTTCTGCTACAGAAACCATTGACAGAAGCCTAGGGAGTGGATGATACTGCTTTCTACCACCCCCAGAACCTCCATCTTCAACTCCAGTAGTCTGCCAAGCACCCAGCACCCTACAATCCCCATAGTGCTGCTAGCCAGACCCAGGCAGAAGTTTTCCACAAAATCACTCAGTTCTTACAAATAATTGTGTTTAAAACATCCCTAGCCTGCAGACACCTTTACATTTCTGAGTTCTTACTCAGAGTAAAAAATCAGAAATTACAAAAAAAAAAAAAAAAAGGTTTGATGAAGAGGAAAGAGAACCGTTAATTAACTGTAGTGTTTGTTCAGAAGGGAGTTACATGCATTGAGTCAAGGACCCAGGCCTGGCCACCCTCAGTGCACACAGAGACTAGATCCTACCACTGGCACCCTTTTAAATGAAGAAAGTTAGAACCACAGCCTAATCTCAAGGTCATTCATCCCTGAGAATCATGGCTTTGATTTACAGATCAAGCTGTGAGAACATAGTTTGAAGATTGTACAAATTAATGTAACATGAACAAACACTCTGTCATCTTTAGATTTCATTAAAAAAAAAAGCTATTCTTCATGACCAACAGCAGGGACCTGACTGCTTGGAAGCAGGAAAATAATTCCTTCAGTGATTTCACCTGACATATCAAAACTACACTTCGCACTCTAGGTGACACTCAGCTAAAAGAGAAGAAAAATTCCATGAACTCCAGATTATTTGCTGCACATAAATTACCTAGGCAGGCTACAGCTATTACATCAAGCTCCTATATGGGCTGGGGCTGATCCTTTTTCAAAGGAAATGTAACAATAATATGAAGAAGCTTAAGATTTCTTTTCATGCTGTTTCATAAACATAGCAAAGATGATGTACTAGGGGATAGCAGACACATGCTCTAACAAAAATGCTTTCTACCAAAGGGCTGAGGCAAAAAAGTATACCTTCAGCAGCATGTACATAGTAGCAGACTAATATGGTGTGTACTGATCTTAACATTAACTTCTTGTTTAACTCTCAGTGACAGGTCACTCTGATAATGCTCATGGAGAGCACCTATGCTTTCAGGACAATAGTATGAGCACTGCAAGAACCAAAGATTTCAACAATAAGTGATGCAATGATGAAAAATTGCTCAAGCTTCTGCCCTGTGTATGTATCTCAGGTGTGAGCACCTTGGACCAAAACTTGCTCTAATTTTACTTGTTTCTAAACTTTGCATATGCAAAGATGAACTTGACTTAATCGTAGGACACTAACACAAGATTCCACAAAAAGCTGTTGGAGATGCAAAAATACAGGGGACAAAGAGCTTCCTGCATGGGAAGGAGCTGCAGCAATAGCTCTGATGCTTAACACTACTCCTGAAAGCAATACAGCCAAAAAGGTAGGATTCTGAATTGCAGCTAGAGATCAGAGCAGCATTTAGGCTTACCAGGACATTTAACAAGCAATGGCCAAAACAGGACTGTGATATAACACAGCCTTTTCAAAAGCACAAAAAGTATTGAGAGATTCCCCTTAGAAGTCACTTCAATCAAATGAAAAGGAGCCAGGAATTTGATCCTCTTCTGAAATGGTTATTTAACAGAGCGTAGATCTTCACAGAAAGACCCACCATGCTCTTGTTCAGGATCCTATTCTCCATAAGGAAAAGATCTCTTTCATCTTTTCCCAGGGAAAGGGAAACATGCTTCTAAAAAGATGACATGTTTAAAAGCAGATAGTAAACAAGATTTATTAGAAAATTATATAAGGCTGAAAACATTTCCTTGTTTAGGAAAGACGTGTTATTCACTAGAAGCAGAGATTTTGTAGGATTCTTGTGGAACGTGGTAAGTGCAGATGAACAGGCCTCTCACCGAGGAAGGTAACACACAAACCCTAATCTACCTTGCTCTTTCATACAACAAAAGCTGTTCTCAATACTTGAGTCCATCAGATGCTGAGTCAGTTCTGACATGCGTGAGGAAGAAACATGACTGGACTTAACATTCTGTAAGTAACGTTTTGTAAGTAATGTGCTATAGGTTGGGTGTAGAAAAAATAAATACTTGGCTCAGTGTCTTACAGTGGCCTGCGTCTGGTGGAGGGAGTGATCCTCAATGCCTACAGAGTTAAGAGTGCTTAGGAGCACTGCACATGGATTGCAGGACCAAAATAACCATGGCTGCTGGAACTACACTGGCATCTCCCAACCAGGATGCCAGCCACCACCAGAGATGCTGCTCAGACTGCAGCCCTTCGTTGCCCCGGACAGTAGTTAAACATAAAAAAGGCAACTCTGAAAATAAAAAATACATGCTAGATGAATTAGTGATAGTTAAACTAGGAATGTGATAGTTTAACTATGAGTATGAAATTGCTGAACTCTAATTTTAACTCCAAAATATTTCTTACAACATGATTTTTACCTACTGGCAACTTTATACTCACTCATTATCTGTGACTGAGGTGCTGCCAGAGGATGAAAACACATTATTAAACCACTTGACATACCATATCCGTACCTTAAGTTAGTCTGGGGTGACACATTTGCCTGTGCTAGGCCCTGATATGCCTTTGGCATTTTAAGTAGCCTAAGCACAGTGTCAAGCAGTCAGGTAGTACAAGCATCAATTCTGAACATTTTAAAGTGCCTTCGAGCTCTTCTCAGTTTTTTTCTTTTTCCTTTAAATAAGAACCTTACCTAAGCTTGTACTGTGCCACTGATTCTGTTACTTGCTATCTGATTACAAAGTGTACTTGCCCCATGCTTGGTATTAACCCAGGCAACCTACTGACTCAAGACAACATGAGCAAATTACTATATGGTCAGGTATTAGTCTATCAAAATGCAGTAAAAGACATGACTACATAAAAAAGTAACAGTTACCAGCCATTGCTGCCTCTTGTCTGAGCAGTATTTGCTGGCATGAAAGTGGGTTCACTTCCAACCCAGACCAGAGGGCATCTGTCCTTCCCCTACACTACACTCCAGAATCCAGAGGGCTGGACTCGAGTCTCGGGTGGGAAATTTTACTGTTGGCTGCTGCAGCCCAGGAAGGACTGAATCTGGGTTCCAGCTCTGTCTCAAAAAGGGACAAGAAGCAATTAGGAGCAACTTCTTCTCCACCTGTCAGCTCTCTACACAGTTGCGAAAGCCAGCTCTCCCATGGGTCATGCAGGTCCACAAGAGCATCAGGATCAGAACTAACAAAGCACAACAGCCTACGCTGACCTTTATTTTGACATTTATTTAGTTGTCATTTACCACACAGGTAATGACCAATTAGGTTCAGGACAAGGACAAGACTACTTTTTGGTTATTAAGAGAACCCGGTGTCTGCAACGGCAAAAGCAGTTCAAGTTTCCCAACAAAACTCACGGCATCACAAAGAAGGTAAGGAAAAAAGGAAAGAATTAATGACGTCACATGTACTTATTAAAGGAGAATCGTAAGTAGAATCATGAAACCCTGCAGTTTTTGGAACCGGAGGTAGCATAGCTAGAGAGCTATGAATTTAGGGATGGTTGAAATGTTATTATAGTATTTTAGACATACAAATCAATAAATAATTTTAATGTTGAACTTCTAAAAGTGCTTCCAACTGTTAAAATTAATTTAAACTTAAGGCATGATAAGGTTACCAAAATCATACTTGACAATATTTGGGAGATCCTTTTAATGACTACTGATAGAGTTGTTTACAAGACAGTGAGTTTTACATTTTAAACCAAGTTTTGTGCATTTATGTATGTGCAGCTGTAAACACACAGAACTTCTTTTGGACTAAAGAATATGATCAGATAAATAGAACAAGTCTGTATATACATTAGGACAAACAAACATATAGAGGGAGATTCCATAATCATGGTACATTTTTTAAAGGCCATTTATACTTTATTAATGCTATGCTTTAAACAACAGATTTGTCTGAACATGTGTAACCTTTTCAATATTTTTCTGATAAACCACACATACAAATATACATATGCATATACCTGTTTAGTGAAGCAAAATACAAAACTTGTTCCTGAAAGAGCATTTCTCTCCAATCATTATTTCTTAAAAATAGCAATTATATATGATCAACCCCTTCTTGCATCTAGCATATTCTCTGTCAAACACTAAATACTGTTTTACCAAACAGTTCTCAGATACAAACTGCATACTATGTGGAGCAATAGGCTTTTTTCTACATGTACAGGTACAAATCATTTTCTGTGACAAATTAAGTATTTGTTTTACAGAGACCAAACCCAGTGATTTCAGTCACATTCTATCTGACTCACTATTTGAAAGAATAAGCAAAATACAGAAGTGTGAACAGCATTAGCAGGACTGTAAAACGAAAGGAGCACTTTGACCTTTCTATATGATTTGCAAAGTAAATCAAATTTGTACTTCAGGCACTGTATTTGAGGGTGAGTAAATCTACAAATTATAATGCAGGGTGAGTAGCAAAAAGGTGGACATGTTTTTTAGTATGGAGAATGAATGATGGGAGGCAATGCGAATGGTAATGAATACAAATGTTATATACATTCTCTACACATCTAGCAAATACAAGAAGCCACCAAGAAGGTTTGTTTTTCTCATTTGGGTTGTGGTGGGTTTTTTTTAACTTACACATGCACACAATTAGTAATAAATAAAAGTTGTGGATTAAGGTGTTAAAAAAAGATGACCTATGACAACACTTTGTCATTAGATACTTGTGCATAAACCATTGATTCTGTGAAGAATTCTAAAATATTTGCTATCATTTTACTATTAACAACTAAAGATTAAATTCATTAGAAATGAAGAATGATGAAAGAGTAACTGCTATAATTTCCATGTAGTACAATATGCACTTAAGAATTAAAGCCAAAGTACTCAGGGCACTGTTAGAGGAAATTAAGTTAGCAGGGGGCACATCAGTACTCTAGTCTATAATAAAAGACACTGAACTATGCTTATGTTTAGCCAGACAAATATTTTGCATTTCCCAATTTTAGGTATAGGTTTCAATTGTTTTCCTATCCTAACTTTGAGCAGATTCCATTTAGATACGATATTACTTAAAGTTTACCTGTCCCTTTGCTATCAGGTAAGCAACAATCGAAGTGTGTCCAAACTGGGCAGCCAAATGAATGCAGCTACATCCTTCTCCATCAATTAGCGACGGATCTGCCCCATATTTCATCAGCTGTACCACCATGGATAAGTGACCCTGCCTAAATGCAATAAAAAACACGAACAACTGAATAACTACACACAGAAAAACTAGTAATTTTTTAATATTTGAGTACAACAAATATGTAGAGCAGATAATTACACTACCACAGCTTCTGCACTTTGACTCATACTTTGAAAACAATTGTCATGATCTGTTTCTGCAAATGAGTAAGCAAACACATTCACAGAGCAAATTGTATTCAGCCAATGTATACATCACATGCAATTGGCTTAAGTGTGTTGCATACCAAAAGGTCTGTCAACAGAAACCCCAAGTTATTAGTTTAGAAATCTAGTTTACTCTGACTTCTTCCGATACACACATGAAACCTGCTAATATAAGAGATGGCAACCTGGTTATATACCCTAATGTTTTGTGGGGCATATGGTTTATCTTTCTACTATGAAAAAATAGTAGTGAAATAAATGTAGAAAGAAAAAAAGGAAAACTGAAGCCTGTACTTCTTCCACACTATGTTAAAAGCTTTGGCATCTTTTTGGTATAATGAGCTCAGGAATACGTTGATACTGTGCCTGTCAGCATACAGCTTCTGACATGAGCAAAAAGACCTTTTAAATCTGTCAGAAGCAGCTTCAGACAATGTTTCACAGAACAATAGATTACAGCTATGAACCAGGAAATTTGTTCAAGCTTTTGTGCTATTAACAGAAAATTTAGAGCATGATCTGTAAGAAACAAAAACACACCACTGAAATCTAAAATCTTTGAGCTAACAAGCAAATCCTCATCTTGAGTAAACAAATTATTTGATACATTAAATGTTCGAAAGCTAATTTTGCGAGTCTCCTTTTGCAGTCTACAGTTAAAAACATCAGTATGGACAGTGTTTCTTTGCTGTCTATTTCTAGGCAGTTGTCTGAAGGAGTCTGGGAGAATTGAAGTGTGTCTTCAATTCTCCCAGACATTCATCATTCTTGGACCATCTTCTACATCATAATTCTGATCTTAAAAAAAAATCCACATGTAGTAGAACACTGCAAGGACAATGTCACGCAAAATCATCCCAAGTCCCATCTGTACAAGTAGTGCTGAACTTTGGAAGACTGACAAAAACACAAACTCCAAAGTAAACCAAGTTGACTACAGACTCTAATTTTACTTTACTCGTTTTTCTATCACAGCAATCATCTACTGCTGGCTACATCATAAATAAGACAAAAACTGAATTATATGCTGAAAGCTTCTGTAACTCAAAGTACCACATTGACAGTGTGCCCAGTTATCAAAGACCCAACTAATTCTTGTACAATGAATTCCCCAAAATATACCATCAATTTCACAAATCAGTCCGTAGCAGACTCCAAGTTAAGAAAGAACACAGAAAATTGCAAAAGATTTTTCCCCACCTTGTTGCCCAGTGAAGTGGCGTAGAATTTAAATCTCCTCCAAGCTGATCAACGACAGCACCTTTTGATATGTAGTATCTGGAATAACAAAAATAGTAAATATCATTGGTTTTCTTGGTTAAATATAAAGGACATATAGTGAGCATGTTTGATGTTTGTGAAGCAGGCAGTTGCAGACCAGAAGATGACACACCTTTCCTTGCCTTCATATAACCTTCCTCTTTAAGAGGTCCTACATATACATTCTGGTTGTTGCCTTTCTGATTTGAGTTGGAAGGTTAGGGATGACTCCTGCTGAGTTTTAAACATGTTGCTACTACCTAGTTAGGTACTAAGGTAAAACAGAGTTATATATATGTATATAAGTACAAACTGTCCTACCACAGAAGTATTCAATAAAATATTCTAAAATTCTTCTAAAATATTTAGGGGTTGTTGCATCAAAAAGAATTCTGAATTAATGGTAAAGGAATATGCTGCTGGAAGACTAGCATATTTAGAGAATTTTGGCTAAAATGGTAAAATTATATATGATGCAACTTGCAGCTTGTATGATTGCCAGAATGGCCCTGCCAATGTCATTGTTCCAAGAGTTCATGTTTAAGTTACATGCTTAGCCAAATACTAAAACTTCTGCACACTTCTCAATCATTATTAATCAAATGACAAAAACATCTGAGTATTTTTAAAAAATACATCTAAATGATGGGCTAGAAATTATTCTCCCCTGAAGAACATTTTAAAAAGACAATCTAGCTGGAGGAACAAACCAAGTTACCCATATTTAACTGTGGCAATTCATAATCATAGTAATTTGAACTGTTTCCATGAAATGTTCTCCTTGCTGTTTTATACAGGCACTAGACTGGAAATATTATTTGTCCTTTGTGAGAGAAAATGCACACCATACAATGAAATTCAGGTCTTTAAGAAACAGGCTTTCTCAGAATTCTAGTTCTTCATTCCCTACTGTATAAGCTAAAATGTATTACTAACAGACCTTTGAAAACTACTACCTAGCTATAGATTCCTAGATGCTTGCACATTTCAAGCATTTGTGCCTGCAGACATTTTGCCTTCAAAATACCTGTGAGGAACTGGGACCAGCCCTGCCCAGCACCTTTGTTAGTGACATGGACATTGGGATAGAGTGCACCCTCATCAAGTTTGCTGACAACACCAAGCTGTGTGGTGAGGTCAACATGCAGGAGGAATAGGATACCATTGAAAGAGACCTTAACAGCCTGGAGAGACAGACCCGTGTGGACTGTATGAAGATCAGCAAGGCCAAATGCAAGGTCCTGCATGTGGATCAGTGCAATCCCAAGCACAACTACAGACTGGGTGGAGAATGGATTGAGAGTAGGAGGAAAGGTTCCGAGGAAAATTACCTGGGGATGCTGATCGATGACAAGTTCAAGTTGAGCCAGCAGTGCGTGCTAGCAGCTCAGAAGGCCAACTGTGCCCTGGGCTGCATCAAAAGCAGCATGTGCAGAAGGTTGAGAAAGGTGATTCTTCCCCTCTACTATGCTCTCATGAGATCCCACCTGGACTACTGTGTCCAGCTCTGGGGTCCCCTGTACAGGAAAGATGTAAAGCATTGGAGCAATACAGAGGAGTGCCACAAAGATGATCAGGAGACTGGAGCACTTCTCCTATGAAGACAGGCTTAGTGAGTTTGGCTTCTTCAACCTGGAGAAAGGAAGCCTCTGAGGAGACTTAACTGCAGCCTACCAAAGGGGTCCTACAGAAAAGCAGGAGAGGGACTGTTCATCAAGGAGTGTAGTGGAAAGACAAGGGGCAATGGCTTCAAACTGAAAGAAGGCAGGTCTAGATTAGGTGTTAGGAAGAAATTCTTTACTATGAGGGTGGTAAGGCACTGGAACAGGTTGCCCAGAGAGGTTGTTGAAGCCCCATCCTTGCAAATGTTAAGGCCAGGTTGGATGGGGCTTTGGGCAACCTGATCTAGTGGAGGATGTCCCTGCCCATGGCAAGGGGGTTGGAACAGATGGTCTCTGAAGTCCCTTCCAACCCAAACCATTCTGTGATTCTATGTCTCCTGCTTTTCCACCCACACAAACTGTCCTTTAAATCCTCAGTACTGAGTTCTGGTACCTCCATTTCCTTTAAGTGTTTCAAGACATAGCAAGAATAAAGACAACAAACAGAACAATTGAAAAACATTACTTTAAGTAGCTACCTTTCATTTTTTTTAGTGCTTATTGATTCAGAGAGTGAAACTTCAAAAACAGCACCAAAGGTCCTTTTAGGAACAGAAATTGAAAAACACATTAGTTGACTATATCCACTCTAGAAACATTTAAAGGAAAACTCCTTTTATACAGTTGCTTTAGAGCCATTGGACACAATCAGTACTTCAGCAGTGAAGTACTCCAGTTCATATGACAAACAAGACCTGCTCTGATTGACACAGGACAGCCCACTCCACTGGTCTCCAACATTCAAAGAAAAAAATTTCAACATCTCTGATGAAGTTAAGTTTCTGGATTTCTCAATGAGAACAACTGTAAAAGTCTTGATATCACATAGGTAAGAAGATGAGATGTATGTAAGGAACAACATGATTGCGTTATTGTGAAGTAAAGAACCCAATTTGAAAAAGAAGACATAGAGAAGTATTTAGTCCCCCTTGGGATGGAGTTCCCAAGGAAACCTTGTGTAGATAAAAGACAGCACAGAGAAATTCAGAGTCAATGCTTGGATCCATCTCACTGATGTGACAGCCAGTCATAGGGAGGTGAACATTAAACAGATTGTCTTCTTTCAAACACTGGTCCCTGCAGAAACACAGAATATGTTCCGATTCTACTGAGCAGCAGTACTGCTTACTGGTAAGTTTTATTTAGAAGGAAGAACTTGCAG
The DNA here is from genome assembly GCA_013399135.1 of Heliornis fulica. Classification (NCBI taxonomy): domain Eukaryota; kingdom Metazoa; phylum Chordata; class Aves; order Gruiformes; family Heliornithidae; genus Heliornis; species Heliornis fulica. The sequence continues at coordinate 70,972 of VXBZ01005674.1, read as the reverse complement.
TATGACAACTGTGAAAAGACAAGGCGTCGATCTCCTGCCAGATGGTGCATTGAAATAATTTTATGTTTCCTTAAGGGTGTTCTTAGACTACGTTGAGATATATCGCTGCATTTCAGTTTCAGTACACAAACAGTGAAATTCTTCTGCAAAATCAGACTGGGAAATTAATCTCCTTGTCTAGGCAGAACTTGCAGAAGCAATTTTGTGGCTGGTGAGAATGTCCCTCGAAAAAAACAAGAAACTGGGTGACTTTACTCTCAGAGTCATCTAAGCTTCCACCCAAGAAGGTGCCTAGTGTGCTGGTCCTATTTAAGCAATCTACTTACATTAACACAAGCAGATCTGATAAAGAGGTCAACTTAAGAAGAAAATACTTCCGATCTCCACATTAGGGCCACTAACGCTTGCCAGCCATTTGAAAACTGTGCCAGCTTGCATTCCAAGCTTGTGAAACCAAAGCGCATGCAGCAACTGTTGTTAGAATGAGGAAAATGAGAAGAGAAATCCTGGTCTGGAGAGAGTTTAATACAGAAATTGGGCAAATGCAGTCAGTAACTGTAGAGATGTAAGACCAATTTTTGTACTTTTACAAAACTGAAGACAGACCAATAGATCAGTGTCACGACGAAAAGAAAATTACATTGTGGACATCTGACACTGATACTAATCCCTGATCCCACAGAAATAAGACATGGTTCTGTAGGTTTCCTTATAAAATATAAATGGACCTTATGAGATGAGTATCTACACTGAATATCAAGTCTCAAAATAAACAGCACAAGGAAATACTAAATCCAAGAGAAGTTTGATTTTAAGCCCACACTTTCCACAGTTAAGCTGCTACGCTACCTCACTGAGATGACCTTATATAGTCAATACCCAGTAAGGAAGATACTGAAACCTGGTATCATGAGACCGGACCACTCACACTTAAGAGCCTACTTCTGTGATACCAAGCCAACATATTTAATGAAATTATTTACTGCACTTAATGAGCAGAAACAGTGTATAAATAGATAAAATAGAAAAAAAAGTACTAACTTCATTCTAAACAAACAGCATAACCCAGTGTCTCACAAAAGAGTGAGGGAGTTACACAATATGGTGGGTAATATCAACTAAAATAAACCAAGACCTGCTAACGACAGAGGAACTTGGAGCACAAGAATTGCATCACGACGAACTAATTTTGCATATAAATATATTAGTAGACACACACACTCTAGTAAACAGCAGGAAGAAAATGCAATGCAGTATGTCACAGTGGTAGAGATGCATCAAGAAGGGACAAGAGATTTGACGTGGCATTGAGGAAAAAGCATGAATTAGGCACATTAGATTTAAGAACGCTCAATTTTCAAAGCTCATGCTGAAAAAATTGAAAGTTGGTACAATAAAAGTTACGTGGAATTAAAAGTCTCAGAACAACTTTCCAGCACTCAAATGTAGATGGAGAGATCTTCCAGATACATAATAAAGGCCTAAGTGGAATTTCAGAGAGATTTAAGCACAGGCTTCCATCTACCTGAATCTAAGTTTTTTATTTTGAACCACCTCTATGTCCAATATAACTGCCTGAATGTTTAGCAACATACTTGGGCACGGGGGTGGTGAAAGTAAAACACAGTATGACATACTGGCAAGTGGAAGTACTTCTTCCACAAATTTTACTTCAAAGAAGGACTTATAAGGAATTTAAAATGCGGTCCAGTTTTACTCCGTGAATGACAGAAGGACACCAAAAATTTTTGTTTAGTTTGTTGGGTTTTTTTCTTTTTTAAAAAAACCCTGTATAATATGTAACATTCTAGGGAACTAAACCACTGACTCATAATCAAATACCACACAGGTAGATTCACTGCACTGCAAAGCTACTGTAGTGTGGTGACTCGATTCTGGCTGGAGGCCAGACTCCCTCCAAAGTTGCTGAATCACTCCCCTCTTAGCTGTGCAGGAGAGAAAATACATGTTGAGAGGCTTTGGAGTCGAGATAAGGACAGGGAGAGATCATTCCACAATCAGCGTCATGGGCAAAACAGACAACACAGAAGAAAGAAAACTCTCTAATTTATTACACTACACACACAGAGAAACCAGAGTCAGAGAATGAGAAGTACAATACAGCTGTTAAGACACCACTGCCTGCCCCTCCCTTCTTTGCAGACTTCACTTTATCCATGGTTTTCTCTTCCCCAGGATGGCACAGAGGAAAGGGGGGGAAATGGGGAATGGAGGCTTCAGTCTTCAGACAGTTCCTCATTGGTTGTTCATCTTCCTGGGGGGGTGCATTTCTCATGCTCTTTCCCTGCACCAGCGTGGGGTCCCACCATTGGGAGACAGTCCTCCACAACCCTCTCAACGTGAGTCCTCTCCTATGGGGCCTCAGCTCTTCACCAACTGCCCCAGCGTGGGTCACTGTTATAAACTCACAGAATGTCTCTCAGTCCCAGAC
>VXBZ01005674.1:0-68397 GCA_013399135.1 Heliornis fulica | reverse complement strand
TCTCTGCGGGCTGCAGGTGCTGCCAGGGGCTTGCTCCAATGTAGGTCACAGATTCTTCCATATTCTCCACCTGCTCCATGTTGGGCTCCTGCCTGGCCCAGGTACCTCCCCATGGACTACTAGTGGCGTCTCTTCATCCTCCATGGGCTGCGGGGGACACCCACTTCACCATGGTATTCTCCATAGGCCGCAGGGAATCTTCTCTCAGCACTTCCTCCTGTTCCCCTTCACTGTCCTTGACGTCTGCAAAATTTCTTACATCTTCTCACTCCCTTCTCTGGTGGCAAAATGTGGCCGTTTGCATTTTTCTCTCTCTAAAATGTGATTCCCAGAGGCCCTGTGACCAGTGCTGGTTGGCCCGGCCTTGTCAGCAACAGAGCCTTGAAAGCCTGGCTGGTATTTACTGTCAGATCTCAGAGAAGTTTCTGACTGCTTCCTGCAGAAGCCACACCGCAAAAAAACAACATACATAAACTATACATAAGTTAGCACAGAAACATCCAGAATACGGGCCTATATTTTCACATGCTTCGTGACATCCTGATGTTCTTAAATAATGATAGTTGCCTCAATGCCATTCACTTTTCAGACCTTACAAAGATATATCAAATGAGATGGAATATCTGTAATACTAATATCTTCCAACAGCTCAAATAAGATGAACAGTTCATTGCACATAATCCATTGTGCATTGAAGATGGATAAATAAGTGAGCTCAAAATAGAACAACTGCTTTCAGGTACTGCACTCTTAAATAAAAACAGCTACCTGAAAAATTTCAGGCATTTCACAATAAGTTGTAAGATGCTAACCGCAAAGACTCAGGGCAACCAAGAAGGAAAATGGAAAGGAAGAAAACAAAAAGTTCTAAAATGTACCTTATAAGAAAAAGTTATTTAGGTAAAACAGGGTCCTGCATAATTTTTGCAGAAGGCTTTCAGCATGCCAGAAAGCACATTAGTTACCTGTCTTAAAATGATGGGAAGATACAAAATTCAGAATTACTGTTTTCATTACAGGCAATAAAGACATGAAACCTGTTGTGCTATCTATTGTACATAATTTAAAAATATTTTAGAAACACTGAATTATTTCACAGAATCATTTAGTTTGGTAGAGATCAAAGATCGTGTTGTCTAGAACCACATCCGGTCAGGTTTTAAATAGCTCCAAGGATGGAGAGTTCACAACCTCTCTGGGCAAACTGTGCCAGTGCTCAGTCACCTGCACAGTAAAATGTTTCCTGGTGTTCAGATGGAATTTTGTGCATGTCTCTTTAATTTGTGCCTTCTGCCTCTTGCCCCTGAGCACTACTGAGAAAATCTGCCACTGTCTCCTTTACTCCTTCCCATATGTCATTTATATACATTGGTAAGTTTCCAGGTATATATATATTGTAACGTATCCCAGGTTTTTATACACTGATAGATCTTCCTTGAGGATCTTAATTACACAGACAAAAGAAATCTTCTCTAGGCTAAGAAGCCCGAGATCTTGTTGCCTGTCATCAAGTCACATGTCAGATGTTCCATTCCTTTAATCATCTTTGCAACCCTGCACTGGACTCGGCCCTGTAAGTCCATATTGTTTTTGCAAAGGGAAACTCACAACTTGACACACACGTTCAGCTTCGATAGCTGAGTAGAGTGGAAGGAGGCTGCATTTTTGGTTCAGAGTCAGCTTCCTGTCCATCAGGATCCCACGGTCCTTTACATCAGATCTAAATCTTTATTTACTTATCTTTATCTACTTTATCTTCTTTAACCTAACTGCATCAGGACATAGAAGTCCTTTAAAAACAAGGTGAGAAACATGAACCTGGGATCTTCTAGAAACTCAAGATCTGCTCTGATGAAGGTGCTGGTGAGGGATATATACAGATATATACACAGAGGGAATATGCTTGAATGTTTTGCAATTGTTAGTATGTGCAAGGACACAAATTCATTAGTAAGAACTGTTTTGAAAAGTGGGCTGATCGAACATGTACAGTTTATATCAAATATTCTAGAAACCCACTGATTCAATAATATTTTGTGTGTTTAGGCTTCACTGTAGGTACATACGTCATCATTGTGTTACTGATGGAAAAAAAACCACATTAAAAACATGTTCTGTACACACTCATGAGTAGCAAAACACCAAGTACTAATAATTTACCCTTTAGAATTTAAGTTCTCCATGTTCTGAAAGATATATAACAGGTTATAAAACAGTCTCAAATATTATGCTCCATATTTTATAAACTGAACAGCAAAAAAATACCCCAAGTCCCACACCAACCACTATTAAAGATTTTGTTACTACTTGAAAGGAGAGGTGTTGCAGTGTTACTTTACTTTCAAAACCACAGCTGTGGTTTTGAAAGCAAAGAACTCAAGTTAGAACTTCTTGAAATGCTGAATTAAGTAGGAATCACACCTTGTGTCATGTTAATCTTGCTTATTAACAAAAATTCACTACCACCTAGCATCAAACTTTCCCTCCACAAAAACGAAATCTGGTATTACAACAAGTATGACACAAAAGAAATTGCACATGCAGCCGAAGAGCTATTCCACACGTTTATCTCATCCCAGGGAAGTGTTGCAGCCTGACTTCTGGACATGTAACAGATTTTACTTCTGTTAACTGTGTCATTAAAACAGTGCTGTCAAAATGTAAATTAAGCCTGCTAACTTCTTCCCCCTCCACAAGTGTCAACAACAAAGATGAAGATTTTAAGACTTAAAATTATTTAATACCTTAAAAATATAAATCAATGTTTTAAGGGCACAATTAGTTTATGTTTAACTTAAAGTGTAATACATACTTCACCAGGTCTATCCTGTTGTTGATTGCAGCCCAGTGAAGAAGTGTTACATTTTCTTTGTCTGGTTGTCGTACATCATAACCTGCTTCCACCAACTCTCGACATCGTTCATATATTCCATACCTTAAAGAAAAAAATAAGACATCTTTTTAAAAAGTGCTACCTTCAATAAAAATGCATTTGGCAAAGACCATGCGTAGTGTAACAATACAAAAGCTTCAACACAAGAGAAATGAAGAAGAAACTTTACTTTCTGTTTCCTATACAATCACAGATCTCTTACAAGAGGAAGCTTCCATTGGCAGAAGTTATATTAACCAAAACGGAGTCCTACAAAAAACTTGTCTCTGCAGCAAACTATACAGCAGAGCAAGGCAAAATATAGATCAGTATTATACCAAGTATATATAAAACTCTCCTCTTCCCAGGAATTCCACTACGTTTGGTTCTTTCACCTCTGTTCTCCTTCCTTTCCATCCTTTGAAGATCAAAAGAGCTTAGCCAACTGATATGACAGTATTCTTCTAAAACCAAGCAAATTATAGTATTATCAGTTCAACTGCAAACACCAACAGAGCTCAAACACTTCTTATTTTTCTTCTCTAATAACTAATAGCAATTTTCTTGGGATAAGTTGGTACCATTAGTATGAAATCAAATCTTTCAAAATGACTATTAAACATGAGGTACGGTCATTTGAAAAAAAAATCTGTATACATTTTTGAAGTTGAAACGATTCAGGAAGCATAAATATCACTTAAGGCATCTAATGTGGGACTAACTCCAGCATTATTTAATGTCTGTCTTGATGGTTACACTGGTCTACCACCTATTTTTAGTGTCAGTAAAAAGCAATGCAGAAAGGCAAGGAAAGATTACATGTCAATGTCTGTACTGGGAATGCTCAAGTCTCAAGGAGGACTGATGCGTGAGCAAGCCCCTGAAATCATGACCAATGCCTTGTGATATCTGACTTCTGCTAGAGCAGAACTTTAACAGCCTCTTAAAACTGGAGTTTAAGTAATTTTCTTTATGCTGCTTCTAGGCCTTAGACAAGGCCTCTTTGCTCCACTTGATCAGCTTGCATAACTGCCAAGACCTTTTTTCCCAGGGTAGTTATTATTCTTATTTTTTCTTTCATGCATTTGAGTGGATCTCTAATCTGGACAACACTCCCACAGTGAGGCCTCAAATGACTGAAATCAGCAAACCTTTCCAAGCTTATCACAGGCCTGAAGCACATAAATTAGTTGGACACTATCAAAAAAGTACTAGGCATAACAGTCTCCTTAGATCATGTTGTTTCAAACTTCTTCAGAAAGTTGCACTAGAAATTATGAAAAATGCTAGAAACTGATGTGACACTTAGAATCTTTCCAAACATTACACAAGTTCAGAACAAAGACTATTGTACTCAGTACATACCAAATGGCAACAAGCCTGTAAATTCTGATCCCTCAGACTGAGCAAAAATAAGTCATGAATAATTTGATGACAAACCGTTGTTTTTAATGAGCTTGGGCAGGGGGGAGGGCAGGAAGAAGAGATTTGATTCATGAAGACTTAAAATATACAACCTACTAGACCAGATATACATACTCAGACACACATAACTGCCAGGAAAAACTGACCAGGTTTTAAGTCTGGCAATCTAGAGGCACCCTATCTCTAACATCCCAGCCTAGATCAGGAGCGTGGCCTCACGAGCGCCTGTTCAGTTTAACGTGTATCACTCCTAACTTGCCAGCTGAACCACTCAAACAGGTCAGGACTAGTAAAGGCAGGTCAGCCAAGAACTGGAGTGAGAAGAGACAGCAGAAGAGATGAGGGAAAGTAGGACTTCTGAGAGTAAGACCAAAAATTCTGATCTTATTGCAGTACAGTATAATAATTGCATACTGCAACATCTGGAGGTAACCTGGAAATGATTCATACCGGATAGCACAGCTCCCTTTTTCTGACAAGCTATTCTACTCCAGTCAGCTGCTATTACAACCCTTACTACTGCAGAGAAGCCTGCTGCCTTTGTTTAAATTACTAACTCAAGCCAGAAGAAGTTACTGACCTACATCCCTGCTATTAGGTTTAGCAGTCACCAGATTAAAAAAAAAATGGTACCACCTAAAGCTGAATTTAGCTGACTCCAGTCCTTAAATAAATAGTACTGCGTAACAAGCAGAAATTATGTTAGTACAACATTCTAAAGTACTGAAATGATAGAAAGAATACAATGAAACTGATTAAGATTTTCTTTACATGTACTGGTTTTGGCTGGGATAGAGTTAATTTTCTCCATAGTAGCTCCTATGAGGCTGTGTTTTGGTTTTTGTGAGTAGTGTTGATAACACACCAGTATTTTATCTGTTGCTGAGCAGTGCTTACACAGAGTCAAGGCCTTTCCTGTTTTTCTCACCGCCTCACCAGGGTGCAGGCTGAAGGTGCACAAGGAGTTGGGAGGGAGACACAGCTAGGACAGCTGACCTCAACTGACCAGAGGGGCATTCCATACCATATGATGTTATGTTCAGCAATAAACCTAGGGGACAAAGGAGGGCAACATTTCGGGTGATAGCATTTGTCTTCCCAAGTAACTGTTACACATGACTGAGCCTGCTGTCCTGGAGCTGGCTGCCCATAGGGAGTGGTGAACAAATTCCTGGTCTTGCTTCACTTGGGCACGTGGAATTTGCTTTACTTAAACTACACCCATATTAACCCAGGTCATCTCATTTTTACTCTTCTGATTCATTTCCCTATCCCAATGGAGGGGGAGCGAGCCGCAACATTACTACCAGACAGTTAGGCAACAAGTGATTACAATGCACGTGTCTTACTAGCTACACAAAATGTGCCTCTTTGAAAGTAACCTGTTATTAGCCAAGTTTTTGTTACNGGGGGGGGCAAGGGAGAGGCATGGGGGCATGAGGGTGTTTGTTTTTTGGGGTATTGTGGGTTTTTAACTTAAAGCAAGTCTCTGATCATGCAGAAAACCTGATGGTGCTTTCTGAAGAATTTTACGAGGCATGAAACCGAAGGAGAGCCATGTCAAGCCTGTGAATTGACTGCGTACCCTGCTGAGGTAGAATGCCACTGCTAATGCTGCTGCAGAAGCCCTGATGAGATACTCTAATTATGCTCTGCTGATGTTTACCAATACTACTGTCTAGAATTCAACCATACGCTGCCATGAGCCCCTGGGCAAAGACTACTGCACTCAGATACAACAAGGGGCAGCAGGACCAGACTCCTTCTCTGGGCTTCAACTTTCCCTCTTCCCCACTGGAAAGCCAGCTGCAAGTCACAGGTACTTTCTATTGATTGGCCACAAAGCCAATCACGGAGTTTCGCAATACTTCACAAGAGCCTTCCCAGGAAAACAAAACACTTTCCAAAAGTTAAAGTGAGAATGAGATTTACAGAAATGTTTTATTTAAGTTACCATTGGTTCATCTGTTCTTAGCAATTTCTTGTGGTACCTTGAACTCATAATTGATTACAAGAGATGTGACACACAGGTATAATTTAATAACTCCTCAATTTATTCAATTGTCACAAGAGTACTGAAGGATCTAGACAGGTAAAATTTACCTGGTAAAAAGTTAGGAATTTACAACAATTCTCTTCTGGGAAACATCAGGCTCTACAACTAAAAAAAACACTGAATCTGATGCAGTCATGGTTTCTTGAACTCTGTCCTAGAAACAACACTCACTACGGTGAGTCTTCAACCATCAGTTTGCTGAAGGTGACTTCACCTTGCTTTCTCCAAAGGGTCACAAAGGACTGTTAGATTACAAATGAGAAAGTCACCAGTTTCAGATACTCAGGATAATTGTGCTCAGTGTTGTTATGAAGGGTTCTATGCCTCACAAGAGACTGATGTATTAGCACAGTTTCAGCACCTGGGTGAATTCTAGAGGGCAATGCTGTAAACATCAACACAAAGTATAACTACAGCATACTGTAGAGCTTGCCTTGCTCTGAATGAAATGGGAATAGTTCTGCCAGGGCAAAAATAACATTGTGCAAACTCATTTCACTATGAGAGTCTCTAAGCCATTCCAGTAACTAACCTGGAACATTTTACCTGTCACCACAAGTTATTATTCTGAATTCAATACTTTCAAAAATAGTATCCTAGAAGACTTCTGCATTTTATACCCATAACCTATTTTTCAATCTTCTGTCTGCAAGCACACTGAATCTTTGCCATATGATTAACATGAAATTTGGCCACAATACTTCAGGCAGCACATCACCATGCCAACAAAAAGTAGGTAAGCCAGGAGCTTACTCCCTCATATTGCTATCATTGTAACTCCAAACAAAGTTGTTTTAACAGCAAATGCAATTAGTAGAAAAATTATCTTTTTACTCTTTTGAAGTCTGTCTCATGAATGATGGTAGCTAAATACTAACAAAGCCTTTCAAAGTTCTCATGTTTTTGTGCTAAACAGCAAGACAGTTTTGTTTTCAACAGCGAAGAGATAACTCAAGAGCTGCTTAATGAACCATTAACAGTGATGTTGAGAGACAAGGAAATTGAGCTCTTGTGTATGTTCCAAAGTCTTCAATTGTCTAGATAGTTGTGGCTTTGTTGTTACTGTGGATAAAAAGGAATCCCACCTGTCTGTGTGTACTTCAGATACATTTCTCTTTCAGCAATTTAATTAAACTCCATGGGCCCAAATGACCAGGCACTAAGAATGTCTATCTGTGAGCTTGACCAACCTCCTCTCTGGAGAGCTGAAAAAAGTCAGGAGTAATTGTCAAATTGGCCCTCTCCAGTTTGAATTATTCTACAGATATTTAATTGTTGGGCGTTTTTTTTTCAGTGACAATATGAGTGATAAGATATAGCGAGGAAAAAAGAATGTTCTCTAACATTCCTGATAACTTTTTTCCCCTTAGGCAAAATGTGGCCTATTTCATATCTTGTGCTGCACTATTCCACAACACACATGACTTCATTTTGAATTATTCCAATAAATAAAACAGAAAAGTTAATCATGTAATAATGAAATTGTAACACTTGAGCACAAGGAATCAATCTTCCAGAATTCACAAAAGCACTTCCTAGTATCACTAATGTTTAATACCCATGTTCATAAAGGTTATTTAAGATACTCTCAGCATAGATAGAATTTCCTCAAGTTCAGTAAAGCAGAAGGCACCTCAGCACTCCCAACAGGGCTGAAAATCATGACATGAGAATTAATGTGTCTCAAATTTTGCAATCTTACTCATAACCCACCATACACGTCTCTACCTGTGAATATTAGATACTTTTCCTTAGTTTTGCAGTTTAAAAAAACAAACAAACAAAACAAATGTAACAACTTTAACTTATGATGTTCACACAGTACCCTTTACCCAAGGCATCCAACTCAGAGTTGTGACTCCAGCCTTAGATAACACAGGGCTACTAGCGCTAAGAGATAGTAATAAACACACTCAACATACCTCTATTAAATTTCACTTTTTTTTTTTTTAACAAGACTCCATTCCCTTGCAGTTCTGAAAGCACCGATTATCAGAGATGAATGAAAACAATATACACCCACCCTTTAATTTTGTAGGGGCAGAAGAAATTCAAAGACTTTCTATGCAATGGTGAGGTACTTATTAAGTATTAGTATGCAACATTCCTCCATTGAAACAGCAAAGGCAACAATGGATGGTTTGTTACAACTGCTTTGAGAACAAATTTTCAAATACATGAGTGGCCTGTTTCTGCTTTCAGAAACAGTGGAAACTTCATATGAACCAAACTGAATTTTGCTATAAAGCAACACAAGATGCAGACACTACAATGTGTGCGACTTAGCAAGATAAAGGGCTAAGACACTACTGCTTTTAACACTACCTAGATGCCTTTGGACAGGGTTAAAAACACTGAAAAGCATCCTATATATCAGTAGGTATTACAGGCAAACACTGATTTTTTACTCCAGCACAAGTTTCCACAACAAATGACAGTCTATTTTTGTTATAAAGCATGTCTAGGCCCCCTCTGTGAGAGACTTTATCAGAAACGTAATGGGTAAAATACAAATCATGATAAACTCTTTGCAATGAGAACGTCAGCTGAACTGCTCTTTCCCATACAAAGCCCTAATTTGATTGTAAGAGGTTATTAGATTTATAGCTCATAGTGTATGAGCATGTTAATTTAATAAGTGTCCAATCTAGAGACTAAGATGATAAAGCACACAAACAGTTAAAAAAGATATGAAACAACAAACGAATATTTCTGTGAAAAGTGTGTGGAGCTTGCAAGCTCTTACTTTTCCTTGCTGAAAAACATAAAAGCAAACCAAATATTTTATTAGCATCATTTTATTTCTCTGTAATTAAGCCAATAAATTAAACATCTCAAAATAAATTCTACATTCAAACAACATATATGATGTATAGGTGAGTTTTAAACCTTTTCATCATCATCATTAGTTTAAGGAACAACTGTGTTCCCCACTTTCGTGTATGTTGCTAGAATAATATAACAACTACTTTCACAGGAGGAACTTTTGATAACACAGCACATCCAATACTATAAAAGCACAACAATTATGAAAATAATTACATGATTGACTAGCCACTTATATATGACTAACTGCTTCCTACTTGGATTATCACAAATTTAAAAGCAAACAATTCTGTGCACCTTCAACCTGTTAAAGAGCCTGTAATTTAAGTGACTGGTCTTATATGGAGTGTCAAATCATTTTGGATGATAGATCAGTTTGACTTTTTTCCTTTCTGTTTAACATAGGAAAATAAGCACCTTTATTACTAAAATTAGCTATCAGACCATTATCAAAACAACAGAACTTTATTTAACTAACAGTAAGCACCACAATTATCATTTGAGTGTATCAGATTAAGGAAAGAAAAAGTATTACTTGCTTTTTAGTGAAGAATAGGAGACAGGAAAGGAAAAAAAAAAAAGGGATAATCAGTGCAGCCAAACAAACACTGAATGCTACATATTTGGAGTATTTTGGGGATAACGCTGTCCCCCTCCCCTACCCCAAGAGACTGAAAATAATTCTTATTCTACTTTTTTTTTTTCCTTGAGCTTACTTACTGAACTGCTTAGGTAGATCAGGAAGACAAATATCCCATTTTTACAAAACCTTTTGTGGCATCTTCCTTACATCAGTACTGAACTAAAATGAAACAGAAATCACCAGATACTTTAATCTAAATGAGTACTGATTTTTGAGGACAAGTGGCAGAGAAAAAGATTACCTATTTTTCATACATTTAAAAGAGAGGTTGCATTTCTACAAAACTGAATAACTACATTTTAATAGGAATCGTGTGTGTGTATATATATATTTACTACTATTGAATTAATGTGTTAGCAGCGTTATTTATTTTATTATAAGCTTTATGGTATTTGGTAGGTTTATTTTCCACCTTAAACTTCAGAGATGTTTTCCCTTTAAGACACTGTTATACATAACATGGCCTTCGAACCATCGTAAGACTTAAAGGCAAGTTCTCCCTCTAGTGATGGAAGTTCTGCCTGGACACCACAACCTGACCATAAACCCATGCAGACAGCCTCCCTTCCCTGTGATTTTAAACATTAAGGCTATGATATGTAACTACAGTCCTCTTTGGTGAGATGTCATCCACTCTATATATCACATCTCACCACAACAATGAAGGAACTTAACTAACTCTCGGCCCTGTTGCAGTAAACATACAAAACCGGAAGCAGGGACCTTGCAGAACCACTTGTGCTATCATATTTCCATGCTTTTAAACAGCAGCTAGTTTGATGCCATGCCATTATTTAAATTTCTAAAATGCCTTGATATAACGATTATAAGTTGTAGTAATACTTATAGAATTTAGAGCGACAGTTGCAGAGTCAATCAACATCTATTTCAGTAAGTTAAACTCACAACTCAAAACAAAAATTCAAGTACATACTTCCTAAGCCTAAATGGGGTCTGTTAAATGCAGAGCTGCAACACTGCTTTCAGTTGGAAGAGATGCCTTTTCATAAGGAAAACCAAGTGAGCAAAAACTTTCTTTTAAGAAGTAAAAGGTAAATAGCTCAGCAAGATACATAGTAGTTTAAGTACCAAATAAACAATACATGAAAAGTAACAATGTTACAATTTGCCTCAGCACTGAAGAAAGGTGACAATTTCACAAGTTTCTGAAGGTAAAAAACAAGCTACACTGTAGCATATGACAATTTTTCAGAAAAATTCTAGTGTGCACTACAGGATTTGTAGAACACAAATTTGTAGTATTCATCTGCATTACATATGCACACAGTTTACTCCTACAATCCTTTCTCAGCAATAAAATCAGTTCACAGTTCTAGAAGAGCAGCATTAGAGACAATGAAGGAAGTTACACAGACACACATTCCTTCTAACCTAGATGCCAACAAATCAAGGAACCCCTCAATGTTTGTGCATTGAGGGGTTACACTTACCCACTTACCTCTTAATCACCACCTGCAGAAAATAAACATCAGTACCAACAGGAAGAAAACCATATGTTCTCTTCCAGCGATCTGTCCAGCAACCAAAACTTACCCTAATTCCTCATACATATCTTCATATAATGCTCACAAATTTGTGTTAACAGTAATTCTGTAGAGTTCTCTGCTGAAATCATCTGCTCTGTATCTGAAATACAATTCACCTTCCACTTTATGCAAATAAGAAATCCACTTACTGTTTAACTAATAGACACAGAAAAATCTAATACTCAAAAATAAACTTACTGTGTAGCTTTGACAATGTCCCAAGTGCTGTAATCATCAATGTGGCTTTTCCGACTAAGAGATTCACTATACCCATGGTTGTAATGGCTTTGAGGCTTTATTTCCTATAAAAAAAAAAGAACAAACTTTCTATTAGAAACACCATAAAATTTATCAGAAAAAGAGACTATAATTCCTATAAGCAAAACTAAACCAAATAGCCAGATCAATACACTATAAAGCCTAAACGTGGCAAGCAGACAGGCCACATGTCTACATTTTGCATTCTCTAGTATAGATTATAAACACCACCTGCTGAGTTCTGGCATATCCCACACTGGGCTATTTTTTATTTTCAAAATGCTAATAAAAAGTAACAGCAACCCTTTGAAATTCTTTTTTAAATAAACACAATGTAGCATAGCTAAAAAAACCTGGTCACAAAACTGACAAGGTCTCACTCTGCTATTACAAATAAAAGTTATACTTCAAAAAGCATAGTGAAATGTCTTCTGGAAAATAAGTAACTGGGAATGATTAATGCCAATGGCTAGAGCCTGCTGATACTTTACTGATTCTTCAAATCCAATCTCAGTTTCCAAGGTGTATGCATTTTTAACCTCTGTGCCTCAAAAGTAAGTGGCATTACTATGACCTGTTCTTCACTAGATACAGCTCCACTAGATACAAACCTTATTCTTTTGATGAAGGGCAACACTTCAACCCGTAATGGTTCACTTGGCAGAATTTATATTAAACTCTGCATTGACAGATTATTAGGGCAGCAAGATACTATTTTTCTCTGCAAACTGAGCACATTTGAAAGTCAGCTTATCAAGCTGAAACTAAATGATTAATTTTGAACAGCTTCTAGACAATTTTCCATTTGTTGCAAATACTATAGCTCATTGCCTCTGTATCAACCATGCAATTCAACATCACCACATAAGCATGAGAACTGGAATACTGAGTTAAAAAAAGAAAGTCCTCTGAAAGTTGTAAAGATTCATTTCAATTTATTAAATTTATTAACTTTTACTCAGTTTTCCCTCAAAATACATATGCAAGAGAAATGTTTTTTTCCTTTAGTCTATATCTCTAAACACTTTTACAGACATTATCTTATATACTTATACTTATATTAAGTAATTAAGGTTCCAACTTGTACTTATTTGCGAAAATGATTCTTTCATTGTTATACTAGATATTTTTTTGTTTGTTACTAATAAAGATATCCTGAGTCAAGCCAACCATGGTATAACTCATCCAATCTAAACTAGGATTTGCAGTCACAGATCCCCACTACCTTCCCTAAGAGGCAACTGCTGTCCCACTAGCTTAACTGACCAGGAGACATACAAGGGCTGGGAAGGCTTCCTATTGCCAAGATGAGCAGCTATCCCATTTCTCACATTCTCTCAGTCCTTCAATAATTTCTGCAAAAGGAGCTGCTGGCCACAGTGAAAAGCATCAGTAACTTCTCACTGTGTCCAGTTGTGGCAAGCCAAGCAAAGTGTTTTCAAGCTTCCTGCGAGGACATTAATCAGCTCTGTACTGACTGCCGTGGGAGCTGAGATACTGAGCCCGCATGCATGTAAGTATACCCTTCTGCCCTCCAGCTCTCAATATGGAGTTTACTCATCTCTGCTGTATAAGCACAATGCCCGTGCAGATCTGGATGCTGGTGATCAAGTCAGTCATTACCAATTTTTCCTCATTAAAGTAATTTTAAAGATATCTGCACCCTAAAATTATTACACGCATTAAGTATATCTTCCATAGAGATAAAAAAGATTATTTAAATAATCTGCAAACCACATTTTAAGTATTTATTTCCTACCTTCAAGATAGGAAAGTGCCACTGAAGCAGAAGTCTAAAAACCTATACCAGTTATAACCTTGCACTAAACCACCAAGAAGGTGGTCCAGCTACAAATCCCCACACTCTCAGTATTCATTTCAAAACCAAGAAATTACAGCTGAGCATGTTTGCTACATACAATGTATTCTGGACAGGAAAAAAAATTAATTTTAATGCATTAAATACATTTAGTAGTCCTAAATTTACTATAGTACTACAGCCATTTATACAGTTACAACATTTTGGACATTTTTATACATTAGAAGTGTCTTTCAAGAAATTCAAGTGTTGAGAGCTTTAAAACCACAGCATAGTAATACTGAGAATTAGTGCAGCAGGTCTCCATTTTTAAAATGGATTTGTCTTATGCATAGACTTTTCTTCAGAAAAATATTTTTTCAATTTCATTGAGTACCTAAATATCATCAGAGTGCATCTTTTCCTGACCATTATGTTATTTTGTGGCATTCATTTTACTTTTTTTCCTAAACCTTAAAAATTAACTAGATTAACCAGGTAATAAGCATTGCCAACCCAGCAGGAAGGCTGGTCTGGTGTCATCTCTCCAGGAGAGACAACCTAAAAATGTAACACAGCATCTGCTGTCGCTCAAGTCACACATTGCAACCCATTCTCTTACTATCCAGAAGCACAGCCTTGCTTTGTATTTGAAAAAGGCAACAGCTAAACCAAATCCTTTTCTTTGACACCCACCAGCTATTAAAGCCAGAGTGAAGGTGCTGAAAGACACAAGAGATTGTAGTTAAAAAAAGAGAGAGGTTAAATTTGTTATATTGTGTCACATGATTTTCTCTTTCCATCATACTAGAAAAAAGCAGGATTTATAGCATCTCTGTTTCCCAGTTATTACACCACACAACTGCAGCAGGAAATTGCATAGCATTAGCATGCTCAGACCCTGAAAAACTAAAGGAGAAGTAGGCAAAGGCCAGAACAAAAGAAATTCACTGTTCTGGAGAATCCTGAAGAGGAGATACTTCAATGTATTTCTTATCCTTCCACAGCTTCTGGAAGGGAAAAAATTCTCTCTTCTTGTTACATAACAATTATAACTGAGAAACTTAGGTTGTTTTTCAGGTAGGTGTTGTTATAGCAGGGAACACTATTTATCTTAACCTGCATTTTCATGACCACTTCAGGCACACAAACCAGGCTTCTGTTCCTTTGAGTCTACCCTACCTAGTCAAGAGAGCTGCCCACTTACAAGCAGTATAAATTTATGTAAACCTTTTTTGACCATGAAATCAAAATCTTGTGACACTAATGCTTTCACAAAACCTTTTAGCGAATACAACAAAATCTTAAATATTAATTAACTGCGTAAATTCAAAAAAGCGAGAGATTATATTCATTAGCTTCTCCTACAACTTACCATAAATTCCTCAGTAAAACAGAAGACAACAACACTACCCTTAACTTCACAAAAATGTTCGTATCTCCTTTTGTACTGATAGCATCTCTGAACTACATTTGTTTTTTAAAGCTGAAACTTTGCAACTTTGTTCTATTAATGCAAATAGCCAAAGTGATTAACGAATCAAGTTTGAGGTGATGGCAAATATGACTGCCTGACACAAAACAAGTAAGTGAAGAACAATTCTCTCCCTTTTGCCTCCAGAGTATACAGTAGGAGTCATAATCCATATATTTAATATAAAGAATGACAAAAAAATATAAACTTAAAGTGAACCCTATGTTTCCTCATTTACTAAGAGAGTTGAGCTTGTCTTTCACATTTAGGAACACTTGTGACAATCCCCAAAATCCTGAAAGGCATATGAGCATCGCAGCCTCCATCATCATACAACAAACTTCTACCTTCTACAGTGTTAACTGTGGAAGAAAGGATGACTTTAGATTTACCTGAGATGATGACAAACACTGCACATTTTAGAATAATTACAAATTCCAGGAAAGCATACTGAATCAGAACCTTCGCCCAGTACAGTCAATTCTCTCCATCCTTGACAAAGAGTCAAAATTCATCATTTAGCATTACCTATGGAACTTCCCAGTTGCGTGCTGTGCTGGCTGTGATCAGTGGCACTCTACAGGGCAGCAGCTAATTTATGATTGTGATCCACAGAGTAACTTCTGGGTTCCTAAGCTAACAAGCTCCCAGGAATCAAGATAAAAATGTGGATTTGTGAATCACAGTAATATTTGATTTCCCCAGGGATAGGTGATTTGGACCAAGTCAGTGCAAAGAACACTGTGCCACACTATGCTTAGCTGACAAGGCAAAATACAAGAGGCAAGGCAGCAGCTATGAACAGAATAGTGTCTTCATTCCTAAAGAATTTTCTTTTTAGTGCTCTCAAAAGCCTGTGCACAACTAGGGCACAGTACCATCAATGCAGAGAAGTAATTTCTTCTAATTATTCTAGAAAGAATGATTTAGACATAGGTAACTGAAAACTAACATCAAGAGCGAGGGTGACAGAGCACTGGAACAGGCTGCCCAGAGAGGTTGTGGAGTCTCCTTCTCTGGAGACATTCAAGACCAACCTGGATGCGTTCCTGTGTGATCTAATCTAGGTGATCATGCTCAGGCAGGGGGGTTGAACTAGATCTTTCAAGGTCCCTTCGAACTCCTAACATTCCGTGATTCTGTGACTCTAATACAGCTCTACACTGGTTTAGCTGGGAATGGTACCAGTATACAGCAAAAATACCCTGAAGACTGAAGTAGGAGGCTATTATAAGACCTGCAAGCGAAGCAAAAGCATGCATCTGCTCTAGGCATTATAGAGTTCACCAAACACAGCTAACAAACACTTCTCTTGAACCTTCAGCTTCTGCAGTCCCTATCAGCTTTAGACATTTCAGAGAATCTGATTATTCATATGTCTGCTTATGAAGCCTAGTGGTTATGAAGCCTACTAGTTTGATTAAACACTGATTTATCAGGAAATTAAAATTGTTTATGCACCACAGTTTGAACACAGACATTTTTATAGTATGTCAATATAACTCAACTGCTATCTACCTCTGCTTTTACAAAGGCTATATATATATGCCAATGGGAAAAAAATAGAAATCATCCGTTTTTCAAATTACTTCAGCCAGACTAGTAGAAACTTACACCTAATATGTATTTGGTCCTATCAGTACAGTCACTTCAAACTGAAGCACAAAGCTCTCCTTAAATGCCCAGCACTGAAAACCAAAAACACATTCTTAAAACTCACATGGAAGTTCAAATTACATCCTTTCCAGAAAAAAACAAAACAAAAACAAACAAAAAACTGCATTTGAAAACCGTAATTTCTAATGCTAGAATGCAGACAAATATTTTCTGAAGCATCTGTTGCTCAAATAAGAAGTAAACAAAGTCTTCTCTATCTATACACCCAGTGGTCAAGTTCTGCCATGTGTGTCTCTGTAGTCATCTAGAAAGCAAGAATCAGGAAAAAAAAAAAAACCAGGTATGGTGATTGCTTCGTTTGACTACACTGTGTTGCTATGCAACATAACCTGAAAGTAGACAGGATCTTCAAATGCTATTATGGTAAGTAATTTCTCAGTCTGGAAGACTGCAACATGTATTTAAATTATTACAGAGTTTGCAACAGGGAATCTACAGTAATACAACCCAACATGGAAGTGAGAAAACTACACGTAAATATGCACAGATTACAACTCAGTTAAACTTGTATAGGCATCAAAGCTCCTCATAAGCCTACACAGGCTTTTGCATATTCACCCATTATAAGCTATGTAAGAGACACTGTTCAGAACAAAACCATGCCAAAGCTTAAGAACTAGCCAACACTTAACCTCTCCACCACCTTCTCTGGCAATTTTTACATTTTTAATGTTTAGTATAGTAATTTGAGAGATTGCTATAAAAAAAAGTTGTGGATGTTAAACACAATCCCTCTATATTTAGGTATTAGGAAGAAATTCTTCCCTGTGAGGGCGGTGAGGCCCTGGCACAGGCTGCCCAGAGAAGCTGTGGCTGTCCCCTCCCTGGCAGTGTTCAAGGCCAGGTTGGATGGGCCTTTGGGCAACCTGGGCTAGTGGAGCAGGGGGGTTGGAACTTGACGGTCTTTAAGGTCCCTTCCAGCCCAAGCCAGTCTGTGATTCTATATGCACTGCTACCAAATACAATGGCTTGAATGCTGCAGAAGCATTGAATACTGCCAGAACAGGTGCATGGCTCGTGAACACTACCTGGACAGAGCTGCATGTGCCCAGGTGTCACGCACATCCTGTTCAGCCCCAGCAGGGCCAACTACACCAGCGATACATCTGGGATGAGTTTTCCCAATATTAGATGTTCTGCATCATCAGCTAAGCTAGAAAGAAGCCCCAAGTACAACACTCAAACAGCATCTATTTTTGGAGTTTAACAGAAGATTAACAGAGACATGCATACAAAAAATACAGATTACTTCCTCCAATACACTGGACAGAAGAGAAAGCTGTGCATAAAAATCCTATACTAATCTAGATTCCTTGCCCACCATTATTAAAGAAATAAGCATTAAAAAAGTGAAAACCAATTCTTTATATCATTTTCACATCATGACTTCTACAGAATTTTGCCTATTGTCAGTTTCACTGTCACCATTTGGCTTTTTAGTTATCACCTAAAATAGGAAAGAATTTCCCCTAAATTCATATGCCCTCACAAAAATTTTAGGAAAAGAGTTAAATCTTATTTTTTAAAAAGTGATCAATTAAACACATGACATAATGATAATAAAGTAAGCACATAACATTTTGAGCCTAGAACATATACCTCATTCATAAATGTCTTCAAATACTTTTCCTTTTACGGTGAAAATATTTATTCCAGGAAAATTTAATTTTACCATTATAACCCACTATTAAAAGTCACTAACAAGCTAATTCAAAGATGAAAATCCTGAAAAGAACTGGAATCCAAATGCATTTATTTTTTATCTCGAGTGGCAATGTCTCCCCCCAGCTGAAAGTCAGGCAAACCAAACAGAAGGTAGCGGAGCAGAGGCCTGATTTCAGTGATTTACAATAATCAGGTTGCAAACGCTATTTCTACTTACTTCCCCCTGATTCATGGAGCCATTTCAAAGTGCAGCTTGAGCCAAATTAGCAGTTAACCATTGCTAAAAGAGAAAGGTCATTTTTCTGCCCGCTCTCTCTCACTGCTCTTGGCTCCGTGCTCCTGCTGCCTAACTCAAGCTAGTTTTGGTACTCAGAGGTGGGGTTGCATTGAGCCCCATCAATTCATTAGAGGGGAAAAAATTGAACAAGAAAGAAAAATCTGATTCTCTGGATAGGACAGCAAGTCAAATCTTTGTCCTGTGAAACGGCAGCATCCAGAGCCACTGGCAGAGGGAAAGCTAGTAAAGAGAAAGTAGAAGGAACATTTTGGCAGTTGCCAATTGTTAATTTGACTAAGTAATCATGGAACAACACACTCCAGCCTTTAATATTCAAGGAAGCCAAGCTGACACGATGATGCTACTTCTAGCATTCATAGAGGTGGTTGGCTTGGAAAGTTGCAAGAGAGATTTAACTTAATTCTAAAAATCAAATTTGGTTCCCAAAGTACTACCAAGGGTCACTCTTTCTAAATGAGCTTGCCACTTCAGTGCCCATCCTTTGACAGTGCCCTAATCACTCGTGCATCTGACTAGTTCGTCATTACTCATTAGTCACAAAATGTGCATGTTGCTTGCACAGATGCGTAACTAATGCAGAACAGGAAAAAACCTCTTAAGAAGGAGAATAAAGATAGAAGAGGAAAACAAAAAGGGGTTTTTTGGAAAAAAGAAACCACATGGAACAGAGGAAAGAGAATCTCCTCTGGAAAATAGGACCAATGAGAGAAGGAAACAGAAGATAAAGCAACATTTATAAAATAACTCCAAATAAAATAAAAAAAAAAAAGTACAGGGAAGAAGGCAAAAAGGTAAGCACAGTTCCCAAGAACGAGAACTAATATTATTGGCATTCCCCATCACTTCTCCTCATAACCAAATGTATAAGTTATGCTAATTTCTTCTGGTACTCAAAGACAAAATTAAATAAGCTTATGGAGAATTCTGAGAACAGGATTCACAGGAAAAACAAAAAAGAGATTAAAGCTACACATGAAAGAATAAGACCACCAAGACTGAATTATTCTGAGACATCAATTTCATAATTCACAATTATATATAGCAAAAAGATATGAATAGGTCAGTATGCCTGCTTGGACATAAGGAAGAGAGGAAAGCTCTGCTGCTTACAGCTACTACACATGGCTCTGGTATGCATTAACAGATGGCCAGGACTGCCTTTCCTTTAACATTACGCAACACTGCTGCAAGAAAACCATACCATGATCAAAAGTCAGACAGTCAGATTCTGAACGGTGATCAAGGTAATTGACACTTAAAGAGGAAATAATAGTAAGTTCTAAAATAAAAACATTGCCTTCCATAAAATATTGCATACTGTTGCATTTTTCCTTAATGAAAACAGAAGTTGTTTGGGTTTTTTTAATTGATGACTACTCTATTTCCTTGTCTGGCTGCAGTTAAAAAATATGATAAAATTGGAAGTGACTGCAGCCAAGTATATTATTCCAGGGAAGCTAAATAAAAAAATAATCCTCATGTACGAATGTCATATTTAACAAGGACTACTGAAGTTCATATTGAACAATTCCTTCCCTTGCATTTGTGTGTTCGGTTTCTCTGTTTTTCCTTTTTTGGGATATAGTGGTTTTTAGTAAGCTTTCCCAGTTTTCCTCCTATTTTTTTAGAAGTGCAGAAATGTATACAGACAAACGCATTTACAGTAATTTGCATATTATAAACACCCAAATTAGTTTATATATGCATAAATACTAGCCCCTCACGTACTAGCATTAATAGAAAAATGGTCACAAACTAAGTATAAGCAAATCAATTCATCACATTCCTGTAAAAGATACTGATGGTAATTATTTTAACTTTTTTTAACAGAAGTTCCTCTTCTAAAGTCTATGATAATTTTCCTGCCCCTACCCCTTCACCTAATTCTGCAACACAACATCACAGAAGCAGATGCTAAAGGGATCACATCTTAATTTTAGAGAAGATCACATTTAATTCTTTACAAGCATCAGAAGAGTAGCTTTTCCTTCTCTAGAAACAACAGTAATAGTTAATCTAATTGTTGACTCATCAAGCTGGAGCAATGAGATCCTTTTCATATTTGCATGAAGTCCCAGCCGTGAGGGGAAAAAAAAACCAAACAAAAAAAACCCAAGAAAGTAACATTTTTCGGTTCCAGGAGACATCAGCAGCTCCGAGCTGTTAGATTGCCTGAACTGGGATGATGCTACATCTTCAGTTCAGTTAGAACACACTAGAAAACTTCTACCTAAACCGGACTATATTATCCATTAAAAAAAAAAAGAGTGCTATACCACTTTTTTCTCTTTAATCTTAACTGGTCATACGAAAAAAAAATAAAAAAACCCAGCAGTTTAGTGCTTAGCTTGCAACTATGTATGCTATCAGACTTGTCTTACTTGGACAGTTAAAATGGTGGGATGCTCCCTGCCTCCTGTTACAGCATTAAATGAGTACGATGTGGTCAAAAGAGATTAAAAAATCCTTTCTATTCAATGCCAGCTGTGTCACCATTTTCCATTAACTTTTCACATCTGACAGCATCTCATAAAGTCTGTTTAGTTTTCTCCTAAAGTTTTGGCCTATTTGCACGGTTTCTTGGCTCGCCAATAGAAAAGATGGATTTCTGAAAAATCCCTGGAGAAGCTGATTATAGAATACACAGATTATGCAAAAAATCTGTACCTAATAATCTGATATTTTTAGAAGTTATGATTTAAGTAACAATCTTTATTTAAAAAGCAGTGATAGATACTGATAAAAGCTTCCTCTCAACCAAAATAAAGAACCCTTTGCTGACAAGAGTTCCACCTGTTTGCAATAGTCAGTCAACAGAGACAATAATTTCCCCCCCCCTTTTTTTTTACATAACAAGTTAGAGATGCTCAACTAGAGCCCTTAATCCAACCACTCTATGCAGAGGTCAGAGATCATGTCATTTAGGGCATAGCTGGTACAAGATGCACTTGCTGTCTTCAAAGCACAGGTCCACAACCAGTGGACTGCTTTCTTGCCATTCACTTACAGATGCACTTGCAGTGTTATAATTTAGGGAGTAATAGCTTCACAAGGCAGCTTTTCAGAACGCCTTGCTTTTGTGCATGAAGTGTCACCAGCAAGCAGTAGTTCAAACAGCTGCGCTTACTAGCATTTGTAAAGGTTAAGGTAGTTTAAAGCTTAAAATACTGTAGCTGAAAACTGTAAGGTTTTAGCCAGCAACTTTTAACATGAACATACATCTTTCCTGGCTTTATTTTCTAGAGTGCTGCACTGTGTTCTCAGAGTTCTGTTTCTGTTGAAACACTGAGGTTTTGGCTATTTTTTTCCAAGTGATTTAAACAGGTCTAGGTCTCAGATTGTATGAACTTGCAGACCTCCCAACAAAAAGAAAAATCCCTGGGACACCTGGCACTAGTAGACAGTCACCATGAGAGTAACTTAAAACCAATTAAGAGAGTGAAATGCATGAAGTGTTAAACCTCAGAAATCCATTTAAGTATGTATCTAGCTCAATCCTGATCCTCAACTATTTAGAGGGAAAAAATTCCACAACAAAACACCACACCTTTAAAAAGAATATTCAATATTTCTTTTTTCTTCACCCAAAGATCAAGATTCTTCATTCAGTTTGCAAACCTGGCAATATCATACATACTGATGGTTCTGCTGTATACAGCAAGTATTTGTCAAAGCCACACTCAAAAGCAAATTATGCTGCTTAGTGAGTTTATAGCTAACTCTTCTCCGAGGAACAGTGAAAACATTAAATCAAGAATTAGAGTGCTGGCATGTGTACATAAAAGAATGAGCAGTCAGTTTAGCTATAGATCCTTTTTTCTTCCTTGCCATACACAGCAAGAGTGCAAACAAGTTGCATTCACTCCTCATGGAAAACTTCAATTCAACATTCCCAGCAGAGTCCTGAACCAGCAAATGGGGCTTCAAATAAGCAACTAAGCAAACTCTCATTCCCACTTACAATAAACCCAGGGTGGTTCATCTATCGCAGCCAGGAAGCATGTGAAAGGTGCATCTACTCACACTGAGTTTTCTGCAGCATATGACACACCTTAGTAAATCCATGGTCTAACAGTGACAAACAGCCCCACTCTATCCAACACCCAATCTTCCAAACTGGTAACACCAGCTCATTGTCTACCTTCAAGTATCAGTGGCAGATGCATGCAGCTGGAAGCGTTTAAAGGTATATTGCCCAACCAGCTTAAACCAGACTAAAACTGCCCTGCTATCAGAAGAGGTGGTCGCACTCACGTCCATGGCTGCACATACTCGATTACCTCTTATGGTTCTCTCAACAACACAAAAACGGTTTCAGTTAGATCAAGTCTCAGATTCACAAAGCAAGAACTATTCAGTTCACCAACTGACCACACAATTGCAAGAGAAGGGTAAGAATACAAGTTCCACTGTGGCTTCAGACCAGGCTAAACGCAATCACAAAACCACATCCTCTGAAGCCAGCAATACAAGTGTTTCCAAAGCACACTCTGATGTCCTCCTCATCTTGCCACTGAGCTCCCTCTTTATTGAGTCACCTTCCCCTTCCCCTGGTCTTGAGCAGTATTCCAAGCTCTGACTACAGCATTCCCACTATGCTCCATTTTTCTGGTACCTCCCCTGTTAGAGAGACAATCAAGAAAGATTCTGAAGACCACAGGACATACTACAAGTGTAGGAAGAAATTACTAGATTTCAAAATTGCACAAGACAAATTGTAGCCTAATGTTATGCTATGTAGTGGGCACGACAGGCCTGGGGGTTCAATTCTGCCAGACTCCTCCTGACTAGAGAAAAAACATTCAGCTCAGTTCTGCAGTCTCATCTGTAACAGACCCCAGAGTTTCTCTGAACTACAAGGATGCTATGAAAGTAAAATCTTTAGCTCATACTTTCTCTGAAAAGCAGCAGAGGACAGTGTGAATGCTGCAATATCAAATTCTAGGGCTGCTCCCACCTAAACATGTCAGTATCAATCATCCAGTTTTCAAGCAAAAAAAAAACCCAAAGAAACATTTTCCTTTTTAATTCCATAAATTGGATTCTGTGAAGTTAAAACGTAACCCTCTTCCACATTTATAATGTCTGTTTACTTTCCCAAGGAAACAGGCAAACAGTGCAACAAATGCTGTTGAAAGACTAAAACTCTGGGAAATCTTGAGAGAAATAAGTATGCGCTTAACAAGTAAAAGAAAACCAACTCAACACAAAGTAAGGTCAAACCAGTTGTTTATCACTGATGTTTCAGGAGGGCCTGTTTCAGAAAATTAAAAATACCCAAATACTGCCCAAATCAGAAGAAACTATATAGAAGAAAAATATATTTCATCTACTTACAGTTTAAAAGTCTTATACTATATGCCGGAGAATGCACAATGTTAGCACTGAGNGCAGCAGGAGGACACAAAAAAACACACCACAAAAAAACCCAACCTCAAACTCATAAAAATGGCAAGAGAATTTTAACAAAGATGACAAATTAGGAAACTACAGAAAACTGAAAGGCAAGCAAAAGAATGCAAGATAGAAGGGCAAGCAGCATTCCAAGAACAAAGGAAATAGAAAAAAGTTGTCCAGATTGCAACATAAGAATGATAGAACTGTCAATAAAAACACAAAAACACAAAACTTCAAAACTTGAAAATACTCAACAAGTATAAAACAAAAAGAGCCAAGGAAAAAGCCAGAACATTTAAATAATATCCTGCTGCCATGGTAAAATGCTAATATACAAATAATAGTATTAGACTCCATTGAAGTACAAGCTGGTTAGGATCATTAAGCTTGAAGAAACTCCAGTGGTCTGGACAAAACATAACATGGGTTATAAATGTTACCATTTTAGTTATTGATGGATTTTCCAGGTTTGAGATAGAATTAGCAAAATACGCAAAGGCTAATGCCAAGTACCATGGCTTCACAGAAAAATAAACCCAGTACTTTCAGTTGGTAAAGTAATAGTCAAACACAGTTAAATGTCCGAGGTGTTTGGTTCAGTATTGTCTGATATTTTGTTTAAGAACTTAGAGTAAGAAGAAAGCCAATGTGGCCTATCTTGCATGTATAATGAACTAGAGGAGCAAGCTTTATTCTTAGAATTCATTCTGTAATAAATAACAAACATAACAGTCTATGTTACACATACTGTCCTAGTTAAGGACTGTGCTGGCCAACATAACCTCTCTCGCAAAAGAGTCTTTTCAGCAGCTCACATTTTTAAAACCTCAGGGGAGCATCAATATGAGAATACTATTGAGAGGACACTAAGCACCCTACAGAGCTTGTATTTTGACATCACATTTTGTGGTTGTCTGCATAGGTGTAAACAAGAGAATTTTATGGTGTGGGGACAAAGTGGGATAGATAATACTGTATTTCTGATACTATGTAGCTTATATTACTTAGAGAAGGTTTAGACAAGCCTTTTAAATACCAACAAAAGCAGTGCCATATATAAAACAAAGACTCAAATATCCAGAAGGCACTGAAAAGGCAGGTAATCACTCAGGCACAAGTTTCCAGCTTGATGCATTTCTCAGCAAGACCAGTTTAAACATGTGAGAAATGCTGAGCAAGAATATGGAAGCTACTTTACTACTGCACCTGGCCCTGGCCCTGCCACCAGAAGAGTGGGCTCTGCTTTTAAGTTCACTACTATGAGCACTCAGAGCAATGCTGTGAAAATATCTTAACAAGAGGCTCAGAAGGGTCAGTAGGACTGCAGACAGTAACACCAGCATAGAGATCTGATAATCATCAGCATATTAAATAAATACAGACAGACCTATATTTGGATAGGTATCTCTCAAGATGTAATGAACAGAAATTAAATTCAGACTAGAAACAGGTTTAAGTCTTAAACAGACTAATTAAATTCAGGGCAGCTTTCCTAGGTCTATAATATTATCTGCTACTGTATGACTTTATTTTCTTTTTTTATTTTATAAGCAGTACCCTGGCTATAAAAAGCATTAGTTTGTTAAAAAAACCTTTAATGCCTGCAGTAGAAGGTTGGTTTCGAGCTGCAGTCCCCTCTGGCCTCAAACTATGAAGCTAACCATGACATGCAAAGCAAGTCACAGCCTTCAATACTAATTTGAGAATTCAGTGTTTCATTCTCCTTTTCAAGTAATACAATAAAAAACAAGTAATATCCGAACGAGCTCACAAATGTAAGCTTAGGCCCTGCAGTGATCCCAACTAACTAGACTACCCCACACCTGTACAGGACAGGTAAGAACAATCCGTCCCCCACTACAGCCCCTACAATACCAACAGAATTCCACAGGGAATAAAATCAGATTCTAAAGTCTGGTGATTCACTGATATCTTAAACAGAAGAAATAGGAGCCAAAGCTATCTACTAACAGTTTACCTGTTTTCTTCACATTGCAACTAAAGAATACAAGAATCCTGCTTCCAACTGCCTAGGTAGCTACAAATTGAACGGAAGAGAAAAAGACAAAAATGAACATTTGCAGCTTGGATAATTCCTGACAGAGCCCATAACTCTCAAAAACTTCTTGCAGCCTCTCGTGAGTATTTTTCTCTGACTTCAGAGAAAGCCAAACAAACCACACCACCAAAACTCCAGTTTCCACAGGCAAGACAGAAAGAGATCCATAATAATCAATAACTTCCATCTCTCTCAAACACATCCCATGCAACCTAATGACACTGGTGAATGCACTACAGAGCAGTAACAGAGCAGAGCCTACTACCCAGGAACAGTCTTATCATTTAGGAAGAGGTGCAGCCCTGAAGAGCCAAAATACCTGTGGCAGTTCAGGCCATATTAGACTACATACAAAGAAAATTTTCCAGACATACAGGAACAATACAAACAAACTCCATTTTCTAAATATCCACACACACACTTGGATTTCAAAATAAGCCTGCCACCCCCTACCACAAAAGGGTCAGGAAGTTGACAGTGTTTAAGGGGCACAAGGAATTTAAAGCCAGAAGGCCTTCATTTAATCAAAGTGTAGTAAATACAAATAGTATGAGTAACTTTCATATACTGGGCTGCACTGCTTAAATGCCATTAGATCTTGCCACTGTAACTGCCACCAGAATCCTGACTACAGTGATACATAACAAACTAGCAAGGACTACTCAGTCCTGTTACTGTGCCAACTGTAGGATGGCCTGCATCTCCTACATCATAGGGCAGCCGATGCCATGTCTACCCCGAGATCTATGTCCAAAGGCCTCACTCCCTTTCGTGACCGATGCACTTCGCAATCCTGATGAGGAATTAACAAATACAAAAGAGGTGGTGCATCACTCATGGGATCAGTCATCCCAACATAGTCTATAGTCCTCTGTATTCATGGATTTGAAACACCTCCCAGTTATCTACCTGAGGAATTCAAAAGCTTGCATTTGGTCTCCAAAAGACATGCAAACTCAAGCTGAAAACATCAAAAGCTGGATAATCCACTATTGCCTCCTTTGCTTCATTACAACAGTTAGTTATCCTCATGGTTTTACCACTTCTGCCTTTCAACCTGATCCCACTCAGCTTCACTTTCCAGATACTGGACCTTGTTAAGTATAAACCAAATAAAACACTGCATCACAGTAAGAAAGTATTTACGTAGGACAAAAAAGGACCTTCTCGCTATTTCTCACAAAGTGAACAGAGGTTTTTCAAGCCTTTCAATGTAAGGCATCATTAAAATAATTCTTAACTCTTTTCCACGCTCCTCGTTGTTTAACAGTGGCTTTTAAGTATCATTATTAGTGTTGTCACATGCTCAACTAAAAATCATCTCCTTGTTTCTAATCAGTAAACCACCTATTACTTTTTTATTCAAAGGATTATACTGGGAGCTTCTGCTGAACTGTTTGATCATATTTATATCCTGAAATTTACTGACTGTTGTGATAAAGTCCCATGTCTATGTTCCTTATCTTCAATGCATTATTTTGAACATGGGTGCACTAAGGTGTCCTTTGTTTTACTATCATAACTCCACATGAATTCTGGATACTCTTGTATGCTTCTGTCCTTCCTGCTTAGTACCTATTCATCATGTTTGTCTGCAAGTTTTATTAGTGACAGTTTTTGTTATTACTTCCAAAGAATTCAAGAAAAAGAAGTCTTGAGTCTCAAATTAACTCCTCTAAGACTTTCAGGAACAATGACATTTAGGAATAATTTTCTCTAGCAATTAATTCTGAGACCTATCAGCCAGCAGCAGCAGCATCCATCCATTTGTCATATAATTCTATGAGTATTGCACGAGCATCTGATGTTATCTGTTGTACTTCACAACTAAAATGATATTTATGTGCTCTGCTGTTCCACCAGGAATCTTGCACCAATGGCAGTAGAAAACAGTGGAATCTACACTGTCACACTTAACTGCACTTGTGATAAGAATAAATATCCTTTGAAACAAGGGTCTATTATATAAGTTCAGCTTGCTTTCATGTGGGAGGGAGGCCTATGAACTCATTCAGCAAGATACCATACAAAACCCACCAGAAGCAATGCCATCAAAAATTTCCTCGAGCATTCACATCTTCAGCAGTGTTGCTTCTTATCAGTATTATCTGATACCACTTTAAGCTGAGCCTTTCATAAATAAACAGAACTTCTAGCACTCTGGTATTTAAGAAATCTTTCATTATTCCCAACACCATCTTTCCCACATTAATATTGTGTTCAAATCTCACTGCAAAATGCAAAGCTATAAAGCCCATATAAAAACTGAACCCTTTCCCCAAAAAAAGCCCCTTAAACTTTGAAAGTATACAAATTAGACAAAATAAAGACACTAAGAAGCAAAAGCTCCATAAACAAAAAACAAAAATATTTTTTAAATACGTATGACACATCACAGTAGCATGAAACATAAGAAACTGGGAAAGGTTTTGACAGTCCTACAAGAAGCATCAGTTTTTATATGTACACAAATATAAGAAGTGATTATATGTTCCAACGTCACTACTTACATAAGGACATGATGCTATTTTCTTAAAAAGTGGAGATCGCTGAGTATCAAGGCCCCTGACCTTCAAAAATAACTGAACACAGATGCGCTACATTGTTCAGTGGGCAGGTCTCTGACAATACAGTTCTGCTACAGTGCAGAATCCTCAAGCTTTTAACAGGCACTCCAGAAATGCTCTTTTAACAGCCAGTCTTACCACCAGTGTTAAAAACATCCTTGGCTTTTAGAGCTTATCTGCACAAAGGGATTTTAAGGACTAACAAAACACCCACTGAAATCCACATTAAGTACTACCCTGTGAATAAGATATAGCCGAATACTCAGCATTTCCAAAAAAAAATTAAAAAATCAAATAAAATCCCTTCAAGACTAGTTTGGCAAGTGATATTTATTGCACATTAAAAAATTCATGTTGGTGTTACAGAATACAATATATATTAACTTCCTTCCACATCCTTTGCACACACGCTCAACTTCATACACCAAAGGAACGGTTAAAATCCTGTTCCTACCAACTGCTTAACCACTGAAAGCCAACAATTTCAGAGACATTTCTGTTCACTATTGAGCAATTACTCCAAGTTAATTTAACAACTACTAACCGTTAAAACGCTATGGGTTCTCACCCACCTGCAGATGTGTTTTAGTCATGTTTTATAGTTTTAGACTGCCCATCCAAAAGTCTCCCCAAGCTGAGAACATTCTATTTCAAAGAAAAAAAACAAACAAAAACAAAACCAACAAACCAATCCCAAAACATCCAACAGTCTGGATTGTTACTGAAAACTATTGTCACTTCTGAAAATTATCAGAAACTGCACATTAGAATACTTCTCCAGTTAGTCTAAAGAACATGTAGCATCAGTCTTTGCAAATCACTTAAACATCCAAAAGTAACAAATAGATACATATATATCCAGGACGCTTTTGTGGAGTGCACTGCTTTGCTACCTCACCTTCAGAACAGACAAGTATGTTTTAAAGTCTAAGTGAGCACTGCTTGAAGGTACACAAATACAGGCCTATATGGCTTCTTCAGACACCAAGAAAACTTGAAACTGTCTTCATAGTGTTGTTTAAGGAAAAAGAGGGCCATCAGCTTAGCAAAAAACGAAGCCTGGAATATGCAACTCATGTTTTTTGCAGATTGAAAAATCAATTCTTGCAATCCTTAGCGTATCATGTGACAAATCCACACATTAAGAGGTTTTCTAAACTGTTCTAAATACGTTCCAAAACAACCACGCTAGCCCTCCAGAGCGCATGCATATTGCTCAGAAAGGGGTGGCACAACAGAAGGGTAAAAAAGTGTCACGGAACGACCTCTACATGTTACCTGTAAACATTCCTCCCACCGCCTGGCCAACACGCTGGAAAGACAGACCAGACCGCCTGCTTTCAGAATAAACCCCACGCCACGGAGGGAGCGCCGGGCGGAACCGGACCAGGCCCGATCTGCAGGCCAGTGCCGGACCAACGCAAGTGGAGACATTCAGTCCACACCCGCTCCGAACCGCTCCCAGACGGGCCGCAGCCCTCACACCCAACCCCCCGGGGCGGCGGAGGCGGGCACCGAGCCCGGCAGAGCACCGAGAGCCGCTCCTCAGGGAGGCCAGTTGTGCGGTACCGCCGCGGGGCGGCTCTGCCCGCGGAAGAGCGGCTGGGTGGCGGAGGGCCGGAGGTCAGGCGTACCCACACCGCCCGCCTCACCCCGCCGGCACCGTGCCGGCCAGGACCGCCGCCGGGAGAGACTCCGTAGGAGGGCCCGCGGCGGACCCTGTCCTCCTCGTCTGTGACACCCACATCTTACCTCCTTCCCGCCCGGCGGCCTCCCTGCCCCGGCCCAGCCCAGCCCAGCCCAGCCCAGCCCTGCCCTGCCCTGTCCACCCCAGCCTGCCGCNGCACACCCAGGCCGGGAGCAGGGGGAGGCGGCGCACCTCCCGCCCTCCGCACCTCCCCGCTCTCCTCTCCCGCGGGAAGACGGGGGGAGGGAAAAGGAGGGAAAGAAGGACGTCCCCAGCGCACCCCGAGCCCACACGCTGCTGCCACCCGGCAGGTTGCTCTCACCTCCGGGTGCAGGATGGGGACACAACCTGCTTCTTTCTCGTACTCCTCCAGAGGCGCCGCCATCTTGGTACGAGCCCGCCGCCCGCTGCATGCCGGGTAATGTGCGCGAGCCCGCCGCCCCTTCCCGCCCGGTGCGCGCGCCCGCGCGCGCGGGCCGCCCCTCCGGCGCCCCCGTAGGAGGGGAAAAGGCGCGTAACCGCGGGGCGGCTCAAGCGGTCCTGAGGGAAGCTGCGGGGGGCGGGCGTGTGGAGGGACAGCGCCTTAGCTGCCGGAGCCCCGTCGGTTCACTCCCCGACGGCTTCGCAAGGGCGGTGCCGGAGAGCCGCCTTCGCTGGGAGCGCCCGGCGATAGTGCAGCGGGCGCTAACGGGCCTCGTTAGCCCCAGCAGCGGCCGGGGAGTGAGTGTGTGTGTGTGGGTTCAAGGCGGAGGGCCGGAGCTGGGGTACAGGTGGTGCGGCAGGGCGGCCGCACCCCCCCACCCACCAACCTCCGTCCCGGCAAGATCAGCCGCCAAGGCAGGGGAAGGTTTAGGTTGGATATCAGGGAGGAAGTTCTTCACAGAGAGAGTGGTGAGGTGCTGGAACAGGCTGCCCAGAGAGGTGGTGGATGCCCCAACCCTGGAGCTGTTCAAGGCCAGGGTGGATGGGGCCCTGGGCAACCTGGTCTAGATCCAGGCCTGGCCGTTGATGGCCCTGCCTGTGGCAGGGGGTTTGGAACTCGATAGGTCCCTTCCAACCCAGACTATTCTGTGACTCTGTGAAAGTGACTGTGATGTCCAGAGAGGTATATTACTTTTAGGAGATTTCAGTATCAGTGCTTTTGAAATTAATATTTAGTGTAATTTACGTTTTGGGAGATAACTTCAGCCTAATTAATTACATTATAATTTGGAAGGAAAGCAAAAGGAGAGCTTCCCTGTACATTTACTGTTGACATGATAACCACACTAAGTAACATCTGTCCATTTTTCATTGGAAGTTACCTTCGTGCCTAGCATGAAGAGAGCATGGGGAGAAATCCAGGGAGTTTTCACAAGGTTTTCACTCCCAGCTGCAAGAAGAAAGCTTGAAACCCCGTAACAGTTCTGAGGATGTCTGGAAGAGATTCCTTCCAACCCAACTGAGCTAGTGATTTCTTACATCCTGTCACACATACTATCCAGATGGCCAAGCGATCTGCTGCAGATCGCAGGTCAAATTGCTTCGTGCGGGAAAAGAGGTTTGGTTCTGTTTAGTTTGTCATTTCTGTTCTTACAAGCTGTGTAATACACAGGCAGCCAAGATTAGGAATCCTAAAGCTCTTTATTTCAAATGTTGGGTTTTGTTTTGTTTTTTAATTACATTTCTATAAAAAATGTTTTTCCAATTACAGAATGTTATCACTGGTTCTACTGCTGCTTTATATTGTCGTGTCTGTGGTGTTCTCGTTTGCCTTTGTGAGAAAGGGACCTTTAGATAATACTTTTTGTTGTATCATAATACATTAATCCCATAAGCCTAAAACCCCACAATGATATTCTCTTCATTACTCTTTCTTATCTCATACAAAATGTAACAGAGGAGCACTAATGAAATCGTGACTACAGCATTATTAAAATGTTAAACCATAAATATATTTTTTGCTGTATAAATATACTTAAAATTGTCAAGAAGAAGAATGACATGAGATTTAGAAACTGGGGGTGTGAAACAGGTCTAAAAGCACAGACTTGAAACCATAAGGTACTAAAGTGCTAAAAGAGCAGAACAAGGCGGAGTATACAGAGAGGATCTTTTTTTAACTCTGTGTATTATTAAATGTACCCGGGCTTAGATATAATTTGCAATCCTATTTGCTTGAAAAAAAGGGTTGTCAAACCCCTACAAACCCCAGAAATAGAAATCACACCAATCACAACCATTCTTCACTCGTATTTATAGAAAAAGCAAGGGTCATAAAATAATCAAAAGAACTTTATAGCATTTTTACTATGCAGGTCAATTTTTCCTTGCAAGTCTGAAGAAGCTGTGCTTCATCCTGTGGCTCTGAACTGGATTGTCAGTGCATCCCCTGGCACCTGTCTAGGTATTTATACTCTGTTCTTCACAGGTCTCCACATTTTGAAACCATTTCTGTTCCCAGAGACATATGCACAGAGAATTTTTGCCATCAAATTTGAGGCTTCGTCTGTGTATGTAGTTCATGTACGGCCTATTATATCCTTCAGAACCAAGTGTCCCTTTTGCGACTGAGAAAGTGCAGAACTAGAATACACGAACATGCTAGGATGTCTCTGCATTACAGTTCTTCCTTCAAAAGCTACCAGTGATTCAGGAAGTTAAAAAAGTTTTTCCACACTTCAAGCATTCCCTGCCCTACTCTCAGTGATTTGCTTGGAAACGCAACTTTTCGCTCTCTGATGTCATTACAGATCAGTTAACATCTGTACAGAGCAAGTGAACAGCAGATACTAATCCACACTGGTAGCAGTTTACACCTATTTTCCACAAATCTAAAAGACTATAGGGTTAGATATTCTTCCTGGACTCTGCCAAAAATTCACTCTCTGACTTTGAACAATTAATTATCTTATTCTTCTATGTTTTACTTGACTCATTAGTAAATCTAATACTATGTCACCTGCTTCAGAGGGGTACACTGCAACAGTAATAAATTCTCAGAACAATTTAAGGGTCTCAGATTAAAGATGCCTTGTAAATGCCAGGAATTATTGTTGAGCAGTGGCAGAAAATGCTCCTGTGTGTGGTTGCACTGAATGGTCAATAGCTGGTGTGTGAAGTGTTTTCCATATATAGCCAAAGAGGTTTTATCCAGTGCTACTTCCTAGGTAGGCAATAGGGACAGGTCTATAATATTGGCTCAACACAGCACTCACTGGGAAATTATCTTAGATTCTAGTCTGACTTCAGGAAAACACAATTCACCAGTACCACAGACAAAGGGATTTTCTTCCCTTTGTTTTGCTTTACATTAATCACTGGAAAAGGACACAAGATTAAAAGGACACCTTTTAATTCTCAAGTAAGCCAAAATGGAGCTGAACTGGGAAGTAAGTAGCATGAAGTCTCATGGGTCTCTATCCTGCAGCATGAATTTCTGTTTTTTTGTTTGGGTTTTTTTTTTTTTTTATGAAGAAGCCACTTTTGGCAGAGACAAGACATATTTATAGACTACACATCTATACACATGGTTCAGTACTAGGGATGACTGTGCAGCTATTTTAGCTTCTACCTTCCACTTAAACTGTGAAATGTGACAGTGAAATAAAAAACATTTGACATATGTGTCTTAGTAGTAGTTTTATGTTGTTGTGTTACCATTTAAAATAACTAAAAATGATATTAAACAACATTTACCTTTGCAGTTAAAAGGTTGCAAAGGTAAAATATTAAAATATCGTAATTAAAGCTAAGCATTTGCATTTGTGGCAGGCCAAAACCTAGGGCGAACATATTGGAATGTCTTAGTGCAAAAATAGGTACTAAGTAAAAAATACCCTGCCTAACCCTGCAAGAATTAATATATTTTGAAGGAGCTGTGTTTGTCCTTCACTTTTAATACATACTTTTCCTTGATCCTTTTCTAATTAATACATTGTGAGATGGATTTGCCACCATACTGAGGCAATACTCAGGAAGTTTTTCTCTGCACAGTCACCCGAAAAACTGGCTTCACACTCGGGGCTAAAATATCTGTGGAAGCCATATTGTGCTCTTGTTCTCCGAATATGTGTGCAGAGGGGCTACCATCAAACCAAGTAGTTATCTCTCTCATTTGCTACCTACACTGCGCTTTCTAATCATGGTACTGTTTGAGCCTTGTGGGGTTTTGTATTGGAAATGCCATCCAACCCTCGGATGTGATAACCAAAGTAACATTCTGCTTGGGTTTATCCAGGTCTGATTTCTCTCTGCATGCTCTCCTAGGTAGAGAGCACATGGTTTTTGTACAGTTTGGACCAGTTTGAAATCCTATGAGTACATCTGCCCCTGAGTCTGTTCCTGCTTCTGGTTCTTGGAAATGATTCCATAACATATATCTACAGGGCAAAGTACCACAGCACTACAATATTTCTGGGTTTTTAAGTATGCACTGGGCTCAGAAACATACTCTTCTTTACCAGCTGTGTAAAGAGAGGAGTTGCATCTTCTCGTTGTCCTAACATCTGCCTGGCTAAAGCTCACTCCTTGAGTCATGACAGCACACCTTATATACTGGAGTCCTATCAGTGTCTTCCATTTCTGGTTGGACTATTGGAAGGCAAGCTGGCAGCAACAGTGAAACTTGCTTCAGTAATTTCATTTTAATCCCATGCTCTAGACTCGTAACCTGTGTAGAAAGTCTTACTTTCCAGGTCTGCTCTCAGTGTATCAGAAAACAGTCAGAAGAAAATTTAGGTAGAGCTAGTGAACCACAGGGAAACGTTCACAAATGACCTTTTGCCATCCAATGTGAACAAACTATGTAGAAAAAACGAGGTTGGTATGACCATTTTTCTTTTTGAAAAGAAGTGTCTCTATTGTTCATGCCTGTTGCTGAGACAGGATCATGATGCCATTACTGGGTTTCTTTTCATACTTTCTTGTGGCTAAGATAGGCTGTGATGCCCCAAAATGCAGTTTACCAGCTTAGAGAAAAATATTTAAAGACAAACACCTCCTCCCCTGTGCCAGGCAGAGGCTGGTATCTCAAGTCAAACTAGAGCCATATTTATAAGGGCAACACAACTCAATTCTCCTCAGTGAAAGCCACAGTGCATGGGAAAGGGTACTGTTGATTTTGAACCATGCTGCCCAAACAGCTCCATGGATTTGTGTTTAAAAATATAGTCCAGTTGCAAATGCTCTCATAGAAAGTGCATTAGGTGAATGTTAAGTCTGCAGCATTGATGCCAGAAATTAAGACAGGGAATTTAGTCAGTACATTGCCCCCTGTAGCTGCAGTCACTGCTTCTGCAATAATATTTCAGGGCTCTGACAATTTTATGGACATGAACAAAACCCGAGTGACTAAACCTAGTTTTACTCCCAAGTCTCTGCCTCAGTCTTGAGAGAGAGAGAGAGAGAGAGGGAGAGAGAGAGAGAGAGAGAGATCACTTCCCTGGAAGGCAGCGCCATTGCATCTCACTGTGGGCCAGATCCTGAGCCACTGCAGGCTTCACCTCTCTCTTCGACAGTAACATGAGTCTCCAGCATCCTGGGCTGAAAGCCATGGCAGTTCAGGAGAGGATTCATGATGGGATTGGGTGTCCTTCCTTGGAGGTGTCTGCGTCTTTCAGCCAGGATGGCTGGGGATGGCAGCTACCCACCTGTCTGGCTCTGCAATGTGCCACCGCATGTCAATCAGTGCTGTCAGTAGGAGAGCTGTGGGTGATGTGGCTTGCCCCACTGCCCAGCATGGTCAGGCTCCTCTTCTCTGCACAGCCAGAGAAAAGGAATAGCCACAGCGGCTACATTGTGCAGTTTGTTTCTGCAGTCACAGCCTGACTGCCCCTGCACTGACCAGGTTTTTAGTGATGTGTTTCTGAATTTCAGTGTCAGTAATCTTCA
Organism: Heliornis fulica; assembly: GCA_013399135.1. Classification (NCBI taxonomy): domain Eukaryota; kingdom Metazoa; phylum Chordata; class Aves; order Gruiformes; family Heliornithidae; genus Heliornis; species Heliornis fulica. The sequence goes on along the minus strand of VXBZ01005674.1, from coordinate 32,277 downwards.
TTTACATTGTTGTGAAGAAAGTCAGACACAGTCTCTGTTTATACCATCCCGTACTATTTCTCAAATCCTGCTGTATATCATGCCAGGCAGTGTAAGGTACCACTCAGCATCAGTGATCCTCCTAGAACAGTGGAAAAAAATGGTGGAGAAATCCCAGCAGAGCTATTACACGATGCCCGGGTGCTCCTTCAGCCACTGTAATTTGGAGCATACACAGCATGGACAGGGATACTGAAAGGGAAAACCACCTTCTTCCTCACTCCTCCTGAGCAAATGGGCTGGGGTGGGGGGAGTGAAGCTTCTTTTGATGGGATAGCAAGCCACAAAGTTGCTTCCTGGTGTGCAGGTGATAGGTGGTTGCAGGACTATGAGTATGGAACAAGATGAGTCTGCCCAAGGAAGACTGCTCTTCCCCTTCAAAGCCTCTTGATCCCTTGGAAACTCTCCAGGAGGTTATTAGGAATCATCAGGAAAATAATTTATTTGTGGTGTTTCACCTTCACTTTTCTAGGATGAACACACTCCATTTGGCCATTGGAAGCCAGAAGTCCCCTTGCAGCTGTGAAAGATACAACCCATTTCATGTAAAGGGAGACTTTTGTATGGGTGGTTTTCCACAGTTTAATCAGACCCCAAATCTGTACATAAAATTAAATGCAGGGAGCTTTACCCATGAAGTTATTAAAATATGATGCTGAATAAATAAATGTATGTATAAAACAGTGGCAAAACAGAAGATGTTAAAACAATTTTTGTTTTCTTTTTAAATGTACTTGTGGAATCCTAAATGGCTTAATTAATATTGGAATTGCCAAACAGTAAGAAATTCAGCCAGTGAATGCAACACCTCTCTCTGGATCGCTTCCTTCAGTTGCTTTCTGTTGTTTCATATAGATTTTAATAGAAACGTTATTTAGCACTTGAACACAGTCAGAGAGGTGAGCCCTAAATGTCAGCTATTAAGCACAGCACCCTTGCTCTTAAGTTTTGAGTGGTTTTGTCATTGTGTATTTCATTTCTGCCAAAATAATCTTAGTAGCAGCAAATGTGTGTAACCTTTGAATGACATAAAGCAGTCGTATTATTTCCCTAGGTAATTAGCTTTGCAGCTGCAGTTCCACATGCTGACAAATTCTGCACCGATTCATAGAGTTAAAAGTACGTAAAACGAATGTTTATCTCTAACTTGACTTTTTATGCCCACTTTTTTTCATTTAGGTTGATGTGTTTCTACTTCCCGCTCATGTTTTGAATACCTGATCTTGACAGCATGTCATACTCATGGATGGCTTTGCTGCTGCCTTTAAAGTCAAAGCACCAGCTCTTCTTTCTTTGTTCGTTGTAGTCAAACGCGGTTACTTAGTGTTCTTGCTGCTTAGACTGAATATATGAATTGGCCTACTAAAATATTTTTTAACTTTCCAGTTAGTCCCCTTTGAGTTTTCCCCTGGAGCTCCTTCTCGGGCACATCCAGGAACAGATACCAGTTTGGTCTGAACTCATTCTTTGGGGGCTGGGATCCCTCCCTGTACAACAGCTGATATTGGATTATGCACAATATTTGTAAGGAAAGATGAACGGACTCAAAATGGTCTGAAATTCTGAGGTAGGAGATCACTGCCAAACTGACACTCAATAACAAATAACTAAAATAAAATTGATATCCATCCCACTACTTTTAAAAGGTGTTAGTGAGAATGAAGCAATAAATATTCAACTGTGGTTCCTTTTTGTGGAAATATTGCTCCTCTGGTACTGAGGTTGAAGTGGGCTGAATGATAAAATGAGGAAAACAATCACAGTTAGGGGTTTCAGTTATCATCTTTGGATGAAAACCAATAAATTATTCTCTTTTTTTGTTTGTTTGTTTTTACTCTATGATAAATGAAGAAAATATTTTCCCAGCTCTGTTCTAAATCAAGCTCAGAGTATCATAGACTAACACCCATTCCCTTTATAAACAAAAATTTGTTAGCCAGAGTCAAGTAATTTTCAGTGAGTAAGGTGATAACCAAACATACATTAATAAGGCACTCATAAATAGAGTTATCATAGAATACTCTGTATTGTAATCCTCTTCATGATCTGTAGTCATTACTGTCACGATGGTGGGTATAGACCATTGTCAGGGACAACATAAGATGCCAAAGATGGACCTGCCCATTCACTGAGCAAGAGAGACTGTTTGCACTCATGTCGAGGGAGTAAAAAGTAAAACCACTGTGTTGTGCTTTAGCCCCAACCAACAACTAAAGTGCCACGCAGCTGCTTGCTCACTCCCTTCCCTCCACAGTGGGGTGGGGAGAAGAATTGAAAAAAAGCAAAATTTGTAGGTTGAGAGTTTAACAGGATGGAAAGGAAGAGAAAATAACCAAAATAATAACAGAATGAGTGATGCACAGTGCAATTGCTCACCACCCATTGACTGATGCCTCCTTTTCCCGAGCAGTGAGCACACCTTTGGCCAGTTCACCCAAGTTAATATACAGAGCATGACATCATATGGTAGGAAATATCCCTTTGCCCAGAATAGGACATCTGTCCCAGCTGTGTGTCCCCTCCCAGCTTCTTGTGTCCTGCCAATCCTCTCCCTGGCTGAGTGCTGTGAGAAGCTGTAAAGTCCTTGACTTGGTACAAACATACAACCATGTCCAAAACACCAGTGTGCTATCAACATTATTCTCATCCCAAATCCATCCCATCTAGTCCAACTGCCTGACCACTTCACAGATGGCCATGTGCTTCTCATGGAAGAGGGTTTCTTTCTCTATGGGATTTTATTGATAGAAAACAATTAATTGGCTGTTTGAAGTATTTTGACCATACCATGCAGATATTTTTTATTTACTGTATTACTAGATTTAAGGAAACACAATTTAAGCCAATGCAAGACACCACTCATGAGAAGCTTTTGAAATTACTACAAAAAATGTTTCATGAATTACATTTTTATTTAGATTTTTGCTGAGTTTATTATGAATTATTTATAATTGCACTCAGGCAAGTACTATTTGCATAGGTCTTGATGTAATCTAGGCTGTGCTTGAAGGGAAGAGAATGGTAGCACCAACAGTTATCTATCCTTGGTTAAACAAGGTTACGTAGGAAGAACTGACTCATTGATACAATTGGGGAAAAAATGAGCAAGGTTTTAGGATTGAATTTCCTTTATGAGGTTCATATAGTGCCTGCCAGAATACCAAAGCTACTAAATGAAGACATAATCCTCACAATTAGGCTTTAAACAAGTAATTTAAAAGTGCCTAAGTACAGAAAACATTCGGGAGGCTTGGATGAAAACAGCCCATCCGAACTGCAAACTGTAATGTGCGTTGTTGAAATTCAGTTCAAAATGCTGAACAACAGGCTGCATAATCAAACTTTAATTCATTTAAAAAGAAAACTGGGCTTAAGAAAGTTGTGTGTTTAAATGGTATGCTTGGGAATCACTGAGAACATGGAACTGTACAGGAGGTATATAGCCTGTATAATCAAGTCTAGGAGCTGTAGGAAGTGAACCAGCATCACCATTTTTAGAATACATGCAGGAGAACTGAGCTGTCACATTAAAGCTGACAGCCCTGTTACACAGCTCGAATCACTCTGCAAAGATCTGGGTTAGGAGAGGATGGAAATCTATAGCTGCACTATTCCACTATGCCACTTTCTGAGCCTGCAGATGAAAATCAAAACCCGTGCCTCACAAGAGGCATCACAATCACTGGGAGTGCAGATAATTCTAGAAACAGGTGGATGATTTAGCCCCCTTTCATGATTCTTTTCTGTAAAAAAAGGTCTCTAGATGCTAAGGCATTTTCAGTGCAATGACCATGTTATATTTGTTCGTATGCTGAGCTAACACAAAGTAACTTTGTTGATTCCTACAGTTGATGAGACAGACTTCCCTTGAATTGCTTCAAAGTTGAAGTCAGCCCCTCTTCTCAGAAGTGCCACTGCCCACAGCTCTCTAATTGCACATCTTCATGGTAATGGGAACTGGCAACACTTGGGAACTTGCAGGATCAGGACCTTGGTCACCTTGAGCTTCATTTACTGCTGACGCTTTTAGTGGTCCTAAAAAGAAATAAATAAAACAAAAAGGCTTACTCCCACTTTAATATAGTAGAACTAAAAGGTTTGGCACACAAAATAGTATTTAATACATGAGTATATAGCTGGGCTTTAAAACCCTTGCAAAGGGTCACCTGTGGTAACAAAAAAGTAAGCAGTTTGTTACATTATTGCCTGGTGCTGCTAATTTATAAGCTGTTTCCCTCAGGTTTCAGCATTTGTTAGAAGGACACACACGCTTCCAGTACATCTTGGAAGCAAATGGCAAAACATGCCCATAGGGAATGTTGCACCATAAAATTGAATTTTAGTAGAGCAGAAGGGGGCTGACAGCGAAAAGAATCAATTTCATCTGCAAAGTTGCAGGTCGGCATGTTGCAACAGAGAATATTCTGGCAGTTGCATCAATGTGAGTTCCCGTGTGTAACACTAACCCAGTCCCTGCCAGTCTCAGAGGAGAGGGGGGTAATTCCATGAAGGTGAAACGGAACGTAATACAGACCTACCAACCATATGCTCAAGATCTTATGAATGTCTTCATTTTTCCTGACAGCACATCTCCGGCGTTCTGTGTTTTTAACCCAGTAATCCCTCCTAGCTTGGTGTCCCTTAACTCCCACATCTCCAGACAAAGGAGCAAATGCTGCTGCCTGGGCACTCAGTGGGACAGGAGAGAAGAACAGCTGGGAGACATCAAGGCAGCCCCAGCCCTGACATGAACCACCACCCTGGGGATGGGGATGGGACAGGCAGGGCAAGGCTGTGGGGAGCTGGAGTCCGACCCTGCTGTGGCATCGCTGGGGTAGGGTCTGAAGGCTCTTGGGGGCTGACATAGGGTCCTGGGGTGTAGGGTTGAGGAACTACCAATGAATGGCTGAGACAGTCATGGCTGATAGTGCCTTGATTTACTGAATAGATTAATTAAATCCTCTCTTCTCAGTTGATGGTTGCTTATCCCTCACAATTGTACAGTAAATATTGTCCTACCATTCCCACTCAAGGTAGTCTACTGGAGATGCAAACCACCTGAGTGATGGCCCACACCTTCTGCAGACAGCTTTCAGTCATCACAAGGTTGGGTTCAGCATCTCACACCAGCTCAGCGGGCACTGCGTTAGGGTGGGAGAGATCTCAACAGATGTTACTGCCCGTGGCATTTGTTCAGTTCTTCCTACGTAACCTTGCTTAGCCAAGGGCAGATAACTGTTGGTGCTACCATTCTCTTCCCTTCAAGCACACAATTTTCACAGAAATCAGAAAAATCGTTGTAGTGTTTAGCCTTTTGGTGAAAAACCTTACATGCTTGAGCTTACCCAACTTAGGGCCCACTGGAATTATGGTGACAAAGTCTACTGTGACAGTCCTACCATTTAATTTCTCAAACTATTGCTGCCTTCCAGGTTCTCCCTCTTCTCCTTTGATCCCAAAGTATGTCAGCAGTCTGCAGCGTTGGCAAGTTGGCTGCTTCACAGCAGCCAGTTGGTATGACATCTAAACTGAGCAGTCTAGCCCGATTCCTTCATGTGCTATCCATTTAATTCATTAACACATGTATTCCTTAAAATATCTCTTTGAAAATGCCTGCTACATGAATGAAATATGTCATGTGCAATGAGTGTGTGTGAACTAAATATGTCGGGTGCTCCTAAGAAGTCTCATAGATCTATGACACTGTTACTGTGATGACTGAAGAAAATCTTTTCCTGCCGTGTCTTCAGGATCCCCATTTTCCAATAAAATCTTAAGAAGACCAGAAAGTGAAGGCTAGAATGGAAGCTTTGACTTAATATGGAATAGAAATTGAATTAATGGGTTTGACACTTCTTTCTGAAAGCTGGGAATATATTCCTGTGGGTTTCCTTCTGTGGAAAACGCCGAGCACAGGAGACAGGTCTGAAGTATCACGTTCCTGGGACACCATTAATAAACTTTCTCATTTGTCATCTTTTTCAGGGTAGCGGTGGAGGGGTGGTTAAGATCACCTAAGGCGGGTGACATTTTTTCAGTAAATGAAGAGGACAAGACAATAGGCCTGGGCAGAAAGAACAGCCAAAGTATGAAAGCTTGCAAAGCCACACGCTGTCATGCCGTGAAGAAGCTGTGTATGAGAGGAGTCAGGCCTCTCTGATGCATCATAACGGAGGAGAAGAGATAAGTGTTCTGTTCATCTGTCGTGGATCAACAAGAAGGAGGTCAGCAGGAACATGAAATGAATTTTTATGGGAATGGTGGACATCATAAACTGCTGTATTTCTTGCCAGGATTATAACTCCAGCTCTTCTTTCTGTATGTATGTTTTTGACTTCTAGAGGGAACAATTAAGAAGAAACAATGAGCCTCTGCTGTCCTGACATAAAATCTGCAATAAAATCCAGCCTCTGGAAGAAAAGCTTAGAACCCATAAGGGAGAAAATACATCCTCCTGATAATTATTTAGCAATGGCACAGCACTGAGGACACTCCGAGGATATGAGGCATGAGATTGTAGATCTAATAAAAATGTCTGTAAAATAGAAAGTAATTGAGATGTTTTAGAATACATTCAGCAACCGTGAATCAACACAATGGGACAAAAAACTATCAGTCTGGTTGAAAGAACAGCACCAGCAGCCTTGCAGTGTTCCCTTCAAGGACAATAGCGGGGTTTATTTTCTGTACTATACCTTGGAGGAGTTTCCAGTTTTTAAAGCACAATAGTGCTGGAGCAGGCTCTGTCAAACATGAGTAATTGAATTTGAACGGAAACGCAGACTCTGAAAATACAACGGAAGACTTTGGAAAGTGCTCAGAGAAAATATATATGGGCGTCACTGCTCCTGGTCTTGTTTATATCCCTAAATTTGGCCTGTCTCTGCTGAGATCAGTGAAATTCTGCTGGTCCAAAATTTCAGCAATATTAGCTGTGAACCCAGTCCACTATCTGCAGAGCCATCACTTAAGAGAAAGGGGAGGTCGGTATCTTTGCAAGCACTGACATAGGCAATACGATTCCATGAATATCAACAGAATTACTTAAGAGTTCCATCAGTCAATGCTCAGAGATCAGAATCTGCTCTTCTCTGTTCTCCAGTGACACATTATCACTCTGTGTTTGGGCTTATTGCATTAGACACTACTGAACCTCAACACGATCTCTGGGGGCAGAGTGCAGATTACTGCAGCCTACCGACTTTTCAAACTGTTTGCTCCTCGAAGAGAAAACATCTGAGTTTCATCTATGGGTCCTGCCCTCTGCCAGTTGGCAGCAGTCTCAATAACTGGGTTGAGAAATAAAATGAGGAACAGACTAAGACAAGGTGAAAAACGAAGGGGCAGTCTACAGAGAGGGCACATAAGAAACCAGAAAAAGACCCTTGAGTAAAAAGGAAATAATATAAGTCAGGAAAGCTTTGGAGAAAAGAGAAAATGGCTGACAAAGAAACGATTAAAACAGGTAGTAAAGGATAAAGGAGGGTACAAAAGAAGAAAGAGAAGGGTGGATGGAGAAAGAATAGTGGCATTTCTTATCATCTCATGAAACAAATGTTTCCTTTTCATCGAACGTTTGTTAATTGTAAAGGTACTGCTCTGTAGTTTTGGAGTTGTACCGAATCTTCTCCCAGAGAAGGCTCATAGCTTATGGGGTTGGGGCACGGGAACAAGGCAGCCATGGGGTCTCCCACGCCTGGAGTCAGACACTAGACATAACCTTTTCTTATTCTTTGATTAAGCAGTATTTAACTTTTAGCTTAGCTGACTTTGAAATGTCAAGAACAGCATCAAGGCTTTGGCCTGTCTCTACTGTTCACAAATCCCAGCCACTCAAAAATGGAAGTTTACTTTCTTCCCCAGGGCTTTGCACAGAAAGGATGCTTCCAGAAACATCACAGACAGGATTAGAAAATGAGGCAACAGAACCTGCTTTTTACCCAAGCAGCTGCAGACTGTGTGCACAGTGGGCCATTAGTGCTGCTGCCTGAGAAGTGCACATTTAAGAGGAGCTTTACACTCCCCATGCAAGCCTTTGGAAAGAAAGCCTCATGCAGACAAGTCCTCTTACATACCTACGTCTGCATTTCTTACTCTCCCACACTAGGAGAACAAAATCTATTTATTTAAAGTCCTAGTTAGTCCTGCTGGCTAGTCCTTATGTCACCAGGGCTGGATGATACCCAGTAAGTGGTTCAAGACACTCAAGATGCAGAAAACATCCTGTCCTGTCCAAAAAAGGCTCTGTGTGTTTGCCTGATCTGGAAAGCCATTGAGTAGTGATGACTCAGGATCACCATGAACAGAAATCAATGCTGCATGCCGCCAGACAGCTAATCCTCCAGTCCAGCCTTGCAGAGATACTGGCTCCAAAGCAAATGCAAGATTTAAAAATATAGGTAAAAATTGTCAGAATAGTACAGTTTCAAAGGGTGATATCTTCAGTTATTTTGGAAATGATCTGTTCAGACTGTTAGGTGGTTTCCTAAACAAACAGGGAAGCATATGCATCTCAAGAAGATTGAAGAGGAACAGATAAGCAGGAAAATAAGACGGGAAGGGGAACACATGATCTCTCTGAGCTTGCAGGGTGTATGGTTGAAGGTGGGACTGGGAAGGAGCCTCTGAGTCATTGAATTCCACTCCCTGAGATCACACTGATGACATTAGGCTCAGATGGATCCTCAGAGTATCAGCTCCCCTGCCTAAATCTTGACCATAAAGTGGTTTCCAAAACCACATAAAATTGCAAGACCGATAGCACAGAAGGGAAAAAGCCTCAGAAATTACACCATGGCATCACTTTGCAGAGAGCAGAAGATGTGCACAGCACTGCTGTTAGATGAAACACCCCTGGAGGATTTCTTGCACATGGACCCTGCACCATACCCTGCAGGAAAGCCAGAGCAGCTCAGCCTCTGTCAATCTGACATGAAGGAAAATCTTAATCCTCAAAAATTCCCTAAATCTGGCAATTAGCTTAGCCCTGGGAATATGATCAAGATATGGCAGCCAGCAACATGAGAAGTCTGTCAGATCACAGTCCTGACCTAGCTCTAATTGTTGCTGATCTACCACAGAGAAAGCAACTCTCTGCCCATCCCTGATTGCCAAATATCCCCTATAACAAAAGATACCAGGAATAAGGAGCAAAAATGTAGTAACATATACAAGATGCTGTTTTCTCTCCTTCATCCCCTGCTTTCCTGCTCAGGGCCAGACCCCAGAGCTGCAGCAGTCCCAAAAGCCTGGCAAGACAGTGGGAGATTTGGGCATTGGTCCCAAAACCCTGGCCTGGTCTCATGGTCAATGTAGTGACTGCTGCACCATCCCTATGCCCGACCCAGGGCCTGTAACTTTTCCCAACACCAACCCTACCCAGGAGACTTCTAACGCCACCTACTTTGCAGGCCAAAACCAGCCAACTGAGGCAGGCTGTACATACACCCTGTGAAATGAAGCCAGCCCAGACCTAGTTTACCCTCTCCTAGGTACAGTCACAGCCTTTGTCCTTCACTGTGTAAATGTGAAATAATAAACATAACCTCCATGCTCACCTTGGGCTGTCATACCCTGCCAGTCTGAGACTTCACCCGAGCAACCCATCCCAATGCTCACCCAAAAGCCAGTCCAAAGACCATCCAGCTCAAAGGTTACTCTCCAGCTGTTAACACCAGCTCTACAACAGCTCTAGCTCCAGCTCCATTCAAATTCCAGCCAGATAACCATCGACAGTACCTAAAAGATCTGAGTCCCTCTCTGTTCCCCAGACGTGAAAATATAGAAGTTGAAGTCTCAAACAGTCTAGCCTGATTCTAGGCTACCTTCTGCTTCCCTAACTGGTGGTATTCAAACAAGGCAATTGTTTGCATCATCATGTTCACAACATAAATTCACTGAGTAGTCTTCAGGTAGCCATAAAGGAGTGAGTACTGTGTTATCCCACTGGGGAGCAGTATATAGCACCAGCAGGTATTTAATACCTGTTGTGAACCTAATAAGACACATAGCCCACAGCTGGATGTAGTCCACTTCCACCAGTTCTGAGTTTTGGAGACATGTATGTTTGCTTAAGAGAAGGGGAGCAAGGGATGATCCATGGGATAGACAAAGAAGCTGATGCCACACCTCCCCAAGGACTTTCGTGACTGGCTTCCTCCAGACAATGACTTCTACTCAGAAGGACCACAGAAAGAAACCTGAAAATCCTGCTAGATGTTCTGCCTTGTCACTGAATGAAGAACATCTTAGAAATATGACAGGAAAAGAATAGGGCTTGAATATTAAACAAAAAAGTTGTAGTCTGAAAGGGAAACTCTCCATCTTAATACACTCTGGAGGACTAGAATAAAGAAGACTAATTAACTTGTGTTTCATTTGGCATATTTATGGCTGTTGCTGCACAAGTAGACCAATATACAAGGTTTATTTTTTTAAAGGGTCTCCAGAGAGAAGCATCCAAACCTGCCAGCAGCCATGTTTCAGAGGCTCCAGCTCTCTAACCTTTATGGTTCAGTTAAAGTTCTTCTCTACACGTACCAAACACATCATTCTGCTGAGTGAACTGCAAGCTTGACTTAGGCCAATACCTGCTCTATTTAACATGCAATTGTGTTACTTTTCATTTGGCTTTCTGCTTTGCTTGTGGAAGATACGGTAACAGAAATGCTAAATCTAGTTACAGAGTTACAGAAATTGGAGGCAGCGAATGGATGCCCTCTTCGTGACCAGAAGACCATTGCACATCGAGGTGCAAGGGATCGCCACAGCCATTAACCCGAGTGGGTCTGCTGCACTACAGCATCGTCTTCTGGCCCATGCTGCGTTGCACAGGTCCCTCAGCCAGGGGACAAACTTAGGTGGCTGATGGCAATGGGGGAGGCTACAGGCAGCTCTCATTCAGTACCCATGATTAAAAAACATCTGCATGTCTTTGCCTTTATCTAAAACTGCAGCAACAAGTTCTCTTTCTGTCTGGCAGTAGAGACGATTAATGGAGTAGTTTTCTTTTAAGAAAATCCTGTAAGAGGTCTAACTAATGAAAAAACTCTTTCTCTTTCTCAATAGCGTGGATGCTAATAAATAGCATTTTGGACAATACTTGTCAGAGTCTGAGTGCCTTTTTTACTGTGGCCATAACAAGCCAGCACTGCTTGGTGCAAAGCAGCAGTTAAGAAAGCAGGATCCAAGTCCCTACTCCTACTTATTTACAGGACTGGTGGCATTGCTCCTTTAGCCTCCCTCTCAAAAGGTGCTTAATCAAGATGGAAAAGCTGTATCTTTTTTGATATGTTGCTTTAAAAAGAGAACAAAATGTATGGGACATGGTTTAGTAGATATGGGGGTGTTGGGTTGATGGTTGGACTTGATGATCTTAGAGGTTTTTTGCAACCTTAAAGATTCTATGATTTCATATCATTTGGGTGAACCATCCAGACTGACCTCTATGCTCCTAATTCTGGTGGCTGGTTTTTTTACCTTGTTGCCTCCAATACAGAGGGCTGAGACTGCCAACACAACCCTTTCCATGTCTTTTCATGTTTTTTATACTCTTAAAGCTTAGTGTCACTTGATTCTCACAAACCTCTGTGTCCCCAACCACCTGGCCACACAGCCCAAACCACACAGACCCTTGGTTCTCCACGGTTCATCTCAGTGACTCAAGAGCCTTTTCAGCACTGACTAGCTATTAAGCAAATTAAACAGCTGCATGTTTTACCCTCAGACTGAACACTTGCCAGCCTGTTCCTCTTCCTATTCTCCACTGAACTGGAATACACAGATGTTAGGTATTTGCATCTGACACTAATTAACAAGTACCACCCATCAGAGTTGCTAAACATAACCTTGTTTTTCATCCTGTGGAGGGATTCAGTGATTTTGCTCCATTTAGGTGCTCTGCCTTCCTTCCAGGTTGTTCATTCACCTTCTCCTTTGGTAGAGCATCATCTTTTATCATTTGCTTTCAGCGAGAGATTCCCTAAAGGGAATCCCTCATATATTTCCTCAGACACCTCCCTTGTGTCTATAAAACACAGCGGAGCATGATGTGCTTGGAATCAGCTGAATGGAGCACAGCTCCCTTCCTGGCGGCGCTTGCTCAGCTAATCAGCTCTGCTGAGAAACCAGAGAGGTTAAATCCCAGGCAAACCAGTGATGCTGGTATCTTGCTCCCAGCTTCTAGGCTGGGCATTGTGTGTTTTTCTTCCCTAGGCTCCTACCCTTTTTCTGCTTGCACATGCAATTGGAGAAATTCATGTATGAAAACACATTTTGAACATTTTCTCTGTGTTAATCCAAACCTGTCTCTCTACACTGGACATCTCTTACTCCAAACTCAAATACTGCTTTTTTATTGGTTTGGGTTGTGAGTTTTTTTCCTCTCTATCTCTTCATGGACTGTCCACAGTAAAAACTTGACCGAAGTAGAACGTACATCCCCCTCTTGCGTGTCCTCATGCTGAACATCCCGAGTGATTGGACAAGAAAATTAAGAAAGATCATTAATCATTAACTTTGCTTCCACTGCACGTGGTCAAACAAAGGAGAAATAAAAATACTTACAGAGTATTCCCAAACAATAAACTCAAAAAATAGCTTCATTCAATGGAGACTCAATAAAAATAAATTATAACAGATGTATGATAGCTAAATAAGAAAAAAAATCCTTATCTGTGGTAAAAAATTAATGTAATAAAAATGAACACATTCTGAATCCAAATGTAATTAATATACCATTAGTCACAAAGGATAAATATTTCTCGCTTAAGCAAGAAGTCTCAGCATTTCATTACAAGAATTGGGCAAAATCCAAATAGCTTATTGACAAGCTGTAGTAACTGTGTACAAACAAGAGATGAAAGATTTTAGCTTGTCATTCATGGCATATTCTGAAAACATACCATGAATCATTCTCAAGTAAGTCCTAGTCTGACTGAAGCAAAAAGAGGACTCCAGCCTGAAATTCCATAAAAGAATAGGGGGAAAGAATGCATAGAATATCTATCTTTGGCATTGGTTTTGTGCTTAATACTAGTTCTGCAGGTTTCAGACATTAAGAACTTTGACCTTGCAACAAGGAGTAAAACCATGCAAAACCACAGCAGGGAGCTTGAAGATTATTTTGGGGTGGGAAATGGATAATTTGTTTTGTAAAGCGAAACAAGCCGTGAAAAGGTTGAGTAAATTTTGGTTCTCAGTATCTGTAATGAAATGTGTCTGTTTGTACACAGTTTGAGAAATAACCTAGCAGCTACAGTTAAATCCCGTCAATAGTTGTGGCAGTGTGGGATCACTGACAGGACTCCGTGAGACACATAACCAGAGAGAGGAACTGTTGCGACCGCGGGGCAGCCCCAGGATCAAGCTGCCCAGGGTGCTGAAGTCCCTGTACGCAGGGGCATCGCTGGGCGAGGGGATTCCGTTGCTGCTGCTGTCCTTTGGCACTAACATGACCAAAACATGACCAAGGGAAGGAAATGCACTTCATGTCGATGGGGCTACACCATTGTAAGCTATCTAAATCTTAGCACAACAGAGTATCTGAGTGCAGTAGCCAGTAATTTCTCTTTATTTTTGGTGTCTAAAACCAGGCTGCAGCCATCAGATGTCCCTTAAAGTGATACTGAAGGACTTTTTGTAATAACTTCACCAAATCCTTTCTTTTCCTTTATTAAATGAGACAGAACACAGGGATTTGCTCATGCTGGTGCACATTTAAGCCTGATGTGACTGTGTACATACATCCATAAAGAACATATACAAACTTGTACACACAACACTCATACACACACACACTTTTCTGTATGCTTTGGCTACTGTAGGAAGGATAAGCCAGAGATGTCGAGGCAAATTATAGGTACAATCTGAATCAATTCTAGTTTTCCAGTCCAGTGCTTTGCTAATGATGATTGTTTATATTGCACATTTGTGGTGATTTGCCTCAAAAGTACTTACTGGAGGTTGGGGGGGTGGGGAGGGAAGAGAAAAAATAAAAGAGGTAATATTCCATTAAGCTATTATCTCAAGTCCTGGAGAAATACTGTATTTTTTCCCCATAAAATGTATCATTATAACTCAGAAGCAATCATCTACCCAGGTTATGGTAATTATGTTGATTGTCATTAACCATGCAATACAGAATTGTGTTTATTAATGAAGTCCAATCCTGTAAACAACATGGACATAGCTCATGAATACTGTATACTTAATTGGGGTCTTGGTTTGAGATATTCCCCAGCTGACAGTGGAAGATGAGCAACATTATCTTAGATGGAACCCCACATCACAAATATCTTACTTTTTTGTGTATTAAAGGTAATTTTAAATACTTTACTGAAACTGATATAAAGAATATGCAAGACTAAAATATTGACAGATTTTCAAACTGGTGTCACTGATTCTCATAATGATTCTGGACTCCAAAACTTTTGACTGTACACTCTCAAGCATTTCCAATCTGTCTACTGGAAATGTCTTCAGGAACTCATTTTCTTTTGCGTTTGTCGTGTTGGATGGACTAGGACATAAACACTTGCATGCCCTGGTAAAGAGAGGATTGGAGAAGCTCACACCATTCTGCACCACGGGGTTTAAACTAAGCAGCACGTATGGGTACTGTTTCTCAGACACCACTATAAGATCCTCAGTGGGGCCAGGTGAAATCAATAGGGTGTTGAGAATTATAGTTACAAGAAACCAACTGTATTTCCAACAAATAAGCAATAAAAGCATCTTTATTAGCTATCTACAAATATTCTAAATCTCTATATATGTACCAGATGACCCAGTAAAGAGGGACTTTCTGCCAAGATTATAGAATAATTCAAACTATAAAAGACTTCTGGAATCCAGTTGCCTGCTCAAAGAAGGTATGAATAGAGCAGATTGCTCAGTCCCATGAAGTTTTGAGTATCTCCAAGGAAGGAGAGTCCATTAGCTCTGAGGACAGCCTGTTCCAGTGCATGACTGCCCTCACCCCCAGAGTCAGAGTCAAGTTTCTCAAAGCCTCTGAGTGACTGTAGCCTTTCTAAGTTACTGTACTAATGTGAAGACCTTTGAATGTCATCTCACACCCAGTGGTGTCTACAAAGCCAGAGAAGTCCCCAGTGATGCACTGAGCAGAGCTGGCTTGATCCTGCATCAGCTGATGTAGCACCCTTAGACTCTAGGTAGCAGCTATGGCTTGGGCTAATGGCAGAGACCACTCTTGAGGAAGGCAAGGCCGGGACAGATACAATACAAAGCCACCATTGTTCCCACACTGATGCTTTCACTTAGAAAATTCAGAATATAAAAACAAAGCCAGATATGTTTAATGGAAATTTAAATAAAGGGGGAAAAAACTTTGAGAAAAACCTCACTTTGCAACCTTCTTTGTAGCAGAAAACAAGTAGCATAAGGTTTGGAAATAGCTTCATATTTACATTTATCCAGTATTTTAATATTAAAATACAAACACAGGGTTTATAAATACATACAATATACAAAACTAATAATATAAAGTGCTTAATATTTACATGCTGCTCTTCATTCTCAAGACTTTCAGCTTAGCTTTTTTTTCCTTGAAGAGTCAGAGAATCAGAGGCTGGCGGGGGTTGGAAGGGACGTCTGGAGATCATCTAGTCCAACCCCCCTGCTAAAGCAGCATCACCTACAGCAGGTTCCACAGGACAGAGTACAGGTGGGTTTTGAACATCTCCAGAGAAGGAGACTCCGCAACCTCTCTGGGCAGCCTGTCCCAGTGCTCTGTCACCTTCACAGTGAAGATTTTCCTTATATTCAGATGGAACTTCCTGTAGTCCAGTTTGTGCCTGCTGCCCCTTGTCCTGTTGAGGGACACCATTGAGAAGAGCCTGGCCCCATCCTCTGGACACCCTTTAGATATCTATGAGGATTGATGAGATCACATCTCAGCCTTCTCCAGGCTAAAAAGATCCAGCTCTCTCAGCCTTTCCTCCTGGCCTGCCAGCATTCTCAGACACCATGAGGATTTCCACCAAAGAAAGTTCTCCAGTTGATATTATATCAACGCTAGAATGAGCAATAACATTCTGCAGCTTGACAGTTCATCCCACCTGCCCTGCAGTTCCCGTAGGGTGAGATTTAAACAAGTTCAGCAAACTATTTTATCTCTGGCCACTCGGTTCATTTCTTGAAGGACAGCGGTGAAAATCCCCATCCCTTGCTCTCCCTCACCACATATCTTCCTGGGTTTAAGTTTGTTTAAGAAACCAGCTACTTACTCCAGGCTTCTCTGGTTCTCTAGGACCCTAGGTTCTGTTCTTTTGGAGATTTCCAGGAGGTCAACACTGATTAAGAAGAGTTAATCCAGGGCCACAGTTTTAAACCCAGCACAGTGTTGTTTTGAGTGTGCAAGTTGCACTACTCTGCACTAGAATTTGCCGTGTCCCGGTGACCACCTGCCAGGTGCCTGCAGGGCTTCCGACTCCTTCTGCAATTTCTATCTCAGCCCTTTGCAGAAAAGATGAGAATGAGAGAGGTTACAACCCCCACAAAACCAAGTCACCTCACCTGAGTCTGTCCTGCCACAAATCTGCTCAGAGAGAGCTTCTCATGCTCTTCGCCTGTATCCACACTTGGCTTCAGGGATACCCCTCTCCCCAATTCATACCCTTTTCTGCCCCGGAGGAATTTTTTCCTGGGATCTCCCACCACAGCTGCTCCCTTTGGAACCTTCTCTTTCCTTCCCTGGATGCTCATGCAGCCCCTGGTCAGGAGCAGGTTACACAGGCCTCCTCTTAGAAGCACAATAAGCCCTTTTCATCCTGCTGTTCCCACAGGATAACGTCTCCACATTATCCCCCGCTCTTTGGTGCAAGTGAACATCTGGTCCTTTTCTGTAAGGGATGTTTTCCAGGAAATGAGAGTGACCTTTCCTGCATACCTAGCAGCCAAAGGGCTGGAGAGGACAGCTGAAATGCCACACAGAAACATCCCCCCATGAAAAGATGTGCCCGCAGGCACTGTATTTAAAGCTGTGTTTTAGTCAACTCAGTTATCAGATTGTGTTTAACAGCAACAGTGATATTTGTGTTAGACAGGAGGTTTCTAAGATCCTCCTGTAGCAGAACAATTTGTATGTGATACTGCATGAATGAATACCTAGTCTGAATTCAGTTTTTGAGTGGACCAAGAGTAAGAGCCATCATCACTATTAAAACAACTGTCCCCCAGGGCATCTTTAGAAATACTGCAGCAAGATGCTCAGGATTCATCTCAATGGTGTGACTTCTCTGCTAGGTTACACACCTAATATTTCATTAACGACTTTTCCAGTCTTTTTGTCTTCTCTTCCTATTTCTTTAATATCAATTCAATTTCTCCTCTTTTGTTTACCTTTATCACAGGTTTGCTCCTTTAGGAAGAATGAGGAACCATGAGGTTGTTAACAAATGCAATGGAGTGACATGAAATTATTGGAGAGCATCCGGAGGAGGGCAGCAAGGATGGTGTAGGGTCTGGAGGGGAAGTCTGGAGAAGAGGAATTTGAGGGGAGACCTCACTGTGGTCTATGGCTTCTTGATGAGAAAAAGGGGCAAATGCTCATCTCCTCTCTTTGGTGACCAGTGATAGAACATGAGGGAATGGCATGAAGCTGAGACAGGGCAGGTTTAGGTTGGATATTAGGAAGAGGTTCTTTCCTGAGAGGGTGGTTGGGCACTGGAACAGGCTCCCCAGGGAAGTGGTCACAGCACCCAGCTTGGCTGATTTCCAGAAGTGTCTGGACGCTGCACTCAGTCACATGCTCTGACTTGCCTGTCCCTGTGTGGAGCCAGGAGTTGGACTCAATGATCCTTATGGGCCCCTTCCAACTCAGGAGATTCTGTGGTTAATATGTCTACTTCTGCAAACTGCTCTCCATGGGATTTATACAGTGCTAAGGTCTGACAAATGCTCTACTTGTAACATAGGCCAAGATAAATCCCAAAGAAATCAAAATCATTCATTTATTAAGACCTAATAATGAAATAGTTGACAGCACAAAATTAAAGTTGCCTAAATAGCATTTTGCACACTTCAAGAAAGATAAAGCAAAAAAACCTTTCAGAACATTAGGAAATCAAGAATCAGATGTGATAGCTGGAATGCGGTAACTCATCTGGACTCCTTCAACATACAAGGAACATATGGAATCTAGAAAAATACAGAGGCCCTAATTCTTTATCAAGTTACATCAATAGATTATACTAGCACACCAGCATCACACTGGCTGGTTTGATAAATATCCTTCATTTCAAATACAGTTGCAGCTGAACTGCTCTTTATAGGTAAATAACATCAAGTTTTGCTCTTTATTGAGCACAAACTTGATCTTACCTGTTGAATGGCAGATTGACCCAGCTAAGCCCCAGCTTGGAACAAGCAGGAACCTGGACTTGATGCTTCCCTCAAAGCCATAGGCTGCTATAGAAGATGCTGCCAAGCTCACATTATCTCCCTGTGTAATTACAGCTTTTTAGTCCAGTGGGGTGTGATTTTCTCAAGCTGTAACTCATTTAGTGCACTGTAATTACAATGCTCTCAGCTTCACAGTTGGTTTTTGACCTAGAAAGGGTGTGTTCCTGGGGTTATTTATAGCAATCTTTTGGCTGTGCTTCTAGGTATTACTGGGTATCACAACACAAACAGCTGAAATTCGACAGGCACTTGGCAGTCTCGTTAATGGCTGCCAGCGTCAAGCGTGTCAGGATATTCCTGAGTATCCTGCGTGCTGCTCTCATCTGTGTGTCTTTACCTGTCATTTCAAGGCTGCCTCTTCTCTTAGCAACAAACAGTCTGCGTGAACCAATGTGACTGGAAAGGGTTCCACTTTAAACAAATAAAACCACCACCACCAAAAAATCAACCAGGTCTATTTGTTAACTGTGAGATTTTTAATTTCTGATTAGAATTATCAAAAAGATAAACATGCTTTAAGTGCTGGATTTATAAAAGGCAGTAAAAATACAAGCTGTGCACATGAAACAATCTCATTTTATGATGGGGAATTATACCTTAGTGCAATTAGGGCAGCAGATGCTTAATGACTGGTCTGATAAAAGTCAGTACAGCTCTAACTAGAAGTCTTTTATGACAATTTATCATTATAGATGTGCATAAATAAATAGCAGCAGTAAAGCCGCCCTTCAAGGACTGTCCGACTGTCCGAAAGCAACTTCATTACTTTTACCAGGTATTTCTGGACATATAAAATCTGATAAACTACTTCTGCGGGGACAGAATTTCCTTTCACCTACTCAGAAGAAGTTGGTTACACAAATATAAAGCTAAAACAAAACTAAACTGGATATTTTTTTTATAAGAAGAAATTCATTCCATTCCATAAGAAGAAAACCCCATTCCAGTAGGGATGGAATATTCTCTGTTCAAAATAGTCTGGAAGGTTGACCAATGTTTTTTATTTGTACATAATTAAGCACAGTGTCCTGCTACATTATGAAAGCTTGGTAAAAAATTTCCTTCAGTATTTTAGGCCTTCAGGTGGCAGAAAAGCAGTGCTGGCACAGAGAACAGCTGGCAGCATAATGTACAATAGACTATGCTACTTAAAAACAGGCTTTTCAACTTTGGTGGCATCAAAATTACCATCACTCTGCAAGAAGTGATGTTGATAATCAGCTTCATAAGGAATGACAGGATGGTCCATGAGGGAGGAGTAGTGGAAGAGCTCAGAAGTACGACTGCTTCTGAGGGGAAGTGGCTGCCATGCACGTAACAGGACGATTTTTCTCAAGAGCAAGTTAACTTCGCTCTTTTGTGTGCAAGGCTGAGGTCTCTGAAGTTCTCTTGCCACTTATGCCTTGATGGTCTGGTATTTTAAAGTAAAGACCTTCAGGTCACCCCCATCCAAAGCATGAGGAAAGGGCCTCCCCACCAGATGATGAAGGTGTCCCAGCACTTCAGCAGAGCCCTGCTTGTGGCAGGCAGTATCTGAGTGAACCGCGGACTACAAAGCCAAGCCACCGCACTTTCTTTCACGGGAAATAGAAAAGAAACTCTCAGTCAGGCCTGCTGAGGGAATCTGAAAGAGATGAAACCCAAGGACCTCCAAGACCTCCTTTTCTTCAGGCTCTGCATGCCCGTCTGTACTGTACAGCCTCTGTGGCTAACGAACATAAGCAGTGCTGGCTAAAAGCAACAGGAAACTAATGCAGTCCTTCTAAAGTGACATGATTATAGTTGGCGACTGTGGGAAAGGGATTAATTTACCATCCATGATAAATACAGCGGCCACGCTTCACACGTAATGACGCTGTCCTTACACATCCCAAAGGGTTCTGTAATCCTGACAAAAGCTTCTGCTGCTCTAGCCGAGGGTGGTCGGGATTTGAGAAAGGTTTCCCAAGGTCTCTCAGTGTTTAATGTGCCTGTTATTAAAAGCCCATGTCTGCCACTGCTAACTATGCTGAGAAACGTTGTGGGCAGGCAGGACAAAGGAAAATAAAGTAATGTAATCCTTAAAATTTGACAAACTTGACTCAAAGTAAAAATATATGATTCCCTTCTTTTTGTCCTCTCTGTATACAGGGTGCCTTTCATTTTTCCCTTGTCACTACTCTAAGCCATTATTTCATAGATTCAGTTTCCTCGACCAGGACAGAAACCCCATTTTAGAAGCAGTTACTTTCTCATGAAACAGGGCCCAGCTTATTTTATTACTGAGGGTCCTGCCAAAATAAAGGAATAACTGTACAGAGAAGGAGTGTTTCCTTCCAGGCAGAGGGCACAGCATATATCATGAGCCAGTTATTAAAACAACAATGTGCATCAATACAGACAGGTTTACCCATTAGGTGACATTTTGATGACTTTTTTAAAACTTTCTTTATTTTTATATTATTTTGTAGTGGTATTTCAAATGTTCCAGCTACCAAGGTTTTAATTTTTTTTCTTTTTAATTAGAATTCCAAAGACGCATTCTTCAAAGAAAAAGGGTTTAAATATGAGTGGTATCTTTGTACAAGGAGGTGCACTAAAGTCAGCAGAAGAATTCCCAAAATGAGGTCAGCTTCTCAATTGTTTACATTTCTAGATGTTTCAAAGATGTTTCTAGATACGTAATTTCTGCAGTTCAGCTGCTGGGTAGCAGAATAGGAGGTATACAGCTCAAGTCAAGTCTCTGTTTTGGACATGTTGTCCAGAGTAAATAACTCTTCTTCTCCAGCAGTGTTCACATACCTGATGTGAACAGGTATCTGATCTCTGCTGTCAGGACACTGACAGCAGAGATCAGAAAAAATAGATTAAAAAAAAGATACTTCAGCCTGCCTGTTAAAGCGAGACTGGCATGCAGCAAAGATGATTTCCAGGTCAGGGAAAGCAAAGAACAAGGGGCAGTCATGGAATCACAGGTTTGGGTTGGAAGGGACCTCTACCTTGGCAGGGACACCCTCCACTAGACATGAACCTGCAGCCCAGTGAAAACAGGACTTGATTTGGAACAAGGGTGGGATATGGGTTCCATCATGCTTTTCTCCTCACTAGGCCAAGTGCAAGCTGTCTCCATAATACTGGATTTCCTCCTATGCTGTGCCCCTCTAAAAGGTGGAGTGGGGAAGGAGGATACCAAAAAGTCAGGGTAGGGTCCCAAAAGTAGGAGTTCACCGTGGCATTAAGAGAAATCTGGGATTCAGGAACACCTCCTGCAGTGTGCTTCCTTCCTGACTGTGTTTCCCTCAGCCCACCTTAGCAGCTCACAGGCTTGTTTTCATCCCATTTCTGACTCACCACACAAAGGGAAGAGGCTCCTAAGTGCTGGGTATGGATTTGAGGATGTTGCCTCAGCAATAAAGTTTCATGGAACCAAATCAGTGAGAAGTAGATCAAAGATGACATGCTGCTTAGTTACTGAAGTATCAGGAGCAACTTTTTAATGCCCTTTGGCCATCTTCCATATGTAACAGTGCATCAAGGCTCTCTGAACAAAGAGCAATTACTGACAGCAACTCTTGCCTACCTGAGACGAGAGACCCATCTCAGACCGTCCCAGTCTGTTCTGTTTCCCACATTTCTTTTTCTTTGTATGAATTATCGCATTTAAGAGAGAGAAGGCAGGAGCCCAGCACATCTGCCCTCATGCTTGTTCCTTTCCCTTTGTCACCCTTCAGCAATACGCTCCAGCTCCTCACCCTGCTTGTACTGACTGGAGTAATGAGCAGTCTTATTCAACATCTCGGCAGCTCTCTGCCTTGTGTTTTGCTTCTTAATGAGCAGAAAGGGTCAAGATATTAGCATGAACTTGCTCCAAGAGCCCGTCTGACTATCCCTACTTCCAAGCTCTGCTACTTTACTGGTGACAATTACAGACATCCTTCTCATTTGCTTTCCCTTGCCAGTCAGTGTCCTGCTGCCCGCTGGCTTCTTACACAGTCTGCGTGAGTATTTCCCTCTCCAGCAGCTCTGACCCAAATGTGCCCTCCTCTTTAAGAGGATTCAAACACCTTCATTCCATCACCCTGACCATTCTCTGGCTTTCTTTGGTGCGCAACGCAGTCAGTATCTTTCCCCGTCGCACAGAGGAGAGAGCACAAGCCTTGCTTCCCTAGCTCAAGCTTTAGGGAAGTGCAGGTTCCTATGGCACACGTCACACACACGTTTGCTGACCGCAGAGCTCAAAAAATGACCTCTGCACCACAGCAGGAGAGTGGGAGGTGATAACCTCACCCCTCCCCACCACCAAATTAAAACTCAGAAAGGTAAGGCAATGAAAAGAACTGCAAGCATGTGTCCTTTTGTTAGACGACAGTTTTCAGTGTCTTCTAATTTGACTTTCCATCTTTAAATCCTGGCTCAGGCTATGGAAACACCAAAAATTCTGAAAGGGTTAAGATTTACTGAGACACACATTTAGTCTCCCGCCATTTTCTGTACTGACATTACACTCTTTTGTGCATCTCAGTTTCAGTGTGTGTCTGTAAGTGAATACACATGCATGACATTCCTCTGCACCTGTGACAGCAGGGTAGGGGCAATCCAACTGCGTCACGTCTCTTTATTGCTCTGGTTATCACCTACCCAATCCTGTGCCCTATGGAGGTGTCCTTTGAGACACATGGCCTTCCTTTACTGATTACTCCTTCCAGACAGTTGCTGCTGATTCAGAAATATCTGTTCTTTTGAGGCATGTGTGCCTCTTGCTTACTTTTCCAAGGTATTATCATTTTCCTACCCCTCAGAAACCTCATCAGGTGTGTAAGCGAATTTTCCTATGCAGATTGGGAAAAAGACCAAAGGCCCCATCTCTGTTTAGTGAGTGGCATAACAACAACATCATCCATCGGATTCTGATGATCTGACCTATTTCTGTGATGTTAGAACATTGGTAGATGCTACAATTGTTCCAACACAGTTAGCACCAAGTGAAAATAATACGGTTATAATAGAACCCAAACAAATAAGCACCTGTAAAAAGCCCAACCAAACAAAAAGGAAAGCATTTTCAAGTAGTTCTACAATCCAAAATTAGTTTTGCATTACAGAGGGGGAGGGGGGGAGAGTGGGGCTAGAGAGAGCAGGATGAATAATATTAAACAGACACAACTTCCTCTACCTGTGCAACCTGATCTTTGGTTTCCAGTCAAGGAGAAAACATTAGCAGAAGATGGTGCTGCTTAAGTGCAACGAACCTGGTTATATCATTTGTTGAAGCCTAGAAAGGTCATTCAAGGACCTGCTGAGAACAGTACACTGCTCTTTATCAAACTGGATAAAGCACACAAATTCTAGTCCCATCTGTACCGGACATGCAGAGATTAATAAAGGATTTCAGCATTATAGTTGTCACTGTAAAGCCTTTTCTCCAAAGATAAAATAGCTTCACAGTCATTAATAAATGGGACCATATGACACTCCCCTGAAGCAAGCTTTGCAAAGATGAAACATGGAAGCAGCAGTGAAAAGGACTCCTCCAAGTCTCTGCTTGTGTTCAAAGGTGTAGTGGCACTATGTGTCCATTTGCAGTTTCGCACAGAGGCCTTTTATCAGTGGCACACAAAACAAGATGTCTCCAGAAAAAGGCACCATACTTTTTCACAACCATGAACACAACTACTTTTCAAACCTCACTCTTGACCTTGGGCTATATGGAGAGCTCTGTCCACCTCTGCTCTCCTCAGTGCCAGGCAATGTGGCGCTCCTTGAGTCCAGAAGCACATCTACTTGGCCAAAGAGTTGGGCCTGGCCCAAAGACTAAAGTCTGTGCCGGCTTCTGGGCATCAGGGATGAGAAAGTCCATCCCACACAGAAGTTAACCATACAAACAGCATTATTTTGGCAAGTCAGTGGCAAAACTAAAAACAGAATCTTGTTTCTCTTCCACTTTTCTTCTACAGAGGGGCTCGATTAAGCTAGATGCTTGCTACGAAGAAAACATACATTTGAAAAGACCAAGGATTTTCAGGGCTGCTCTGTCTCCATTGGAGTCAATGGGTGGGCAGAAAAGACGGATTTTTCTTTTGGTCTAATGCATACTAGAAGAGACTGCCTAATCAGATAGTTATTTGCCAAAGACTCCATTTTCTCTTCTCTCTTTATTCTGCCCGTTTCATTCTCCTCTTCCATTTCTGCTGTTAATTTTTGTTCAGTCTTTCTGCAAGAGCTCTACAGAGAAAGAGTAATGAACCTACCCGTATCCTGATAACCCACTTAATTGAACTCCCTTCCTTTATTTATTGTGCCTGGAGCACCTTGAAGTGAAAGGAGAATTTTGAATGATTTTATTGATGACTGAACATTACCAGTTCCTCTACATTGCCAACACTATAAAAGAGAGAGCAAATTCTTCTAGGAAGAACAGTTGTATCAGAGAAGACATGTATGTGGTTGCTGTAAGGAAGTTGCTGTGTAACAGGAATAGCTTCATGACAGCTCTTGTCATCTTCACGTTTATTTTGTTTATCCTTTTGTGGGAATTGCACCTTAGAGGTTAAAAAACATGGGTGTCTGCTTATCTCATGCAAATATTAGGGATGGAGAGCTGCAATGTTGGTGTGAGAAGCAGCCAGAGCAAGAAGTCCTACAGCAGCAGGTCAGCCCTGTTTTGGCTACAGATTGTGGAATAAACAGATAGTTTCTACATAGAATTTTGAAGGCCACAGTCCCCGAAGTGAGACCTTTTCTTCATTAACTGTAGAATTAATATTAAACACCCCTGAATATACTAATGAGCAAACAGCAGCACATGCTAAACATGGATGACTATAGTACTCAACTCTCCTCCCAAATCATGTTAAGCATCACCTCTGGGAGGGAATGGCTAAGATCAGGGTATAAAGGGGATTGTGGAAGCTATCCCTGGCAGGGAGAAAAGAAATTGAAGATCCCAAAGAGGCGGTCGGTGGGCTGTGCTCCTTCTCCCACACCCAACACAGAGACACCTTCTTGGTATGCAATTGCGATTTCCCCCTTTTGGTGAGAGTTCCCAGGATAGTATTTTGCTAACTTCTTGGTTATAATCATAGTCACGTATTAGCACTACAGCAGTAAGTGCATTTATTAATGGCAATCACAAACTTTGCTTATCTATCTGTTGCTTTTATAAACTTTATATTTGTTTCAACTTTGCAAAACTGTTTCAGTGAAAGACCTTTGGGGGCTCTGACAGGCAAACATTGACTCTGATATGTGGTTTTATACGTAATCCTTTAGACATAAACTGATGACTGAATCTGGGACTAATACTCCACCCAGCCACACCTAGGCTCCTCTCTTAGAAGGAGTTTAGAAAGCAAGGGGGTCCTTTCTGAACCCTGTGACTCAATGAGAGGCCCTCCTCAACCACACATCAGACTCTTACCCTTTACATGACACCCATCATCAGTCTCATATTTTAAGTTACTTTTGTTTTCTCTTGCCTCTTCCCTCTCAGTATCCAGATGTTTCAAGATACATTTTTGCAGCTCTAGTTTCTTGCTACTTCCTATTCTCTTTCCTGGCTCTTCTACTTTCTAATTTTCATTATTAGCCAGTTATTGTGAGTTTTGCTTCCTTTCTATTCCAAAAATGATTGTTGGGCTTTCACAATGTTACAATGCGGTTTCTTAGGAGAACTGCATTTTTCTTTTGTTCTAAACTCTTTTCTCTGAGTACCTGAAACAGTCAAATTCCTTATGCTTATCCAGCATTATACAGGTCCCAGTGTTTGTCCTCTTCCAACAAATCCATGTTCCAGTCTTCTTTCTAGGCACCTTGCCCCTTTTCACCACTTTCCGCCACCTCCTCATCACTCCTTACTGTACTCCATTTCTCATCCTGTTGCTGCCAGGATTGGTGTGGTAGAAGGAGCACTGAAAACCCCCGAGAGACAGGCTCTTTGCTCTCAGCTCTTTTGTCAAGTACCACAAAGTCTGCATTGGCCAGAAGCAGCTGCTGCGGGGCTCTTAGTCCCTACATCTCAGCCTGGGTAACATATGTGCTTACTGCAGATCAGATTTCCTGGAAAAATGGGTACCAAACTCTGACAAGTCTTTATAGAGTGCACATTAAGTGAGCTATCACAGTGACTTATAACCCTTTCAAAAATGGCCTATTGTCCGGAGACAGGAAAATAGCAAATTTCTGACGGGAGAGCATTCCCCTGCCAAGTATCAACTTCCAACTCTAAAGTGGGAAGGCAGTAGAGAACTTTTTTTATTATTATTATGGACCAAAAATATATTTTCCATTATTCTCATTCTCAGAAATTCATCTTGATGATTTTTTAAGTACTCTTGTAATTGTCTGAATTGTTTTTCTGCTCTGACAACAAAGGTGTTATCCACCACCCCACCTCTTCACACAGTGTAAAACTGGTTCCTGTGCCCCAAGGTGGTCACACTAAATGCCCTTCCTGCACTTTTTGTCCTCAGCTGACATACACTACTTCCTCGAGGGTGTTGCCAGCCCACCTTAGGTAAGCTTGTATATACTGCAGCTCTATAGCCATGCAGACAGAAGGAATGATCTTTTTTTGCAGGAGTACCAGAAAGCTTTCTTAGACTGGATCATCTCTCTACTGTCTTCACTCAGGCTGTCTCTTCCAACTTTGTAGGAAGCCTTGCCACACTCACCAGCGAAGGCAGAGACAGATCAAACATGGAGAACCACTCACTCACCCCGTGGAGTCAAGTGAGGCTGCCAGGATGGGGAACTTCTGCATGATCAGCAAGGTGGCAGCAGAAGAGTCTCCATGCCTTCCTAGTGCTGGGAGCTGCTCTTCTAAGTTCAGCTGAAAGGAAGGGTCCTTTCAGTGAAGTACACGCGAACCTGGATGTTAGCATGAGCCAGGGGAGGCTCCTGAGATCAGCATGAAGGGCCAGGTTATTAACAAAGGTCATACTGAATCATGTTGAGGTGGCAACATTCACTGCCGTGTCATTGCAGCACAAGTTTTGTAATACCCCCCTACCACACCACTGTCAGCTCTGCTCTGGTCCATAGCTACTCTTACTTCTTCACCTTTTTGGCTTCTTAACCTGGGGATGGGTGTCTCCCTCTCCTTTTTCCCCTCTTTTCTTGCTATCGTTAGACTTTATGAGCCTCTTGGACTCGCTCATAAAGCATCTCTCTCCTTCACAGAGATATGGCTCTTGATACCATCCCACCTCCTCGACACAATCACATAATATCCCAACTCCTGCAGTCATTTATATGTAAAAGTAACATTAGGAAACAGGTGTTTGACTATTTATTGATGCACCTCAGTACCTGGGGAAAGATAAGAACAAACACTCCTGTGCTGATTCCTGTGTGTCACCAGCGACTCCTCGACAAAACCTGGATATGTGACTCTAGCTGGGACAGAGAAGCAGATGTGGAAAGGGAGCATGGCAACATCCTCCAGTGTCCCACCATATGGCCGGTACAGAACCCTGGGGTGAAGCACTGAGGAAAGGAGTGCCTGTACAGAAACCCTTCACTACCGGAGTGTGTCCGTATCTGAAAGATTAATAAATCCTAAGACTGTGTCCCAGGGCATAATGAACTGAAACAATGCATATTATTTCTTTTTGGGGTATTACTCCTAACTGGCTCTTCTGCTAGCTCTGAGAGGTCCTGCCTTTTTCCTATTAGTGCTGCTGTAATTGAGAAGGCAACAGATGGAAAAGAGGTTTAGAAGCTCCTGGGACACTCGTGATGCTCCAGGGACCTCAGATGGAAGGGAATGATCACAGTAAAAGCAGCAGTAAAATTATTCCAGGCCTCTTACCTTACTAGAGCAGAAGCCACAATTGGCTACCTTTTAAACAATGCCCACGACAGATGGTTGAATCTTCAGAAGTTGCAAATACAGGGAAGTCTTACCCTGGATTCTGCTAATCAAGAAATTCTAAACCTGCACAAAAGGTACCTAGCAAGGCTTACTCAGTAACCAAGGAGCATGAATAAAACCTATGCATCTGTAGAGATGAATTAGCACTTCTTTACTCTTACCTAATCTGCTTCATTAGAAGAACAAGAAAATATGAGAGCTGATTTTTTAAGTGACTTTTTCTCTGTTCCACTGACCTTGATTTTGAAAGCAATGCATGAATTCATGCAGAGCCACACTGCAGTTCCTCTCCTGCTACCTTCATGGTATACCCTCCTTCATGAATAGGAGAAGAAAAGTTCTCGAATCTCCATCTATTTTAAATTCTGCTTGTAGTAAGAAAGCAGAGATAGAAGCGATACCTTTTGCTACAGGGTATCACAGCTCAGCTACAATTTCAGGAAGACACAGAAGCTGGCAGGAGAGTACTCTGCAGGAGTGGACATCATATAAGGTTCAAGAGCTAGACCCTGGAAAAAAAAAAGCTTATCTGACCACATATTTCTGTAATTGAAAAGCATTTTTATTATTTATCGTAAAGATCAAGCAACACAGAAAAAGACAATTTTGGCACAAGTTCCATGAGTACCTGCTCCCAGCAATGGTTCCTGCTGCTCCTGGCTCAGGAAAGCCTTCCAACCAGGGCTAGTCTACAATTCTATACCCTCAAACAACAATTTCAACAACAGAATGAAATGACAGACAAAAGGCTTTCTCATAAGGAGAGCTGCTCTTTGCAGAGCTTTGCCTCTCCAAACCCAGATGTGTTCTGTGGCCCTATGGGCCCTGCTTTGGTGAGAGGGGATGAAAGCTCTACTGAGGAAATTAGTGTAATGGTTTTAGTAGTTAAGTCAGAATAAAACAGGAATTCAAACAAGCAAATCCACTTAATACATTAGGAATATGTTTAATAAAAATAAAGGTCTAACCTCCTTCTGCAGGCTACTCCTGCACATAGCTGTTTACAGACAAATAGTTACACTAAATTTGTTTTGCAGCTTTAGATTTCTGCCAGTGGATTTCTACTTAAAATAAATAAACAACGATCAAAAAAACCCCAACAAATCAAACCTACCTAATCCACCATTTCAACAGAAATGACTGGTTATTGTTAGCAAAGCAGGGATGCAGCATTTGGTAGAAGAGATCTCAGAAGATTTCAAAATTTAGCTAGAAGGACTATTAGATAAGGAGTTAATGTTTACAGTCTGAGGCTGCCCAGGGAAGTGGCTGAGTCACTGTCCTAAGAGGTTTTTAGAAGATACGTAAATGAGGTGCTTAGGGATGTGGTTTGGTAGTAGATGTAGCAGTGCCAGGTTAATGGTTGGACTTGATGATCTTAAAGGTTTTTTTCCAACCGAAACAACTCCATGATTCCCAGCCATCATTCTAACTGTTCATCATTCTAACTACATTCTAATTGTATCTGAGCACCTAATAAAGTCAAAATGATCCCAAGTGTATATACATACATACATATATATATATATTATATATATGTCCTTATTTCTTGAGGACATTGTACCTAATTTGCAGTAGAAAGCTGCAAAACTGACTGATGCCTTACCATAAGACAACAGAGAATATCTGTGTGGATGTCAGGAGATTAACCTTACTGCCTTAGCTAGANATGAGGTGCTTAGGGATGTGGTTTGGTAGTAGATGTAGCAGTGCCAGGTTAATGGTTGGACTTGATGATCTTAAAGGTTTTTTTCCAACCGAAACAACTCCATGATTCCCAGCCATCATTCTAACTGTTCATCATTCTAACTACATTCTAATTGTATCTGAGCACCTAATAAAGTCAAAATGATCCCAAGTGTATATACATACATACATATATATATATATTATATATATGTCCTTATTTCTTGAGGACATTGTACCTAATTTGCAGTAGAAAGCTGCAAAACTGACTGATGCCTTACCATAAGACAACAGAGAATATCTGTGTGGATGTCAGGAGATTAACCTTACTGCCTTAGCTAGAAGCTCCTTCACCACACAGTGGTGAGTTCAAACTTTATTTAACTGTTATTTAACACAAATAGCAATCTTTTATTTCCTCACAATTTTAAATAATTAAATAGCAAATCAAGTAACACAGCAAAGTTATGATACATCAAAAGTCTATCTAGCCCACCATCCTACCCCCAGCAGTGGCTGAAAATAGAAGTGTTCATTGGAAAAAGTCCTGTCTCAAAAGCTGAAATAGCTTCCTGCTTGGCACATTTTCTTATCTGAGCTCCCTAAACTGCATCAGAGCTTTGTGGAACAAAACTGTTCATGGGCTTTCATACGTATCGTGGAAAATCTATAGCTTTTCAGCTCTAGTTTAAACCTGAGCTCCACGGACTGCTGCTAGCAGTCCTGACATGTAGCTTCCAATTATCTTCCAGCTGCTTCTGTAATCTGCTGAACTCCCCACTCCAACAGATTTTTTTAAGGAATCTGCAGGTCCAAAAATGCTGGAGATTGCTTCGTTAAAGATGAGGTTGCTGATGATTCTTCTGGCTGTTGTGTGTTTGTAACTGAGAAAATCCTACCATCTGCTGGACAGAAGAAAATCTGCTCTGGTTCCTGCAGCTGTAACTATTCTTCATCTTCCTACATACCCAGTGCACTTGTTTCATCTATGATTCAGCACTTTTTTGATTTTATTTTTTTTTTACTGTAAGCTGATGGTTTAATTAACCTGTGAGCACAATGATTTGGCTAAGTTGTTTTATGGACATACACGCGCCAACATCCCAGATGTTCATTCCATTCTTTAAATCCCACTGCTGGTAACAAAGAACCTCATGGTAATTACCTCATGGTAATTACCTCATGGTAAAAAGTTTCATGGGGGAAGAAAAAGCTCCTTTTTTCATCATATTTTTATAACTTGAGGCCTAAGGTGACTTGATCTAGTATGTTTCCAAAAAGCAGGCTTTGCATGCTGACTAGAACAGAATATAAACAAATTAACCCAATAGTAGTGCTCTGAACTAGTACGGCTCTTTACTCATCACTTTGAAATACCCCACTAGGTTACCTGGAGGATGAAAGCCCAGCAATCCTACCCATGGCTTTGTCTGGGATGTCAAGAAACAACCTGAGGCAGCTCTTCCAATCCTGGCCAATATTGTAGGTGGGCTGCGCTGCTTGAGCAAAGCACCTGTCACAGCAGATACTCTTTCAAACTTTAGGAGTCATTTGAGCATGAAAACAAGGGCAGGTGTAGGGTATTGCGTCTGGGAAGGAACAACCCCAGGTACCAGTATAGGTTGGGGATTGGCCTTTTGGAAAGCCATGCAGGTGAGAGGGACCTGGGAGTCCTGGTAGATAGCAGGATGACCATGAGCCGGCAATGTGCCCTCGTGGCCAACAAGGCCAATGGCATCATGGGGTGTATTAGAAGGGGGGTGGCAGGTAGGTCAAGAGAGGTCCTCCTCCCCCTCTACTCTGCCCTGGTGAGACCGTACCTGGAATATTGTGTCCGGTTCTGGACCCTCAGTTCCAGAAGACTTGAAGAACTCCTTGAAAGAGTACAGTGCAGGGTCACCAAGATGATGAAGGGAGTGGAACATCTTCCTTATGAGGAAAGGCTGAGGGAGCTGGGTGTCTTCAGACAAGGGACAATGGGTCCAAGCTGGAGCACAGGAAGATCCACGTNTGGATCCAAGCTGGAGCATAGGAAGTTCCATGTGAATGTAAAGAAAAACTTTTTCACTGTGAGGGTGACAGAACACTGCCCAGAGAGGTTGTGCAGTCTCCTTCTCTGGAGACATTCAAGACCAATCTGGATGCATTCCTCTGTGGTTTAATCTAGATGATCCTGCTTGGGCAGGGGGCTTGGACTAGATCTTTCGAGGTCCTTTCCAACTATTAACATTCTGTGACTGTGATTCAGTGGAAAGGGTAGGTGACATTTGCCTTTCTCCAGT
>VXBZ01005673.1:78495-93852 GCA_013399135.1 Heliornis fulica | reverse complement strand
CTTTTTCACTGTGTAGGAGAAAAAAAGGACCCCAGGGTCACAGAAGGGAAATAGAAACATATACTAACAGAAAACCATGAATCACACATCCAAATAGAGCAGAACAGGCAACCTACATATCTTTTAGATTTACACTAACTATACTGACAAATAAGGATTAGCTTATTTGATCATTTGAAATATGATTTTAAAAAACATTGGACCAGATGCTCATTGAAGTTTCTTGCAACTTAGTATTTTATGATTCTATGACACTCCTAATTTTTTCAGCCATTTACATAGCTACTAATATACCATTTATTCTTCAATATAACCTTTTAATAATTACCATTTAAACATAAAATAAAAATCTATTTTTCTTTGCTTTAAAGTTGTTCAGTTCAGGGCTATGAGATGCATTTCCTGCACCCAAAGATAAAATTACAAATAATGGTTGCGTTCTGAATGAAGCTAAAAAGAAACTTCTGGTGTCTTGTGCACCATATATTTTGCAGATATATGTTTTCTTGCTTTCTCCCTCAATAGCTTAGAGATTTTATCTTACTTTTCTCAATAGAAACACTCAAGCTCCACATACGGGTGTAATCCATCTGTGAAAGACTGACTTCATACCTTTAGCAGTTGTCATGGGCATTTTAATTTTTTTTAAATCTACTGGAATCTGAAATGGAACCATTCTTCACACTGGTGAAAGATTTGGTTGTTTCACTTTAGCAGCCTTGCTCTGAGAAATTTTAACAGATGACTGAGGCTTCAAATGCTCCAGCGCATGAGGTCACATGATCCAGTGCATGAGCAGCTCTGAAGCACGCATTGTTTTGATGGAATTTCAATTTTAGCAAGTACCTTGAAAGTTTTCAACAAACATGTAAGCCAATGAAAATGCAAAGCATAGTCATAAATTTACTGTTATTAATTTATTTCTGAATAGAATCATAGAAACACTGAATAATAGGATGGTTTGTCTTGGAAGGGATTTCCAAAGACCATCTAGTCTAATCTCCCCATAGCTACAAATTAGATCTCAACTGAACATTTTTCTTGACAATTTTGTTTAAATGATTTTGAATAAAAGTACTTGTTCATTATTATAGGTAACATATAAGGTATATTCCCAGAATATGAAAGATTAATGCATCTCCCTCTTCCACACAACTGTTCACATCAGTGAAGTTCTACGTTTGTGAAAAGACACAGCACTTAAGTTCACCGATGCTGTCCTGAGGAGTTATAGGGTTCCTCTCATGTATGCCTTCAAGCGTTATTTCATGTAGTTGGTTAAACACCCTAATTTGCTGAGAACTACGAGAAAAGCAATCCCATGTATTCAATGCACTTGATAGTAATTTAAAAGTAAACAGGGAGAGAGGGTGTCTTTACTTTTTGTAATTATATTAGAAACACACAAAAAGTTCTGAATCTCCAAAACAGATGAAAATGTAAACCTAATAGGGTAAGCTACAGTTTTTCTACAAATATTAATTCATAATTCTATAAGGTGTGGCTTGGAAGAAGATAATAAAACCAAAACAAAAACAACTAACAACCATTGACCTGCTGTGCATGCATTTTTTGATGCAGCCCAGGAAATTATTGCCTTTCTGGGTTGCAAGTGCCAAACAGTTTTTCATCCACCAGTATCCATGTGTCCTTTTCCACATGGCTGCATAGTATCGTGGGATCATAGAATCTCCTGCACTGAAAGGGACCCATAAGGATCATCAAGTCCAACTCCTGGCTCCACACAGGGACAGAAAAGTCAGAACATGCCACTGGGTGAGTAATCTCGACACTTCTTGACCTCAGTCCAGCTCGGTGCTGTAACCACTTTCCTGGGGAGCCTGTGCCGATGCCTGACCACCCTCAGTGTATAACTGAGTATACTCAATTCCACTGCCTATGCCACTGTTAAAGACACTAAACAGTACTAGTTCCCAAACAGACCCTTGAGGGACACCATTCGTTACTTGTTTCCACCTGAACACTCGGCTTTTGACCGTAACTCCTTGGGTGTGGACATTCAGTCATTTCCTTATCCAACAGTCCATCCATCAAACACTTGTTTCTCTAATTTATTGGCAAGAAACTTATTTGAGATCATAATAAAACCTTTACAGAATTTCAGGTAGATCACATCCATAGCTGCTCTTTTGTCATTCCATAACACAAGACTAGATTAATAAGATGTATCCTTAATTTCTGTAAGGAACAGATGAAGGAAAAAAGAAAGATGAAGGAGTGAGTCTAAGCATAAAAATTTCTACAGAATGTTCTTCAGAAATAAAGTCCAATTGAACTCAGTGAATTTTTAATGTAAAAGTCTGAAGGTTTAGGTCTTTGGCTTAATTATGTTTCCAATTTCATTATTAAATTATACAGTATTAAACATTAACAGTAATGATTTGTACTTATATTTAATAAATGAAACATATTAATAAAGTTTCTGTTATGGTGTAAAAGAATAGTACAGTCACTTATAATACTTGGATAAGGACTTTGCATGCTTGCAAAGTTTGGGGTGGAAAATATGCATAGAACTCAATAACTTTAATTTTCAATATCAGATGATAAATGTAACTCACAGAATCCTAAAATCATAGAATGGTTAGGGCTAGAAGGGACCTTAAAGATCATCAAGTTCTAAACCCACTGCCATGGGCAGGGACACCTCAGACTAGACCAGGCTGCTCAAGGGCCTGTCCAACTGCCACATCCATCGCCACATCTAGAAGCTGTCCATACATAAACATTTCCATATGAATATAGTAGCTTGCTAGAACCTGTAGGATGGACAGAAACTAGGAAAGTAAAGAGTATTTTGAAAACAATAATGTTTAAAAATACATATCTTCATAATAGAATATATTCTTGGTTATTTCAGATCATGCCATCATAAATACATCATGTCAACCAGTCATCACATCAAGTAAAGAAAATATAAGTTATCATAAACCCCCTTATTTGTTCAAAACAGATAACAGAATTTTATCTTTACAACATGCATGTTATTATCTTTTTAAGATAAGGTGAAAAGAAAACAGAGTAATTTGCTAATCAATTTCTCCCCTGACCTCAAGAGATATTTTTTTTTCCAAATCATCATTTCACATACCCCCCTCATTTTCATTTATTTTTAATTATTAACTTTTTGTTTCATATAGCTTTACTCTTTTTCCTAAGAATGTCTTCGTTTTATAAACTGCATTACTAAGCAGTTGGATATGACATCTCTCCCAGGCTTCAGTTTTTATTTTGGAGCAAATAATGAAAGTTCCTGAAAGCTACTTTTCTGTTACAGAAAACTTTGTATAATTGACAATTTTTATTTTTATTTTTTTAAGAAAGAATGACCTTTTACTTCAGCACTAATCCTCTTTCAATATTTCTTGGAGGAATTTAGTACACTTCAGTTTAACTTCTAATCTGAATTAAAAAACTTTCAAAATCTTGAAGTCTCTTGTGAAACACATTCAGTTTTTATTTCTAACCCTTGTTTTTAAATAGTACTCATTTTGTACAGTTTATCCTATCCACTTAATGTGGCGGGAATCATGTGGATGAAGCCAATGATCATATAGTTTTTA
Source organism: Heliornis fulica (assembly GCA_013399135.1). NCBI lineage: Eukaryota > Metazoa > Chordata > Aves > Gruiformes > Heliornithidae > Heliornis > Heliornis fulica. The sequence continues at coordinate 90,268 of VXBZ01005673.1, read as the reverse complement.
CCTGCCTAGTAGGACACATAGGACTAAAAATATTTTATTATGGCTTGATAAAAAACGGGGTAACTTCAGCCTTAAATATGTATTATATATGTTTTTGTTATAAATGCAAATACATGCATTTGTTNGTGACATCCGTTCTGGGAACACATTTAAGGTTTAATATTAATTCCATTCAAAACATTTATTATTATTATTATTATTATTATTATTATTATGTTTAAAAATTTGCTTACATTTAACTGAAGGAACATCTCTGCTGAGCCAAAACTGGCAAAGACAAAGGTATAGTAGGTCTTCCTGAGAAATCACTGGCAGAGCTGATAGTTTTCCTGATTTCCATTAATTTTTTTGATCCCTGTGTTACATAATTTTTTAAGCTGGAATTTGAGTCTTTAAAATGCTTGTCTGCAGAAAAAGTTAATGCTGCTTGGTTCCTCCTGTTGGACCCTTTCTGTATATCCATAACACCTTTTAATAGCAGTGTTTGACGTCTACAGAGAGCTATCCATTAACTGACCATAAAATACAGAATATGGCAATGGTATCAGTGAGTTCCCATTAAAACTGATGGACTGTGGGTTCTGAGAGTAGAAGGGATTAAAGGTGCATGCAGAGAGAAAGTCATAGTTGCCTGGAAATGACCTTGAGCCAGAGCTCTATCCATAGGTCACATGTTTTCTCCTCCTCTTTAAAAAGAAAGCCTGATTTTGTCCAGTGTTTGACCCATCTAAAACGTTGGTGTGGCATGCTATAGGCATAGCCCAGGAGAAGCTGTAGGTGCTCTGGCTCATGGCCAGAACAAGAACTTATATTAGAGGCATGAAATGACAGTTTGTGACAGTTGCTTACTCCACAAAACTTAAATGGATTTTCATGAAATAAAGTAGTCACTTTTCCCTTGAAAATTTCCAGTTTGAAGTCCTGGTGGCATATTTGATGTCAATACTCATTGAGAGGAAAAAGAACAATAAAGCTGCTTCGTGTTTCTCTGGATTGGTAATTGTTAGGTAACTTTAATATGGAGGCTGTCATACTTACAAGACTGCAACATTTCATGTACCAGAATGCCATGAAGAACTGTAGTCTATAATAGCTAGATAAAATTACATTTTTTGATGAGTGCCTGTCCTTTTTGCAATACAATTTGCAAGTGTAATTTATCTGCAATTGCTTATCTGCATAGTGCTATCACTATCTGATTGAAGGCACAAATTCATTTTAGCCAGAGCAAAGCTGGAAGATTTATTTTGCCCAGACAGGTTTGGTTTTTGTTTTTTTTTTCCACGAGATAGTTATAACTTTTTTTCAGGATGGAAGGCAATGCAAACTTGACAGTACACTCTGTCTGGGAAATCCAAGGGCATCATACCTATCCCCTGCAGTCATAACTTACATCTATGTGAACTTATAATCAGCTGCAAAGAGATAGTCTGTAACTATGAAGGTCTTTCAACTTTCTTAATTCTAATTAATCATTTTTTTTAATTTAATCAACTTCTTTAACTAACTTCTCATTACAATGATCCATAGTAGTACTATTATTTTCAGCTTCCAGACAAAAAAAAAACCAGCAACCAACCAACCAAATAAAATTACTCAAAAAAAATTCTAGATATGAAGGACTCTGACTGTATGAACACATTCCCTTAATATATACTAAATTAACTTCACGAGCTGTATAGAAAGTCAATAAACAGCTCCTGTTACCTTAACAAATAAATGGAAATTTGTTGAAAACTTTAATGACCCCTTTGAAAAATGAGATCCTAAGCAACTTTCTGATGAGCAGAGCTGAGGACAAGATATCCTTTTATATAAAAATGAAATGGTTTATGTTTTAAGGTTTTGAGAAGCAAGTATTAGAACCGCCATTCTATATTCAAATTGCTTTGAACAGGATCCAGTGGGTAAGGTTTTTAATTTATATTTTATTTGGATACTCTCACCAACTTGTCCATAAACATGTGAAACACTCTCTAGCATTTTTCTGGTGCTTTACACACAGACTGGCTGTTACTTTCAGAGGTACTGATCAATACTGATAGTTCTACCCATACCTCCCCATAGACCTCATAAAATGCTCGGGATACATTTCTTTCTCCTTCAATCCATTGGTTAAAAAAATCAGAGACTAAAGTGAGCAAAGCAGTGGATGTAATGTCATATGTCTCACAGTCTGTTTTACTCAGCTGTTTGATGACTACCTCAACATTTTTGAGTCACTGAGGAAACAAAGGATTCAGGCACCTTTAGACATAGAAGCCTGCAGCCCTTTGTACATTTTGGGAAGGGATGAAGGCATAACACTTCCAGGTAAACTTAAAGGTAGATGACTTGCTGTTTGAAGAGATTTTCTCTAGTTCTCTAAACAAAACTATTTAGGGAGCCACTCTGATCTTATTAATAAGAAATTTATCTAAGGTGTAAAAGTGACTGAAAGAAGGTGAGACCTTCATACTGCCAAGTAAACGATACAAAGGCTCAGGGTCCCGCATGAGATACACACACCTCTCATGTCACAAATCAAAATATATTCAAGCACCAGATGTACTGGATAGTTTTACAAAGCTTTATTTCTGCTTTCAATTTCCTCTCCTGCTCTGGTCTCACGGCTGTCATATATCAGATCGTCCAAGTATGGCGATAAAGCTCTTTTGGCCATGGTTATCATCACATCTCTGCAGCTGCTTAAAGGTGTAAAATCTGCCTTCTTCCACCTTAAAATATGTTTGGTGTCTCTACTTTGACATAGGACCTGATGAACAAAAGGATTTCTTGGTCAACTCAGGTCAAGGGTAGGACTTATTAGGAAGTTTTTCTGTCTTAGGAATGTTTAAGGAATGCCTAACTTCTACCCTTGCCAGAAAAAAGAAAGGTGACAAAGTGATGGCAATGAAAACAAGCTATTAAAAGCAAGCTGTTAAATAAAACCCAAAGGTATAATACTATTATTGCTCATAATACTAGCAATACAAAACTCTTTTACTTAAAACAAAAATGCACCAGAAGGATCAGAGTTAATTCTGTCTGTATCAGCTCAAGACCAAAATGACAATCTGTAATGTTGAATCTTTTACTCAGAAGATGAATAATTTAGCCACTGGAATAATTTAAAGGTGAACCTTGAATCATTCTAGTCACATGTAAATCACATGACAAGCAAGACCTGTAACGAACATATTGAGTTAAATCATATTTTGAAATGCATTTGGATGATGTAAAATAAACTGATATATTTTATTTGAAATACTGTGATTTATTTCTTTAACACTGGTAGAAGTACAGAGGAAACAGGAATGAGCACTGCAGGGAGAAGGTGTCGAATTAAATAAATGATTTAATTAAAAACTTCAGATTTGACCTTGACTTCTTTCTGAGTTGAACACTGAACCAAAAAATTAACTTTTATTTTTTATGTCATTCTATCCAGACCATATAAGACAATGACATAATATTAAACAGAGATGTTATTATTTAAAGTCTTACTCTGTTTTTCTGAACTTATTTTTTCAGGTTTTTAAGAATTATTTTGTTTACTATGAAAATTTGTGGTTCTGTTTGAAAATAGAATAAATAACACATGATTTTGCATTTGCTGCAGGTGAAATATTTACAAAATAATGTAAGTATATTTGTATTAGGTAAGTAATGAAAAATACAAATTATTTTCCCAAAATGAGGGAACAATTGTTAAATAGCTTGTGTGAATTATGGAATCATAGAAGCATAGAATAGCAGATTGAAAAGATTAACTGGTCCAACCACTCTTGGCAAAAGCATGATATAGAAAAGTGACCCAGTACGCTGTCCAGCTGAATCTTCAAAATGCCCAGTGTAGAGGATTCCACAACTTTTCTGGAGAGATTGTTCAAATGGTTGATTATTCTCATTATCAGGAGCTCAACTGGTAGAACATAACCACCCTAAACTCCAGGCCATGGGCTCTGCCTGACCACCCCTTTTATAGGGAATTGATTAATGTCAGGAGATGTGGAAGCAACCCTGGCCAACTCAGCTCATCTGTGCTGGCTGCTGGGGGGAGTCAGCTCTGACCCAGCTGGAACCATGACAATGTCCTTTAAAACAAGACTAAACCACCTCTAAACTTCATATTTTTAAAGGCTGCTGAGAGAGTTTAAATCAGAAACTTTTTCTTATATGTCCAAATTTTAGACAGATTACTTTAATGTAAAACTATTTCCAGACTTCAGGATCTGGTTATGTTATAAATGTAACATAACAGATATACTGAAATGAAAAATAAAATGTTTAACTGATTATTTATAATAATTCAAAATATTACAGTTGAATTATCTTTCCATTATGTCACTTCCAGTTTTTATTCCATTGCATATTATAAAAGAGAAAAAAAAATCACTAGTCACTATAAATTTAAACAGCTAATCTGTCAGAGTAGACAGCTAAGCAGTGTCAAAGCCTTTTTCTTCAGTTTCTATCAAATTAAACTAGTGCAAAATTAACCTAATTTAATAATCTTTCTGTATTTGAACCTCATCAATATCATAAAATGTTAGGCAAACGGTTCAGCTAAAGTTTATCCTGTTTATGTCTTTTAAATTCAACCACAAATTAAGAAAAGAGAGATGTACACACACACACACACTAAAATAAGTTGTGTTTTTTATTCCCCTCACCAAAATTTATCTTTTATAGAGCTAAACCCCTATAAGCTTTAAGTCTCTGGGTTTTGGCATCTGGTTGCTTTTTTGTGTAAGCCAAATTTTTTTGCCTACTGTTTCTTACCTTTCCACTACTTCCCAAAGTGGCTTCTCTATTACTGGTCTAGAACATGCTACACAAATGCCAAGCTGAACTTACATTGACTCCCATGACATCAGATCTCTTCTATTTCCATTTACTGTTTTCTTACTTCTTCCCTGTATTTGTTTTTAATTTGTAAGAGTCATATCCTATTTAATGCCTACATGCATCTTGCCAGAATATAGCCAGAGAGTTTAGCAGCCCAGACAGGTCAATTTGTACCTAATAACCAAAAAATTTGGAAAAAAAAGTACATTGAGAAAGGACTTGTTCACCACATTTAAACACAGTGTAATGGAAACTTGCAGTCAGTCACCAAGAGGAGCTTCTCTGCAACCAACAAAGCCCGTAGTGGAGGCGGCAGTTCTTGGTACACAGGAGACAGTGTAATGCCAGGAGAGCAGAGGGACACACCAGGAGATGGAAGCTCTTGTGAGAGACACTGAAGCAGACTGGCAGTGACAGAGCCAGCCATCCTCATGCCTACCCAGAGAGCAAGAGCCACCAGAGCACTGCAAATATAGGAGCCAAACAGGGTGCAGTCATGGAGGTCATAGAGAACAGAAGTGCCTGAGAACTGGAGGAAAGTGTGTATCGCTCTGGTCTTCAAAAAGGGCAAGAAAGAGAACCCAGTAAACTACAGGACAGTCAGTACCAGCTCCATCCCTGGAAAGGTGATGGAATAGCTCATTATTGATGTAATCTCTAAGCATATGGAGGAAAAGAGGGTTACCAGGTGTGATCAGCATGGATTTACTAAGGGAAAATAAATGCCTTACCAATCTGGTACCCTTCCATGATGGCATCATTGGCTTTGTACGTGGGGAAGAGCAGTGGATGCTCTACCTGGACTGCAGAAAGGCTCTTGACACTGTCTCCTATAACATTCTCATAGGCAAGATTAGGAAGTGTGGGTTGAGGTGGGTTTAGAACTGGCTGAATGGCTGGGTTACAGTGTTTAATAATAGGCCTGTAGCTAGTGGTGTTCTCCAGGGTTGGGTACCAGATCCAGTCTTATTCAACAGTGACCTGGATGAAAGAACAGAGTGTACCCTCAACAAGTTGGCTGATGACACAAAGGCATTCAGGAAAATCTGGATAGGCTGGAGAGTTGGGTGTGAAGGAATGAAACGCAGTTCAACAAGGGCAAGTGTAGGGCCCTGCACTTGAAGTCAAGCATCGCTACAGGTTAGAGGGTTGTCCTGCTGGGAAGCAGCACTGCAGAAAATGAATGACCTTGTAGTCCTGGTGGACTACAAAATAAACATGCAATGTCCTCTTGTTGACCAAGAAAGATGACAGTATCCTGAAATGGATTAAGAAGACTGGGGCAAGAAGCTCAAGGGAGGTTATCCTCCACCTCTACTCTGCTGTGCTGAGGCCGCAACTGGAATAGTATGTCCAGTCTGACATCCACAGTTCAAGAATGACAGGGAACTACTGGAGAGAGCTAAGTGGAGGGCAACAAGAGTGTCCTGGGGACTGAAGCAGCTCTGCTGTGAGGAAAGGCTGATAGAGCTGGGCCAGATTAGTCTGGAAAAGAGAGGATTTCATTAACACTTATAAATATCTAAATTGTGGATATCAAGCATGTGGGGCCCACCTCTCCTCAGCAGTGCCCAGTGGCAGAACAAAGGGAGATGGGAACAAATTGGAACGCAGAAGTTCCATCTCAACATAAAGAAAAACTTTACTTAGAAGGTGGCAGAGCACTGGAACAGGCTGCCCAGAGAGGTTGTGGAATTTCCTTCTCTGGAGACATTGGAAACCTACAATTAAGTATTAATGTTACTAGCATTTGCTTGCAGGGTGGGTTTTTTCGTGGTTTTTTTTAAAGTAATAACAATAACAATAATAATAAATTAAATTATAATAATGTAGTTAATATTATAACAAATAATAATAATTATTATTAATAATAATTGTAGTCACCTCAAGTGACCACAGGGATATTCCAGACCATATGACATCATGTTCAGCAATGATACGTGGGAGGAAGAAAGAGGAAGGGGGGGACAATTGCGGTTATGTTTTTTTGTCTTCCTAAGCAACTGCTGTGCATTACAGCACCCTGCTTTCCAAGAGATGGCTGAACACTTGCTGGGACAGGGGAATTGGTGAATGAATTCCTTTTTTTGCTTTGCTTGCATGGCTTTTGCTGTAGCTATTAAAAATAGGATATATCAACCCATGACTTTTCTTACTTTTGCCCTTCCAGTTCTTCCTCATGCTACTGTGGGAGGGCAGTGAACAAGCAGCTCAGTGGGGCTTAGTTGCCTACTGTGGTTAAACCACAACTCATATCAACAATTAAAATTTTGCATAAAGATTTGTATTTTAAAATTTAAATCCAAGAAAAGAACTTCTAATTTTATGCATATACTTGTAAAATCATTCCCATAGAGATACAGAAAGAAGGAGAACAGTTTTACAAGTACCTTTACACAAGCTAAATATTCTGCATAACAGTTCCCCTGATAATTTCTTTATTAATTTTTTTGTGTTTCAGCAGTCAGTAGCATCCTTGGCAGTACAAGATGCAATAGGCAAAAAAGGAAATGTAGGACATTCTTGTTCAACACATGGAAAAAAACCTTTTTACTGTGATGCTGATGGGCTGCCTATCAAGGCTGTGAAGTCTCCATCCTTGGAAGTATTCAAAAGTTGCCGGTAAATGGCCCAAGGCAGTCTTCTCTACATGGCCCTGTTTGGGCAGGAGGGTTTGACACAATGACCTCCAGAGGTCCCTTCCAATGTCCATACTTCCATGAAACCCTCCGTTCTGGGATATCAGTGAGAAGAGAAATATAGGATCTGTAGGCTGAAACTTTCCCTTTAAGAGCAGCAGCACAGGGTAAAGATTCTCTTGTTTATTGAGCCTATGAGAAGATAAGACTGCAAAGGATGTTATGGATCATCGGGTTTGAGTCCCTGTCTTCTGCAGCCAAATACATCATGTAGCAATATCCATAAATACATTCATTGTCAATATACATCCTCCCTCCCTCCCTCCCTCCCTCCTGCCTTTACAAGGAGCTCCAATATCTATCTAAAGGGTCAAACATATATATCTGATTTTCAGACTGACAAGATAATTCATTAAATCCCATAACTTATTTGTAAACTGGGGCTGTTCAACTTCTCACCATTGGACATTTTCTCCATTCTGTATACACAAAATGTACCCATAACAGTCTGCTAAGCTGCATATCTGGGTTTGCATTCAAACACTGGCAGATACTTGGGCAGTTATAAGCATGAGAAAAAGCTTTTGGACTCACTGGTGGATTGCCCAGTGTCAAGCTGCCAGTAAATTACCAGTAAGAAAACTGTAGCTTAAGTAGTTTTCCTTCTTCCTTGATGATTGCTGCTTGACAAATTTATAGAAACAATGCCACGTGAAGATAGTTTGTCAAAGTTAAAACATGTCTCCTCTGTTTTTACCCTTCTAGTTGATATGTATCACAAGCAAGTTCAACAAAGAGATATGTAGAAACACCCCTCCACATTTAGTAGGGCAGTATCCAGGACAATCTGTCTGATGTACCTCAGGGTTGCTTGCACTACCAACCTTTCTACAGTTGGACTGGCATCAGCAGGCAATGTAAAACTCTTCATCCCAAACCCTTTCCCCAGTGAACGTTTTCCTTTAAATGATGGTAAAAACAGGCAAAATCTCAAAATGCACACATGGGAATCTGGAGGTACTTTTATTAGTGTATACTTACAAACAAGAATAAATTGGTTTACCTGGAGGAGTACTGCTTTTAGTAAGGCTCACAAATAGAAATTCGTAATGGCTGGCATGGAAATTCAGGAAGTGTGAAACGTTAAATGATAAATGGACAGACAGAGACATCCTCTGAAGTGAGCAGTCTCAGTGGCCCCTATACACTGCGCTTTTTTTGGGCCAGATGGAGAGAAATGTTAATGTAATGACCTTCTCCCTATAGATTCAAACACCTGCAATCCAGCAGGCAATGTGGCTAATGTACTGCTGGCCATATAATTACTGAACAGGTGTCTTCTAGGCAAGGAATGCAGCAGGAACAAGCTTCCAGGGCACCTGCATTATCAACATTTCAGCCTGCTCTCTATTAGCTTACAGAAAATGCCGAGGGGTTTGTTTAGGGTNATATATATTTGTACATGTATTTTTCAGTTTTCAGTTTCATAAGGGGAAGTGGTGCAGAAAGAGAAGGAGTGTAGAAAGAAAGGAAGATATCAAAATAGGTCATTACCTACCCAATCCTAAATATAATTAAATGAAGCCTGACTATTAAAATAAAATAAAGCAGATGGTGAACTCCCACCCTCCTTTTAACAAAACTGGGGTTATGCTTATTGTGAATGTGGTCCTTTAGTGCTCTGTTTTTGGTTTTGTTTTTTTTTTTCTGGAAACTTTGCTGACTACCTAATTATCTCCCCCAGTGTATTTTCTAGACATTTCATTCTGATTTTTCGTTGTAGTTGTCATCAGTTTTTATGTAGAAACTACTTTGGAAATTGAAATTATATTATCTTTAAGACAAGTTTCTTACAGGGATGTAATTTTAACTGTTTAAGGACATTTTATTTCAGCATGGTATAAATCATTTGTACATAGGAACGTGCTTTTTATGAGCAATATGCACTGTGAAAAGAGAAGGACATGATGAAATCAAGGTAGCACCACTTAGTAATACATGCAAATACTGGAGTGCATCCTGGTCTTTCTATCAAAACATTTCTATATTTCATTATGCTTCCTTTTACCACAAGTTGGCAACACACAACCTCAAAAGGAATTAGCGCACAGGATGGCTACACTGACAAACTTCTCCATGCCAGCAGCTCCTCAGAGCATGCTCCATCACCTGGACTTTTACATCTTTTAGGTCAGTGCTTGTATCTGTGTTGGGGGCGGGGGGGAGGGGAGAGGGGAACTGGGGAGTGGTTGGGGGGTTATAGACCTACCTACAGACCTACCACTTGCTTATTTCTCCCAGGAGGGCAATTTTGACTCTTCATCAGATGCGAGACTAGTGTTCATTATAAAACTGTAGCAAACCTTCATATTTCTCCCCAGAGATGAGGAAACCAGAGTGATGTGACTTATTACTTTAATACTCAGCTGCTGTTGTATCACTGTTCCCTTAGTGCTACTGTTACTATTATTTTATTTGCATTCATTAATTATTACTATTAGTACTCTCAAATTCCTATATAGACCTTCATTTGGCTTTTAAAATATTAAAAAGTATTGTATGTCCTCCAAAAATGTAATGGAGGGTTCTTTTCTGTGAACCTAACAAAGTTATTCTACTGAAGTTATTATCCTCATTGTTTTTTTGGTTTTTTTTCTACCTAACACACACTAAAAATGTATTTTACAAATTCATGAACACTCAGTGATAGATGCTGTCTTTTGATGTCTGAAGTAATGCAGAATGGACCTAAAAAGAAATGCTAGAACAGGAATAGAAACAGTATAACTCATGTGTGCTGTTATATGGTTCACGTGTTTTCCTCGCATGGATTTTATATCTCCCTTTTGAAATCAAACAAAGTCTATAGGCCCTTAAATGCATTAATTTTTATTTTTCAATGTTAAGCATTTTTTTCTTTTTCAGATTTCTTTGTTAAACAAGAAAAAAAATTAAGTGGGAAAACCCAGGATATTTTTAAAGCCATATATACAGCGCACTTATTAAAAGTGCAGGTTTAGAGTTTTTCTGTCTTCAAAACATTTTCCAAGCACCATACTCTATACTTCATAAACCCTCTTAAAAACACATGCAAATATTATTTTTAAGGTATTGTGTTTTCAGGAACCTGCAGAAAGAGAACCCTTATAAAGGCAAGAAATGTGAATTGTTGGATGAACAGTGGTAACTCTTAAGGCACACTTATAAAATTGATCCTTTATGAATTAACTAGATGATATTGTTATTGAACCTTCCTTAATTTCATCAGGACATTTTGAAATTTTTCTGTTACATACACGCTGTTGGAAAAGGACAACTTTCCCAAGATACTCTTTTTGTTGGAACGTATTGGCTTGACTGTAATTTTAATTGGTGAAAGGATGTCAGTTACAGCAATTCTCCACTAAAAGTAGTAGCACAAGTAGCACAAATTCAAGTCAAATCCAGAAAAAAATGCCTACCTCAGTCAGAAGCAATATCTGAAATTAGCATTCCTGCTTTTACTGAGATCTATTACTTTTTTTTTCAAGAGGAAGTGATAAACTTTTAGTCCTTCCCATCAGAACTGCTCAACTTTGTACACTTTGTATAAAGAGAGTGTGTCAGAGAAGGAACAAAAGTTATCTCTAAAGGCGAAACTTCTGAGGCAAATCTGATAGAAATAGCCACACTTTGAAGTCCCTCATTATAATCAGAAGAATTTGGCTCTCATTCTGAGTAACATCTCCAGTGTGCTACTAGTTATTTCCAGCAAGGTATATCCTTGTTCTCTTTAAAAACAGAACAACATAGCTATTTCAAAGGTTCCATAAGATCTTGAAATTATTTATACTATAGTTCTGGTAAAGGAAAATAATTTAGTATCTTCACCTATTGCCCTCTTACAAATATCATCTTTTTCTTGTTTAAATATTTACAGTTAGCTGAACAAACCTACAGCTAGCTAGCTGATTTTTTTTTTTTAAGCAGCTGTTTGATGTAGATACTTGTATGCAGAAAATGATATATAATAATTTTTTATCATTACTGTTACAATTTTCATGTAACTTTCATTTCTATTTTAAATACATAAATGAAAGTGGCCCTTGGTATTCAATAATTTGTTTTTCTCTATTTCTTCATAAATGCTAGCTTTTCACTGAGCTGTCAAAACAAGCTCAGTGTGCCATTTGTACTTTTAAGAGCTTGAATGTGCAGTAAATGTTATTGTGAATTCAAGTGCTATTCTTTTGGACTCCATTTTCATTCTTTTGTTTTTATTTATATTTATATTTTATATTTATATTTTCTTTAATTTCTAATTA
>VXBZ01005673.1:46198-75325 GCA_013399135.1 Heliornis fulica | reverse complement strand
CCCACCACAAACCAAAACAAAAATCCCACCACCACAAACCAATTATGTTTTCAGATGAGGATTTATATTTTCATTATACTGTTTGACCTTAGTCTGCGGATATTTATTCAATAACATTTCCTATAGCTACCATATGAAATGTAACCTTAATGATACTCCACAGTTTTACAATGCAAATTATAATCTGTTTATGATCCCTGATTGTGCAAATTAGGCCTAATTAAGTCTTTTCTATTCAGGGAAACATTACACATTGCAAGAGGATTTTTTTATTGGAAAAGCAAGGTCAATATAAACAATTAAAAAAAATTGTTGCTGAGCAGTCTGAAAATGTAATTTCAAATGCTGATTGTCAGATTCAATTTAAGGGTTCCCTACTGGCTAATTTTTAAGCAAATTTATGAGAACCGCAAGCTTAACTGTCATGGAATCTGTTTCTTCATTAAATTAAGACAAAAGTAGACATAGCTTAATAAACTATAGAATGTAGATTCTGATCCATAAATTGGATATTTATTTTTTTAACTTCAACTATCTTTTCTAGATTTGCCTTGAACATAGGTATTTTTTACTAACAAAAGTGCACTGCACAGTTTGGATTGGAAAAAAGGAAGTTTAAGATACTGCCCATAGAGAAGAGAGATTTATCACTTCAATTTTGGTCACACCATCAGAAGAACTTCAACCTAATTTGAAAGTATTTTTCAGATATTTTAATTGTATCAGAATTTTTATTAATAGCTGCAGTAATATGGTAGAATAAGATATATTTTATGTGTCTTCTTTCCACATTATTTGGACTTCAGACAAAACTTATCTGTACCCAAATATGGTAACAGTAGGGATAGAGTAAAGCACCTGAAGAAAAGATTGAAGCAGACTGTCATTTAATATCCCACTTCCCTGAATGGACTGCAACATAAGTATAACTGTGTAAGATTGTTGCAATACAAATACCAAAATATTAACGGCAACCCTGACTTTAAATTTTACTTCCTTTTTAAGTTTGACTTTTTAAAAATGTGACTGTAAGATTTTGTTTTGCTTTAAGCAGGATGGAGTTAGTTTTCTTTCTGGTAGCTGGTACAATGCTGTGTTTGGGAGTTAGGATGAGAGCATTTCTGATAACACACTGGTGTTTTAGTTGTTGCCCAGCAGTCAAGGACTTCTCAGCTTCTCATGCTGCCCTGACAAGGAGAAGGTGGGGGGCACCCAGGAAGCTGGGAGGGGACATGGACAGGACACGTGACTCAAACTAAACAAAAGGGGTATCCCATACCATAGGATGTCATGTTCCATATGTAACTGGGAAGTCAGCATGGAAGCTCAGGATCTTGCTGAGCAAGTTTGTCACTTTTGTATATTAATCATCATCATCGTCTTCCTTTTCTGTATTGTTAAGCTGTCTTTATGTCAACTTAACATGTTTTTTTTTTTTCTCAGTTCTCTCCCTCAGCCCTCCAGGAGCGTGGAATCTGGTCTGTGGTTGTTATAGCTGTTAAAATATATGGGTTAAAATATACGTTAAACATATGTTGTTAAAATATGACAAATATATAACATTATAGCTATACACATTTGTGCTGATATATAATGGTTTCAGCAACAGATGAAATGTCAATTGTAATTGCACTGTAACTTCACCACTTGTGAACAGTAGAATTTATCTGAATTCAGAAGGCTAACCATTACAGAGTCTGTAACAGAGTTTTCTCTCCTGGTCACCCTTTCCTCTGTACTTGTGACCTGATGTTGCATTCACTGCAAAAGTTTCAATTGTGTCAGAAAACCTTCCACCACTAAGGAAAAACTCTAGCAAAGGTTTGTTGGGTTTTTTCTTAACTATCCTGCACACAGCTACATTCAGAGAAGATCTTAAAAAAGACTTTACCTCCCACCCTTCTTTCCTTCTGAACTCCTGTCCTCCAATCTACTCTTCATTTTATTATTCCTCTCCCTCTCTTTTTCCCTGTTTCACTCTTGGTCTTTCTCATGTAGTATCATCAGAAATAAGGTTACGTGGATCATATAGTAACATCTTCCATACATAAAATCTTTCATATTAAATTGTCATCCATATATATGTGTGTTTATGTATCTGTGTGTATGTCACACAGGTAGGCGTCCAAACGTATTCAGATTAGATGTTAGGAGAAAGTTCTTCACCAAAATGGTTGTTGGGGTGTGGAACAGGCTGCCCCAGTCACGATCCCAGGATTCCTTTAAACACAGGTAGATGAGGTGCTTAGGAATATGGTTTAGAAGAGGACAAGTACAGTTGGATTTGATGATCTTAAAGGTCTTTTCCAACCTACTAATTTGGTGATTCTGTGATTTAATGTACTACTCATCTAAGTTTATTTAAAAGAACTGGTTTATTTCTTCAGTCTTGTAATCATAGTGACTAAATAAGTGTAAAAAATGGAAGGGGAAGGATGCCTATAGGAGATTTTATATGTCAGACAGACAAGGCTTAGGTGTCAGTTTCAACTTCACAGAATCATAGAACAGTTTGGGTTGGAAAGGATCTTCAAAGATCCTGTAGTCCAAACCTCTGCTACATGGACATCTTTGACCACATCAGGTTGCTCAAAGCCCCATCCAACCTGATCGTGAGCACTTCCAATGATGGGGCATCCATAACTGCTGTGGGCAACCTGTTCTAGTGTCTCACAACCTTCACCATAAAAATGTCTTCCTTATGTCCAATCTCAACTTGTTCATTTTCAAGCTAAAACCGTTGCCCCATGACGTCATTACAGGTTATTATAAGAAGTCTCTCTACCTTTCTTATAACCCAAACTGTCTGTGTCTTTCTCACAAGAGAGATGTTACAACCCTCTGAACTATGAAATAAAGAAATCTGCAATTTTCAAATGTAAATCATAGAGATTTTAGTAAGGCTGAAATGAAGCCGAAGCATCTCCGTGATAAATGGGAAGTGTTTGGGAAGTACTAAAGAAACCAGTCTGAGAGCTGCCTTGATATATTTTATATGTACCTCTTCACAAGAACTATTCAGTTTCTCTAAGGTGGTATGCAGCTGGTATAAAACACTGTGTTTGTGCTATATATATTTTTTTTTTTCATCCTGTGAATTATCTCAGTTCAGCATAGTTAGGTAATTCTCTTCAAACAGCTGTCAAGAACATTCATTTTAATTAAAGTACCCTTCAGGGGAAATTAAAAGAAAAAATAATATTGAGACACAGTATCATTTGTTTCTAATACAGTTTAAAAGATAAAAGCATTTAGTTCTCATAACCCTTCACAGTGCAATATCACAGAAATATATTTATTATCTGTCACCAGGCAAAGGCTTGGAAATTTTGCTATCCGATGTTCATATATACATGAATATATATATTTAATATATGCATTTGTCATATAGGTAGTGATAACCTGGAGTTAAACTGTAATCTTTGCCTGTTAACTGAACTTCACCAGGCTGGAAATTGAAAAATGAAAACTTCCCTTCTGTGACAACAACAACAACAAAAAAAGGCAATTATAATATCAGCCCACACAATATTTTACATAAATCTCATTACTGCATCTGGACAGCTATTACTTTGGTTATTCAACAACCTTGATGAGCTCTCTCTTTAAAGATGATCTAGCAGCTATTTTTAGTATAGCACAAAAGCACATTTTCAGTATGTCTTTTTAATGTTTTGCTTTCATTTCTTTCAAATTCTTACTACAAATTACTAAAATCATGTGTGCTATGGGCCTCATCCAAAACCTATTTTAGTTAATGGAAAGAATTTCTCTGACTAATGGGATTTGGATCCATTTCTTTGTCATTTGGATAAGTTGCTAAACTCAACCCTTTTCCAAGAGTTTTGGAAAAAGAAAGTGTTTTCAAGACTGGGTTTGTATTTTATGTTTGCTTTGCTGTTTTTTGTTTTAATTCAAGGATGAATGAGAAAGTTTCTTGCTGGAGAAATCTGTTGAGTTTATTTTCAATTTCTTTAGTATTTGTAAAGGTGATAGATAAAAATATTCCATTAATTTGTGCATGTGTAAGTTTGTACACACATACACAGAATAGTACATACAAAAACTCAACTGCATACATGCATATGATTTGTCTAAATCTTTATTAAATGAATAAAAGCATTCTGTGTTCTTCTGCTCCCCTCCAATGAACAAAAAGTATTTTATTTATGGAACACTCAATCATAATCCCTTTAGGAATCCAGTTAATCAATCATTCTACACTTGTTATAAAATGATTATACAATTATGCTATTATATGTATTACCATGAAAGAAATTAAGTCAGATCTCATGCACAGAGGAATGGGATACTGAAAATTAGAAATAATAATAAAAAAAGCTTCACTGTGGTTCCTGGATAAGAACAGCCACTGAAACCTAGCAGAAATTTATTTATCTCAAAATGAGAGAGAAAATAGCACAATCCCTCTGAGATAGTTAAAAAGGTATTTTGACTTTGCAGCATATGCAACCAAGCCCTGCCAATGGCTGTCAAGCCGACATATGCCCAGTGTTTCCTTGGTACAAACTGTTCCTGGCAACTGCAGGGAAAGTTATTACTATTAGAGCCATTTTATATTTATGGCCTTCATTGTTTTACAGTGCAAGCAGAACTCCTGAGTGATACAGAAAAAGAAATATCAAGATTGCATTTGCAAAAATATAGAAATGGTCTCTTTATTTCAATTATTCCTATGAGAATCTTGCTTATTAGCAGACTGATTAGCCCTCTTGCTGGGACTCTTCTACCTTAGGCTACCATTCCAGATGATGTGCTAGTAAAAGAGAAAGGAATAAGGCCAGAGAGAACAACATAAATAATGAAAAATCTAACCAGGAGGTTAAAAATATAAAATCATAGAATGATTTAGGTTGGAAGGATCCTTTAAAGGTCATCTAGTCCAGTCCCCCTGCAGTAACCAGATCAGTTTGATCAGAGCAGTTCAGCCCGATGTTGAGTGTTTCCAGAGATCTAGCATCCACCACATCTTTGGGCAATCTGTTGCAGTGCTTCACCACCACCACTGGAAAAATGCTCTTCCTTATATGTAATTAAATCCACTCTCTTGGAGTTTAAAAGCATTATCCCTTGTCCTATCACTCTATGCCCTTGTAAACAGTCCACCTCCATCCTTCTTGTAGGCCCCCTTCAGGTACTGGCAGAGGAATAGAGAGGGAGAATCCCATGCTTTGAACTGCTGGTCACACTGCTTTTGATGCAGCCCAGAATGTGGTTGTCTTTCTGGCTGCAAGTGCAATGTAAGGGGACAATCCTCTGAGTATCCTCTGCATACTCAGAAGGTCTAGATGACACTGAGAAGATAGATTCCAAGGGTGTCAGCTAGCAATATGCCTCCTGCATTCACTAACAGTTCTGTCAACAAAAGTAAACATTCCACCTAACTATCAGGGACTATGTGGGTTTACCATTATATATAGTCTAAATGTATAGATAAGAAATATATACATTATAAACATATTCAGCACCTGGAGAGAGGATTGACTTTGCAGTAATAACTAACATCTATGAAATTTCACAATACCATTTGGATTAATTTTAATATTCATGTAGTAAGCATGCAAAAAACCATGGACTCCTCTTGCAGATTTATACACCCATGAATAACATAATGATGCCTTATGAAGTGATGAGAAATATGATCTACAGTCAGCTTTTATGCTCAAGAGATGAGTTTCCTGAATTTTATATGGATGTAGAACTTGCCACTCATGCTGAAACTTGCTATCACTGTGTTAAAGTACACCAACATTCATCAGGCAAACAGCAAAGTAAAAAAAAATCAAATTATATGTAGTCTCTCTCCAGGATGAAATTGTCACTGAATTTTGTCTGCTGCGCTGCATACATCTGTGGCAATTAACATATTTAAAATGTTGGAGTCTTCATAGATCTGGTTAATAACTATTACTTAAACCAGTTCTTTGATTTGGTGCCAGTTGCCTAAAATAAAAGACAACTTAGAAATGGAGATTATTACCCTACTTTGTGATAGGTTATGTACCCCTTAGCAAGTAGGGGACACAAAGAAAAATGATCTCAGTGGGTGATTTGTGTTTTTCTTGCAATGTGTTTGCATATGCTGCAGATGGTAGGGGAAAAAAACCCAGCCAACACATGCTGATAAGTCTGCTGGAATGGTATCTCTGTTACTCAGATTGGTTGATAAATTGTTGGCCTTACACAGTACATAGGGATACTTTCTACCTCTAAGTACTGTGATCTTCTGTGTCTAAGGGACATGAAATTACATAAACCTATGAGCGTATGTGAAATACAATTACTGTATTCTGTGTTTGAAAGATATATCATCATTTATGTAGTTAAATGTGTTAGACTGTGCATGTTTCTGTATTAGTTTACTTTTCTATTATCTACTTTTCCTTTGGGCATTCTTCTTGGCTCCTCAAGGTTGTTCTTAAAAATCTCAGTGGAAAAAAAACCCAACCAAAACCTGACACATTTACAGGTTTAATGGGAATAAAATTCTCAGGTGTAAATACACCTAATTGTCAAATGTTCACCTTAAGACCTGAGGGGATCTCAAGTTTTTTTCCACATCACAGCTTCAGAGACAGTCCACGTAAGAAGGGGCATCAAGAGGCCTCTAGCCAAACATCTTGCTCAAAGAAGGTACTCCATGTGGTTCTGCATCTGATTTTTGGTTGCACCATGCAAATCGTTGTGTGGACTGCCTCCTTCTTGAGGAAACCACAAGATTGCACAACATAAAACCTAGACTTGAGAAGGTGTTTGTACAGCGTCACAGCAATGACAGGGATGGCTCAGCTTGATTCTTGTGAAAAGTCCCACAACGGCCCTCACCTTGGTTTGTGACTTTCCATACATCCTCTTTTAAAATACTCCTTTTCTCCTACATTATGTCACTCTCCTCACTATAATTCCATGGTTGAACAGCAATAATATTTATCATATCAAGTAATGACTACCTCACATAGAGCAGGCCAAGCATGTCATCTGATGCTAATTTACTCCAAGGGAAAACAGACCATTGTCTCAGATGGAATAACAGCTATTAATGATATACCAGCTCTAATGTCTGACAATGTTGCAAAGTTTCAGTATCTCTAATATCTAACAATTCTCTGTTGCATACCCTACACTGCAAAATTAAAAGCAAGTTCTTGGTGAAAAATATAATGTTACAGGTGGATCACTAAAGAGAATGTTATATGATTAAAAAATTAGGCATGTCTATCTTATATTTTTATAGCAATACAATACTAAAATTGATTGAGATATATATACACATGTATATATGAAAATAGATTCCTCTGGTTTTTGAACTGCTTAGATATTGTTAAACTATCTTTTGAACTTAATAATTTAACATAATAATACAACATTATAAAGTAGCAAGTTTATTCTTTAAATTATGTAAATTTGGGCATTATTGCTATAAAATATGGTAATTTTTAGCCTTTAAAAAAAAAACATATATGATACTGTGAGTTTAAAAGGACCAAAGGAAGCACTTTAAATATCCTTCTGTAAATATTTCAGGGTTTAGGTGATTTTTTTTTACCATATAGATGAGTCAATCGTTAAAGCTACAGATTTGACAAAATTCATTAGAACTCTGCTAGAAGCTTAAAGGGGATTTAACAAGGACATCACAGAGAAGTGAGGCTTTGCTTGTTGCTATTAAAAAACAACATCTGCCATTGGCTTTCTAGCAACAGGATGTCTTCAAATAACTGTTGGAGACAATTTCACAAAAAGCTAGTCTATCACTCAGCACCATTTAAATCAATTTCTCATGATAGTAGCATCTATAATGAAGCAATGCATACATTTCCTTAAATTTGGCATCAGTAGCTGGCACACAAGAATAAATTTAAAATATAATTGCTGAGGATATACTTTTGCTATTTTGAAAATTTTCTATA
The DNA here is from genome assembly GCA_013399135.1 of Heliornis fulica. Classification (NCBI taxonomy): domain Eukaryota; kingdom Metazoa; phylum Chordata; class Aves; order Gruiformes; family Heliornithidae; genus Heliornis; species Heliornis fulica. Next base: position 67,394 of record VXBZ01005673.1, on the reverse strand, counting down.
TAAACACAGTAAAATAATTTAAACAACAACAAAAATACCTGCAAGCAATATGCATTTTATGGCTGTCAATTTTGGGAAATATTGACTGCAAATCTTCAATGAACTCTCTTGGTTCTTGGCAAGAGACAACACAGGGCACTGCTGCCATGCCTGGACCAACTCCACTCAGACTACATCAAAGCCACACCAATCCCCACCAGCCCCTTTTATAGGGACTTAATTGATGTCAGGTGGTGTGGGAACAGCTCAGGCCAACTCAGCTCACCTGTGCTGGCTGCTGGGGGGAGTAACTCTGGCCTGGCCAGAACAAGGACAATTGTGCACTGCTTAAAAATGAACTTTTAGAATCTGAAAGTTCTGCTGCTTAACTCCATAAATAAAATAGGTGCTTACAGTTGGGAATGAATGAGGACATGGCAGCCCCACAATACTGACTAGAGTTATTAACTTGCAAACACTTAACAGCAGTAATATTCACATAAACAAAAGTAAAAAAACCTACAAGTTTAAGTCTCTGAAGAGATTAGGTAAATTATTCTCTAGATCTCAAAAGATCCACTAATAGGAAACACTCCCTGGAGTGTGCTTTGCAGGTCTCTTTTGCTGATGCATGCTGAAGTTGTGGTATTCAATGATACTGAAAATAATAGAAAAGTTTCAGTAAACAAGCCAGAATTTTCCTTCATTTCATTTAGTCCTTTATTTCTGCAGCAAGATTGCTAGGGATTTTAAACTGTGCTCTGGAAGTTAAACATCCTTTTCCTCTTCAATCTCATGCTTTATATTTTTGTGGATATGGCACCCAATGTTTTGTCCATTACTTTTTCAACCTCTTCTTTTCAGTTTCTGAGAGGCAGACAATCAATCTTGATTACTGGCGTAATATTCTAATTCATCAAATTCTTACCTTCATCTGAATACTCTCAAAGTGACTTTCAGCAGTATAAAAAGACTGGATTCCTATGCTTAGTAAAGCTTAATCATAGCAATAATACTAATAACACCAACAATAAAATAACCTCCCACTTTTAAGTAGTACAATTTTATCACCTGCTCACTCTGTTCTGAAAAAAGCTCAGAATGGAAAGATATTTTTCCAAATTTGGCTGATTAAGTTGTGTCGGAAGTGTGAATGCCAGTGAAAGCCAATTGTTAGTCTGTAGTCCCTCCACTTAATTTGCATACTCAACTGAATTATCAACAGTAGACTTATTCAGGTGAGACCCTCAGGCACGTAAACTGAATTTTGTATCAAGTACACAAATATCAGCTGCAGGTGAAGGAAAATATATTAACATTTATATTTAAATGTCAAAGTTATTGAGCAGATTAATTGGAAATTTCTAATCTATATTTTCAGTCTATACAGTAGTAATTAATTTTAAATTCATGGGACAAAAGGAACACTGGAAATTCTCAAGATTGAGTGAGGGAACCAGGATGCTGATAGGAAATGAAAAGGGTAAGGAGTGGTTTTATACAGAGAAAAAATGGAAGAAAAAAAATGGAAAAAAAATTGTCATAGCATCAAGATGAATTCAGTTAGAATAATCTGAAATAGTTCAGTGAGTATAGAAATTACTTGTGTCAATCAAGAGTAATATGTCACCAATGAATTTTGTAAGTTTTTGTAAGAGTAAGATTCTGCAACTAGGAATGCCAAGAGAGTTTCAAATATTTGCTTAGGAAGATGTTACATGCTTAGAAACATGTAACATTTCTGGTTAAGTGATGGAAGATGGAGCAGTTGCTCTGTGACCAGATTGGCAATGAGCACGGGAGACACAGAAGCAGTTGACCTGAAAATATCCATGTTAGGTGATCTAAATTATTGCAACATCACTTTTCTGATTTGATGTGATAATTGTATCTATTTCCTTGCTGGTCAGGATTATCTTATTGCATCAGATTCTGAGTATTTATTCTTTTAAATGATTATTTGAAATAGATTATTATACTCTCTTAGGGTTTTTACTTCCAGCTGAAAGATATGAACATTTTTAATAAATGTTTTAAAATTAGTAAAAAACTCTGGCTTTATTACCTATTTTAATTTCTGGTTTATTATTTATTCTCTGTCAGTATCTCCTCAGCCTGTATTACAAATGTATGACAGAGAAAAGATTTCCTGAATGTACGTAAATGTGAAGAACTAAAGGTTTGTGTCACCACAGATTATGGGCTCATTTTAGATAATGTTAGAGTAAGCTCATGTTTGCAGATTGTGGCTGCTTGAAGAAGCTAAACAGGCAGCAAAGAGCAAGAGAGACAATGGAAACAAATTTTAGAAGTGTTCCTAGAAAAATCTCTACTGGGTATGACTATCAGGGTCTCACAGGAGAACTGAACACCATATGAAAAAATTATTGTAATGAGCCAACAGAAATCTGTGATGTCAGATTAGTTTCATTAATACTGAAAATGCCTTAATTAGCCCAAGAGTAGATCACATTTGATGTCAAATGAGTGCCATTAGAGTCTCACTTTTTGTAACAGACTCAAGAATAGCCATGTTCTTCTAACCATGTCGGTGGGTGCTGTAATATAGATGTTCTCTTTATATCGGTGTTATTTAAATATATATGTTGAGCATAAAACTTAGTGATGTATGTATATTTTGAGTTGGATTACTGTAAGCATTATTGTTACCCTATTTAGCTGAGAGAAGTAATTGTTCCTGATGCTATCCACCCCCCTAGTATAAGGACAAATAACCTTTAATCATGTAAGACTTTGGAGAAATATATGCTTCCATTTTGTACTTGTCAGGGCCCTGAGGGCACCAGCATTGGCACTGACTGTTCCTGCTCAGCCCTATAGTGGGGCTGTCCCCACCCTGCCCAGGACCCAGGACACAGTTTCAGACTGTCATGGGGCTCAGTCCCTGCCACAGCCATATTGCAGAGATGTCTGTCTCCAGCCCTAAGGGCCAGCAAAGGCATCACTCTCTGTGCTGGTTTGTGCAGCCAATCCTGTCTGTATTTTGGGCCTGTATATGTCTGTTGGCAATGAGCATTCAGCCTTGGTGCTGGTAGGGCCTAGAGAGAGGGAACTGCAGGACTGGGGTAGGAGAAACTCCCTTGGCTTGAGTGATGAGCCACTCTGGCTTCAGTGGACCTGGAAGGAGCAATCCCCTGTCCCCCCACTCTTCAGCTTCCCTTGACAGAGCTGATACTTTACCCGCATGTTCTTGATCTCCTCACTTCACATAGATTTTTTATTTACTGATCCGTTGCACTGTCTGTTGCTGCAAATGTCTGGAAATTCAGTGTTTTGTTAGCAAAAGTTCTCAGTGATGGATATGGGTGAGCTGCATGTCCTGATCTTTTGCCATGACCTAATAGAGATTGCTGTTCCACCTGAGCTTTCTGCTGGCTTGCTCGTAGCCTTTTGCAGTCTTTCCTACAGCCTTGAGACTTTGCATACGCTTCCAAGACACCATGATACATTAAAATTTTCATTCTGTAAAAGACAATATTTGGGAAATCGAGAAGAATGTGTTCATTTTGGAGAAGTTATCTTCCAGCCTTTCAAAATGCAGATTTATTTGGTATCTCATAGGCATTCACAAGTCCTAAAGCTAGTTTCAAATTTCTATTGATGAAGCATTTTTTCTCTTTAGCACTATGCTGACACCAGGCATGATGCATTCCAGTCTGTCTTCAGCTTCAATGGGGCCAATATTATTGAATTTTTTAAAAGTTGAATGAGGTGGGTTTTTTTTCTTATTGCATCAAGGGCATAAAATAGATTTTAGATCTTGATAGGAAACCACCACTGCTCCTGGCTGCCAGAGCCCTAAGGATGAGAGACCCTCATTGACACACCCAGGGCTAATCCTCAGTCATCCTCAAGCTCAGGTGAGAAAAACGCAGACTGACTGTCATGGAAAAGGAAATAAAAGTTCTCATCTAAATGACTTTTGCAGATTTTTATTGAAGTTTCTTTATTCAGTATGTTTCTCATCCAGCACTATGTGGTGACAAAGTTTCCTTTAGACATCCAAATACCTACCTGGATTTTTTTCCTCATTTGCCATCTATCCCAGTAGCATCCAATTAACTTCCTTGTACTCCACATGCTCAGCATTGCTTCTTGACAGCCTTCCAGTAGCTGTACTTTTTACTTAAACTTATCTGAGAGCGCGTGATCGATGAGGTATTTCTTATATCAATTCCAAGGGCTTACTTTCCTTGCAGAAAACATAGACAGTCTGAGATATACCTGTTCCTGATCTAAAATTTTCTCAGAGTGTCTCTGGACAGTTTCAGACCAAATATGGAAGCTTGTACAGGAGTTGCAGAAACCAAGTGGGAGTATTTTATTGGAAAGCACTAACAGACGTGAGATAGCTGGAACATAGTGTCAACACAGGTGTCTGACTCTAAATAGACTCTGAGGCCTTCACAGAATGAAAATACGAGGGGCTCAACTTCATCAGGCTCCACTGCAGCGAACAGCATAGGCACTAAAAAGACGGAGAAACTTACTTCTGTTGGGCATTGGATAAAGCAATTTTTGGTGTGAAAAAAAGCCAGAAACTAAGAGTACCTGACAACTTACAACTCATTCTTTGGAAATATACTAAGTTTATGTTTAAACCAAAATATGCTTGCCTATTTTCATACCTTACAAAAAACAAATGTCAAAGAAATAAAAGAATTTTCACTGTTTTCCAGATGACTTTATTCTGTCTGAAAAAAAATTAAAATATAGTTTTCAGGAGTACATATTTGCTAAATGAAGTGGTACAAAAAAAAGAGGTTTTCTGAGATGCTTTTAATTCAAAAGCCAGGTATAGAATCTTCTACATGAAGTCATTAGATCATTTTTTAAAAAATTTTCTTTCTTCTCATTCCATCCTAATTTTAACAAGGTTCTAGTTTAGCCTTTTGAAAGGTTTTATCAATAATAATAAAAAAATGGAATTACAAACAAAATAATGTTGAACAGAGGTGTTTATTCAAAATAGTGACTATACAATATTCTTTTTCCTTTTCCACTTTCTTTTTGTTTCAGTGCTGGTGATAGCTTTGCATATCTAGTGTGGTTTATCTGCAGCTAGATTAGGCACTGTCAAACGGTCCTGCTCTAATCAAATAGAACTTAGGCAATAAGCTTCAAACTACCTTCCCCACACACACACACACACCCGCCTCCTATTGCTCAGATTTTTAAATACCCAAAACCACCTTTATCTGATGACATTACACAATGTCACAAAAGAAAATGGAGAAATACATTACAATCTATGCCTGCAAAGTTTATTTTAGGAATGTGTCGGAAACAGTCAATCACTGTGATGGGAAAACAACATATTGGCAAATAATCAGTGTTCTTTTAATATTTTAAATTTCGTTTGATTTCATGAATTTCACTGTTTCCTGACTTCTATTAAAAACGCATAAACTTTTTGATTAGTTTATCACAATGTGGAACCAAATAACTGGGCATGACAGAATTTAATTTTTCTGCAGAAGAGCCTTTCCCTTGATGCTGTGGCTGGGAGCATCCAGTCAAAGCCAGAGTAAAGGTTAGGAAATACATCACAGTCAGTATGGCAGTAGGCATTTGATAACACCCCCAAATAACCTTATCCTTCCAGTGATTTGAAAATGAGAGGGAGGGAAGGGAAAGAAATTGAAACACAGAGCTTGTTCAGAGAATGAAAGCTACTTTCAAGAAGCCCTTTTTTCACTTTTCTGCACCAATGCCTTTCAGTTATTAATGTTTTTCTGCTTAATGAATACAGACTTTCTGGAGGAGAAGAGAAACAAATAAAATAGCTTTCCCAGCTGAAATTTCATTGATCCTTTAAAGTAAAAGTAGTTACTCTCTAATGCACAGCCTTCCTATGCATATACATATAGTAACATACACAGATTGAATTTGATTGCACTAACACTGAGGTGAACCAAACAACCATAGTGATAAAAATATTTTTCTTGATAAAGTATGTTACTACTTATAACACGTCTTAAGTACTGCTTTTGCAGTCCCAGAAAGAAAGCTAATGAATTTTCACACTTATGTATTAGAAATATAGTTTTATGTTATTCAAAAATCAAATTACAGGACATAGCAACAGATACAGTAATGTTCTCCTAGCTGAGGGAATATAAGAACCATACTGTAATTTTGGTAGAAAATATCTTGAGTGATGCAAGTTCACTTCATTTGAAGAGTCAAAGATTATATTTCATACCAGCCATGTTGCTCCCTTCCGTGTTGTTGACTGTAGATTTTTTATCACATCAGCAGGGTGACTGATACCAAATCAAATGACATAATTCCTTAAAAATCTTTCTTTTCAAAAATATATTCTTCAAAATATATTTGCTTTGTGACATATATTGGTTAAAGTTGCTTTAAAGATCAGGACCCTTAGCAGGGAGGACCTAAAGAAGAGATTTTATTGTACTTTTTTGTAAGTTTTAATACAAAAAATTGATCCTCAGCATTTGAATAACATAGGTCTTTGCCTTTAATTATATCAAAGCTTAGAAATTTCACCAGATCGTCCTAAAAGACAAATACTATTGAATATGGCTTATTTCCCAAAGTAAGCAATACTGCTTGTTTCTCTCTGAGTGACAAAAATAATATTACAGGGGACATCATGAATAATGCAAGAAATCTGATTTAACACCAGGATTATTTCTGGCATTCAGTATCTGTGAATTGCATATTAATAGCATATACCAGTTTTTATGATTGAATGATAGGAATAATGAACTGGCACCAAGTCTTTGTGATTCCAGGCCAAAAAAGTGGGATCTCTTCACTAAATCTATTAAATTTTATGCCTACGATTAAGCAATTCAGTGAGTTGGATTGCAGGCAAGAACACTGTCTTTAATTTCAATTGCTGTGTGAATCTACATGAGACCTGTAAATTGTTATTGCAATGGTCATAACATAGTAAAACATTCCTAATTTAACAACTACATACCATGCAAATGTAAAATAAATGCAGGTTATACAAATGACATTTGACATCCACAGACATGTGATGAATACTGTAGTGGAAATAAAGCTATATTCCAGCCATTGCCTTCCCCAAAACATAATTTTTAGGCTTCAATTTTGCAGGTAGGACTCAAGACTTTCAGAGCTGGTTGTAGTTTTGCAGCAGTATAAAACCCAAATGAGATTACCAGAAGAGCAGCCACAGAAAACAAGATTTGCTGTTGCTATTTTTCCTTCACTCCACACCCAAAATGTTTTTTTGCTTGCCGGCAGCCAGCCTGTGCAGCAGAAGGAGAAACCACCTCTGTTATGCTGGTGGGTGCAGTTGGTGCCCAGAGTAACTCTTTCATTTGTCCAGATTTAAAGTTTGTTTGAGGAGAAAGACAACATTCCTCAAATCTATTAAATGCATCATGTGTGTTTCTTTTTAAAGCCTTCTCTCAGCCATAGCTACTCAACAAAGCTGAAATGTGAGTCCGATTGGTAAAGGCAGATGTGTATGGCAGTGAAGAGTCTGTTACATTGGTGTGCTTTATGACACTGCAGTATTTTCTCATAGGAAAAGTACAAATTACCAGTGAAATTTTGGAACTGAGGTTGAAAAGTGCAGCAGTGAAGTTACCTAATTGTTTGGGTTTCCAAATGAGAGCTGTTACTTAGCCAGATGTTACTTAGCCTGAGACCTCCTCTGCTTTGATTACTCATTTATAACCACACTTCAATCCTGAAATAGGGTCAGAAATGCACAGCTAGATCTCTTTAAAATGTTGTGAAAGTTCCTGCTAAACTCCACAGCAAATATAAACATGAACACAGCAGTAGAGATAGTACATGCAAATAGCTGCATCTAATTAATAAGCTGTTCTTACATTTAATTTTATTAAATTACTCACTCCAAGTAAGGAGGAAACAACTCACCATAAATTCTGGTATTTAGGACTTCCATTATTGTTAGCATTTTTTAATGTCAGAGATTATATCCGGATCTATATTAGGGTGAATTTCTATTTGCAGTCAGTTTTGCCTGTTAAAGAAAGAAGCGAAGACTGCAGCAGGGTGAAACAGACCTGCCTTTGAAGAATTAAGAAAGCAGAAATATCAATGTTCAGACTATATTCAGTTTATATTTTAATTCCTGTAACTAACAGAAAACCATTTCTATATTAATCTGTCCATCACGTGCAGTTAGTCTGTTTAGAATAGGTCAGAAGTCAGTTAAATTAGTTATCCTCACCATTGCTGTAATTGATATTAGAAATAATGTGATAGTTTCCCAGTGTTGAGACCAAACTTAGATGTCCATGAAGTGCCTTCAAAAAAGAAATAATTATATTCTGTTTTAATTCATTTAAAGACATAGTGATTTAACACTTGTGTGAAGATGAGTCTCTACCACGTGTCATATCAAATGTAGAAATTAATTATTACTTATTGTACCACTCCTCCATCAAGCTTGGAATGACTTAAGAGATATGCATGACTATTTCCCATTAAAGCAGTAATTCATGAGGTTTGTCTGAGGCATTCATTAGTGTAGCTAATTCCAGTTACTCCAGCCCTTACATATAGGATATATATAGGATATATCTTACACCTCTCAGGTCTATCATTGATCCACCCTCAGTCTGTATGTTCCCAGGAAGTAATTCTGCAATCTCCATTGAGTTTACTGAAAAGTGTGAATTGAAACACTCAGCGTTACTGCTGTTTGCCACAATTCCCTGAGAAGGAACAAAGTAATAGGAAATGTCTTTACACATGGTTCCCACGCTAAAGTTATATCGTTTGTAAAAAGTATGTGTGACTGGGTCAGGAGTGACATATACCTTATAATCACCGTGAAAGGGAAGATTCCTCCACGTGTCCTAACATTCTGTGAATATGTGAATCTGTGTGAAGGAAAATTGGCTTCTTTCTCATCTTTGCTGTCCACAGCTGGTTTGAAAGATTCCCTCTTGGTAATGCTGTGAATCCAGACTAAGTGAAAATAGAAGTTGTCCACATGCCCACTGGCCACTGTCTAAATCAAGTTTAGCATGTGTTATTGTGGTAGTTCTCTAAATAATAACTGCATGTGGTAGTGATGAAGCATAGATGTGCTTAAAAGAGTCTTCTAACTTTAACTCCCAAACTTCCAAACACTTGAACAGTTTGAAAATGAACTACACAGCAGAAACAGTCTCACACTAGATTTAGCATCATTTCCCATCTCTGTGAAACAGGCCTATGAATCACAGGTTCTGTGATTCTGTGATTCCTGTTCCGTCATGCATAGTAAAGTAACTGGCCCCAGCTACAAGAAACTAGTCTTTATAAGCACAACTAGGGATTAAACTGCTTTATGTTTTCTCCCAGCCATGCAAGGAAATCACGACTTTAAACAGAAAGTATCTGCTTTTCAAGTCTGTATAGTTGGTGTTTTCATTTTGCAGATTGCAGTTTAGCATTTTCTGACATATAAACTTCAGACATTTTTCTTCTGAAAGGTTCTTGGAAATCAGAAGGCAGTATGTGCTTATGTGAATTTTATGAGAAAAGCCAGTAACACCAGAAAAAAACACTTCAGGAAGGCATATACTGCTGTGGACAGTTTCCTGTGGCTGAAAGCACAAAGCTGTACAAACCTTCCTTCTCTGGTTCACAACTAAAACATTTCTTTCCTGACTTTCATTTCGCTGGTACACTCAAAGATTGCAAGGGCCACTCTTCTCTAATACGAGGTATTTTCCTTTTTCTTTTTTATTTTATTTTTTTTAATTTCTAAGAGGTCTATTCAATTTCTTCAATCGCTAATTGATTCTGACATTTATTTTCCATCAGCAATTGCTTTTTGCAGCTTTTCACAGGTCCATCTTATTTTATTTTTTTTTCTTTTTGGGGAAAATCCATCCAATCTGTCCTCCACTGGAAAGTAAGAATCCAAATGAGGAGACAGAGCCGTCAGTGTGTTAATTCTACAGGTATATAGCATAATTTTGACCTTCATATATTCCTGCACATTCAAAAAGCTGAAGACTAAATTTCAGTACTTATTGCTGAACTGCAAAAAGCGCAAGAATATGATTTTTTATTATACAAATAAAATATGAGTCAATGGTCTTAATATTTATTTTTAATATTTTAATTATTTGAGTCCAATGTCTATAAATATCTGTAAACTTCCTACACCCCTACATTTACTCATTCTTTACTCATTCTTTACTCATTCTTATAGCACTGTTTAGATTTTCTTGTTTAATTGTATGTTAAACAGTTACAGTTGCTGATATTTTCATCTTATTGCCTTTGGATGATGCTTACAAGTAAGCATAATTCGATAAACCAACTATTTCATCAAACTTTTCCCGAATCATTGGATGGAGCTGAAGACTTCTTGAGTATTTTGCATGGTGTCTCCTATGATATATCCTCTTCAGTTCATGAACGTGCGCTTGGTCTTACACACCCTCCAGCTTAAATACTAAGCATGATGTTATGTGGTATGACAAAACCCTTTGGCCAGTTTGGCTCTGGTCTTTTGGCTACATCCCCATGCAGTTTCTTGTTCATCTCCTGTGGAAGGCTCATGCCTCCTTGCTGGCAGAACCAGGGATGTTGAAGTCCTTGATTTAAAGACTGCTTAGTGACAACTAAACATTAATGTGTTATCAACATTATTTTCATACTAAAACCAAATTTGACACAACACTTTGTCAGCTACTAGAAAGAAAATTAACTGTATCTCAGCTGAAATCAAAATAATTATGAATGAAGCTGATATGGAGGCATGGTCTGTCTTCTTCACTGTTTTGATAAAGAAAAGCTTGGATTTAGAGGAATACTAAATGTGAACAGTGAACAGTGCATTGAACAGCAATGAACAGTGAATGAACTCAAGTTAGAACTAGCTGAAAGATTTGGGGTTTGGCTCAGTTAGTTGACCTGAAGACTTAGAAACAAAAGATACCCTGTTCAAAGTAAGTTTTTCAAAGAATTAAAAGAGGCACCAATACATGTGATCTTCGCCACTTTGGTACCAAAGAGAAGATCAGGTGTCACAAATCATTCTTGCCAGATTTTTGCTAATTGCCTCTTAAAACCCTCTAATGTTGGAGATAGAATTTTCCTGGTCAGTCTATTCTAGTGGCCAACTATCCTTCCAATGTGAAAGATTTTACTCTCTTAAGTCCAAACACAAATATTATTTTGTGTGTTCAGTTCTGTTCCTCCTACATTTACCTCACTGGATTTTTAGATGTACATATAGCAATCACATTCCTCCATAATCCCTTTTTTGCTGTCAAATAAAGTGGGTCTTTTAGATTTGTACTCTGAATTAACTTTCTTAATTTTTATTAAATTGAAGTGATAGAACTGTACAAAATATTACAGATGAAGTATTAGCAATGCCTTTCACTCAGTACTAAAAGTACCCTATATGATGTCTGGTATTTCATCTATGTATTATTTTCTTTGTGTATATGTAACACATTAGTTTTATTGTTTAAAATATGCATATATAATATTAACAATTATACCTACAAAATTTTTAGTTCTTAATTAAGAAATATTTTTAATTAATAATTTATTATTTTTTTAGAAGATCAGATGTTTTATCAAAGTGACATATCAGTTCAATGTGACTTCCTTCCTTTGTTAACATTTTGCCTTTTCTATTTGTTTCAGTTTAGTTTGGAAGGTGAAATCAAGAGATTGTTCCAAAACAATGATAAACCTGAAAATACTTTACATAAGTCTTTAATGCTCAGAACAAAACCCTAATAAAACACGAATTAAAGCAAGCATGAAAATTCAGGTCTGTTAGGAAAGAACACACAGCACTCAACCCCCTTTAAGCTACTTACTACAAAGCTTTTATTAGAAGCTATATGACGCTGTACATGATACGTATGCACAACTAACTCAGAGTGAGCATTTTCAGATTTCTGAAAATACAGCGTGCACTCAAGGGCCAATAAAGTGATAAGAACATAAATGTTCTTTCACTATATATAGTTTTGTTCAGTGATCTATTTCTCAGAAACATGATTATTTGGCTTTGACGAGGGGGATGGGGAGGATTGGTTGCTCTCTGCTAAATCAGGCATTCAGTATGCACTTTTTGCACCCATGCTCAAAATACCAGCACTGCCTCACCAACACTCAATATCCAAAGCTCTCTGTGATAGTTTTTCTAGAAAACGGAAGAAATGGGACTAAGACTGAAAATAAGAACAAGAACTAAATGAATGAAAGGAAAGGAGAAATGAAAATCTTATTTGCTGTTGGAACCATTTAGTTCCAGTCTATTGGAAGAATATAGTGATTAAAAAGAATTATTCTCCATGTGAGTAAACAGAGGAGTCTTTGTTACTGTTTACAATAGCATGTTCATTAGCTAACATAAACCTAGTGCTTTATAAACCTCTTCAAATCAAACACTTTTACCAGGTATTTTAATTGCTGATAGCTGGGCAACCATGAATTAAATTACAAGTTGCCCTTGCATGATTTAAACTTGGTATGAGATTTGCCACAAACAAAAGAAATATTTCTCTGCTGGATTTCTTTCTGCATCATTTACTCCCTGCAGTTTAGAGCAGATTAATGTGTTCAGAGACTGATTGCCGTAATTACTCTGCCCTGCTGCTCTCCTATATTATGCAAACAAATGCACATGATGAAAGAGAGAAAATGGACAAGAATGGAGATTCTTAGATTCTCTTGATTTCCAACTTAAAATATCAGGTCATGAACAAAAGCTAAAACTTTGAACCAAACTTGAGTCTAGTTCTCAAACGAAATAATGCATCTCGTTAGGGTGTAGTTTTTTCATGTTTGTTTCAATGACTTTTTTATGAAAAAATTTCCACTCAAAATTATGTTTTAATTCATTCTCTTAATTTAGAAACTTTGGAAATCTAACAGAATTTCAGTGTTGGTAAATTCTTAAATTATTTTGCAAAACTACCTCCAAATATCTTATTACTAGTTGTAATCATCTGCAGGAATTATTCACTTACATTTCAGTTGCAGTAAATGACCATCATAAATATTTTAGTTTCCTTATTTATTCCAAGAGACAATAAAATAAGAAATAGTTTTAAAAATCTGAAACAAGTTTGTAAATTGTGTCAGGAAGTTTTGGATTATAATCCCATAATTCTTGCCAATGGTATGCTGATAATTTGTATATAATATGTTTTTTTAAGATATGTGTGTCTTTATGCACTAATGAAATCTCATACCTTTTACTGATTACAACTATCTCTCATGCACACAGTAAGAAATCTGATCTAACAGTCCCACTTCAGGCACATCAAGCCAAAGTTTCTTCTCGGTGACCTCCAGAGATCTCCTTCTGCCAGGTTGTCTGCAGTTCTGCACAACCTGGCTCTGTGGATATCCACTTGAACTCTCTCATTGACTTCTGTGAACCCACAATTCAAATCTGTAGTGAAAATGTTCCTGCATAATTTGCCATGCTGGTTGCAATCTATTGTTGTTTATAGTTTACATAAATCTGATAGTGATGACAAAGTTGCAGTTCACAAGATGTTTGCTTATTCCCGTTTTTTTCTTTTTTTTTTTTTTCTTTAACTTTTGTGAATATGGAGCAAAAAATGGGGATTTCTGTGCTTTGCTTTTCTTGTTTTTTGTAGTTCCTTCCTTGGGTAATTAGGAAGCAACAAGGTTGAGCAATTTTTCACAATAGGCATTAAGTATCCTGTATTTATAAACTCTCCTGTTTCCATGATAAAGGAGACCTCCTTTGTAAGAGGACCTAAAAAGATCTCACAGTACTGAGAGTATATTTGGGATAAATTCCAAGATTGGAAATGGTAGAAAAATATATTTTCTTCATTTTGTTTCTAAATATTCTTCACTGCGGTTGTGTGCTATATAACTGAAATTTTTATTAAATGTTATTTTGAATTGAGTTTTTGTTCTTTAAAATTCCATTTACATTATTGACCTTTGAAAAATTAATACAGAACAAACTAAAATTTTATATATCATTCAAGAAAGAAAAAAAGAGAAAAGAATCAATTCAGTAAAATTAATTCTTGGAGCAAGGTACCAAGAAATGGCAAACTTGTTTTTCTGCCCCAAGGAGCTGTGTGTTAAAGTCATTTGCAGATGGCATGGACTCAGATAAGGACACATATTGTCCCTTATAGGATTAGAAGAACACTATGTCTGCTTTATCTAATTGCTTCCTTTGAGACATATATCTTACTTACATTTGTCTCCCCTTTCTCATACATTAAACTCCAAGACCAGATTACCTTCTCATGTGTCTCAAGTAATTTATGGAAAATGTGACAAATTCAGTTAGAGCGTTCTACTATATTTTCTAAATTATACAATGATGTTATTAAAAAAAAATAATCCAACCCACAGAGAAAAACACTACAAACAATGAAAAACAACCCCAAACCAAAACAAACCTAAAACAAGTACAGAATTTCTATGAGGCTGTCAGCCTGATGAATGGGGCTCACTCTGTAAAGCAAAATGAATATTTGGGGTGCTTGTCTCAGGTGAAACAGCTCTTTTCAGGAATCCCTAGATATTGGAGGGCCAGAATGCTCCTAGCTGATATTTACCTATGTGAAAGCCATGTCAGCCAGAAGCCAATAAAGGCACTGCATGAATGTACTGGACTTAATTTTGCCTGTTCTATCTTGCCTGTTTTGTAACCTGTTATGTCTGTACATAAAAATAAGGCTTTTTATCTTTTTTCAATAACTCCCATGAGGACATAGACCAAAGTTCACCTGTTGTGAAATTGCATCTCAACCAGAATGTCACTGTCTTCAGAGTCAGTCTGCAAACAGGTTCAAGAAAGTTTGGTTAACTTGCAAGCAAATGATAGAATGAAGTTTTTCAAAGTCTTTGTCTGATTTTGGGTATGGTTACTATGGTTATTAAAACCACAACATGTTTTTTTTATGGTTTTGAAAATCCAAGTTTCGGTGCATTAAATTTCTGCTTAAGACAAGCTCTTCGCTGTGAATCAGGCTGCAGTCTGTACCACTAGGGTCTTCCTCTTCTTCAGAGGAGGGGGTGGTCTTCTCCCAGTCTGGGGCCTGGCATCAGCTGTCCTGCCATTCTTGAGCTCATGACTGTGGAGAATCTGTTTTAGTCATTCCATTCAATCGACCTGGGAAACATTTTACTTTTCACCCTTGATCATATTACCACTTAGTCAAGGTGAATTGGTTCAGTACAGAGATGTTTAGAAGTCATTTCTTACTTGCCTTCATCTATTAATTTATAGCCTACCACCTCAGACTATAAGTGACAGTGTGAAAGAGTTTGATCTTTTTGAAAGTGTCCTTAAATAAATTTTACTTCATCATAAGTTGAAAGTCTCACATAGAATACTGGAGCATCCGAAAACACTTTCTTTTGAGTCCCTAATGAGGGTTCAAGCCTTCATAGTTCAACTGCATATTGTGATTAAAACGGATACAACCCTATTTACAACTTTTCACAAAACAACTAGCAAGGAAAAGGATCTCAAACTATCTTTCAGCTTGAATGGACTATATGTACACACCCACTCCAGTATACTATAATGAAACACTAGTCTTTGATGAAGACCAGCAGCAACAAAGGGAATATAGATGACCTGTAAATGGTGAAAGTGGAATTTCAGAAAATGCCTTTTCTCTCTAATTTTTATCAGGCTTCATTTTGCTGAATGCTGTGCAACCTTTTCTTCAGTATAACCAGTGGGGAAGGGTTAGAAGTATTATGAAATTCTATGCTTAAAAACCTAAAGTTCTTTCTTAGATATCCACCTATCTCTATATTCTAAAGGAGATAATAGTTACATTTATTGTTTACCTTTTACCGAGGTTGAATAATATTGTAGAAGTCAATTACAGATACAGATATACTCAGAAGGTAAAATCAATGTATATTGATAACTACCACAGTGTATCAGATCACATATTTATACTTTATTCAAAGGAAAAACGCTGAAATATTTTGTAGTACAACTGTCATCTTCTAGTCATGCTATTGTCGGCTATTGTCAGCTTCGTATGTAAACTTTTGAACCCAGAATAATACACATAGTGATCACATCAGAGACAAAGAGCCTATATTAAGTGGAAGAATATACAGAACAGAAAATCATAGAAATAATTCTGCAAACTACTCTGAAACAAACCATAAAGAAAAGGAAAAAGGAAAACAAAAGTAAGAAATTGTCAACTGAAGATATGAAATAATTCTTTCAAAGACAACATCTAGTTTTGGTCAGTTTAGAGATTTTATTTTTTTTCCCTAAGGTATGTTTGGCAGATTTCTCATCAAAACAAATCCCTGCTTTAAGGAACAGACTTAATAGTGTGGTCTTTAAAAGCAAATTGGAAACTACCCTAATGACTTTAATCTACAGTCACATGTGCTAAGTGTCAGTGACTGATTACTCTGTTAAGAAAACATCAATGAAGTCAGGTAAAAATATTGAAACACTGGAAAAAGAGGAAAAATTATACTAGCCAGTTTCCCTAGGCTTGAAATAAATTACAAATCAGCCTCAGCCTGATCTCAAATCTTATCAATATAACCTGATTTTCCATTAGTTATATAATAAACCATTAAATCTAGTTCAGTGCCTTCAGTGCTTGATTCATTTTCTTCTTTTTTTTTTTTTTATTTTGCTCATTTGAATGGCTTGAATTTTACCTAGTCTCATTTTCAAGATCTGAAAAAAAAAATAATTACCATTTGAAGCTAATAAAGTTTTTAATCAGTTTTGAGTTTGTTATTCAATCCAAAAAGGACTGCAGGATTCAACTTTGGATCTTACTAGAAGAAATTGCAACTTTACTCAATAGCTTTAATTTTAGCAACATTGTCAATATCGCAGTTAGGGGTTTTCTTTTACTATCTATGATAACATATACTTCCTCTGAGTTGTTCATGAGATATATTCCCTTTTCATTAGTTAGTATCCCTGTTAACATTTTATTTTGTGATCTATAAAACAGAACAGCAAAATTATATTTAGTGAAACCATAACTCTGTAGTTGTTCTTGGAAAACTAGGAGTAACCGTCTGTTTACTATGAAAACCATTTACTGCTATTCCTAGAAATGTCAGCGATGAGTTCATGTAGATCAGGAAGCCTGCAAAGACACATCAGACACAGTGTTATGAAGGGTGAACTGTTCTCTCCTTGAAATGTCTTATATAAAAGAATCAATATCATGTATAACGAATATATTTTCCTCAAATTTCTTCTTTCATGTGTATGCCCAGAGAAATAATTCATATAAACACTCTAAACGGTGTCAATTATTTTCTGTTTTCTATTATTTAGCCTTTTACCTAAATTAAAATTAGTTTTACGGATCCTAGAAAAGAACATATATTTTGCTTAATGATATAGCTAAGCCATACACTTTTTTTGTTATTGCTTTCATATAATGTTTTTACATGAGAAAGAAATTTCCTTTAGCAAGGGGCCTGTGTTTTTAAAAGTATTCACTACTTACTTATGAGACATTTTTTGTGTGTGTGTTAAATGTTTTTTAAAAAAAAGGATGGTATTTTGACCTCCCATAAATGATTCTCAATTATTCTGACAGTTTTACCTTTATAATAACAGATTTATGATTGAATAGGTATGACTCAACAGTACTTCAGCATCCTGAAATGTTAGAGGGTTAAAATGTTCCTGACAAAGACATATCAGCTTGCAGTAAATCAGACTTTATCAACTCATCATTTTTCTCTTCCTAGCTTCTTAAAGAACAACAGACATTGAGAAATTATTTTCCAGTAAATGCCCTCTAGGCACTGCAGGATAAAACCCAAAACATGCAAATATAAAACTTCCGAGGAAGCTGTTTCATACAAATATATATAGTAAGGGTCTTTGCAGGGCAACAAGAAAAACATTCTGTTTGTTATATTATCATATATAATTCTGCAAATATACTCCAAAGTAATTAAAATTTATAACTTAGAACTTCAATTTCCCCAATTACAAGTTTCTGAGTTTATTCCCAAGCTAATCTGCAATTATTTTTTCTATATCAGGTTTTTTTTGTGGGGGTTGTGTTTATTTTTGTTAGTTAGAAATTTATTAATGTCCCAGTGTTTTGTGTGAGCTTAAATACTCTTTTTTGGTCTCTTTAAGATGCTTAAGGTAGTTCCTCATGTATTTAGAAAACTATGTTTCCTCTATGCTTCAGCTATATTAAACAAGTTCTCTGCACAGGCCTTTTGTCCACTAGTTCAGTTTGACCAAATCTTTCCTGAATATAGAAATCAGAATTTCTCGCAAGTATTCCATGTAAACTTTTGTCATTAAAATCCTGTATGATTTCACTAACACATCTCTCTCTTTGAAATACTTCAGATTAAAATTTCTTTTCCTATTTTGTAACTGGTGCCAGGAATAGACTAAATCTTATTTATGGCCCATAGTTGTTCTGTAATAAACTAATGCATGTTCGTCTATATTCTCTTGTCTTTTGCTTCAAGTTATGGAATACATAGCTCTCCTAAAAATCTCACAGCTAGCTGAAAAGTTTCCAACCTTTTAAAATTTATTTTCTTTTTATTTCCCTCCTTAAATTTAATAAATTATACAGTTTTACAGCATTCTACTGCTGCTTCTCATGTATTCTTGTCTGAAACTGTAACTTCTAGAAAATTTCTTGATGAAGAAACTCAGTATTCCAGATTCACTTATGAAGGTAAAGACCCAAATATGATACTGTGCTATCATTGTGCTCCATTTTACAGGGGAGTGAGGTGAGCATCACCAGGTGTCATACAGAAACCGTGAACCTCTAAATGATTTCAGCAACACACATGAACATTTTTAGACATGAATGTCCATATCTAAATGTACAGATATATCATGACTAGCAGCCAAGGGTCAGTCAGTAGAAAATGTTTTTAAAGATTATTTGAAGCATAGTCTCTAGCTGCCAGCCATCAGTTGCTGTTCTGATCTTATTCTAAACAAAAAAGTGACACTACTTTTCTCTTCCAACACTGCCACAGCTCAGATTCATCTGTCTGTGACCTAATATCTAGTTTGGTGTAGCTCTGCTATCAAAAGATCAAGAATATTCCTTTCAGTAAAAAAAAAAAAAAATAATTAAAAATCATAATTATTCTGATTTTGTGAAGAGCATCAAGCAGCTTTATACTATGAATATTAATATTTACTCAGAGCCCAAATTGCTTCATTCTGATTGCTTCTTGGAATATTTTGGGGTTCATTATTTTAAAACATGAACTTCACAGCATATCAAACAAAGCTAAACAGGCTAAATAGACTATGATATATTGTGACGCAAGAAAACAGGATGAGTTCAAAGACTTTCAAGTAAATGCCATATAACTTAGTTCTCCCACTGTAACAGGAATGAGATTATTCAAATATTTTTTTACTATAAAAGAGGCTGCAACATAGTAATGAATAAAGTGTGTCAGAAAAGCTACATACTGTTCTATAGCTGAAAAACACTGTCTTAAATATTACCTAAATTTCACATGCTGCTTGCACAGTTTATATGCTGTTAGTACAATCAACAATGGAGAACTTACAAGGCTCTATATTAAATTTTATTTTTAAATCTATTTGCTTTCCACTACCTGCCAGAAAACCTTTTTTTTTTTAAATATATGTATATTCTGAATTTATATATATTCAATGAAAGAACTTTTATATAAAAAATCTTATACAAATAAAGGAGGTTTTTAACACTCCCCTTTCCTGAGTACAAAACAATCTCTTCAGGGGTTTAATATTCAGCAAAAGCCACAGACTGGGTAGAAGGAAGTTAACGCTTGTGACAGTGAATGCATGCAGACTGCCAAAGAAAGGAACAGGATGTCACACAATAACTACTCGATGGTGATCTCCCCACAAAATTTGAAGAAAGACTGATTATCTATTTCTCATCATCCTCACTATAAGAGTGACAGAATCCTATTTAATGCTCATAAGAGAGACGCTGAGTAGGAAACTCAATACAAGTTATAACCAGAAGTTTCTATGTGCATATTGAAGCCAACATACTTCGTTGTTATACACTCCAAGACAGATCTTCACTTTGTTCACTCCAGTTTGTTCTTTGGAAAAAAAAGAAAACAAGAAACCACAAACCCCAAGAGTGAAGTTAGAATAACTTCAGAAAAATATGGTTTTATCTTTATTTTTGATACTATGTTTTTTGGATGAAAATACCTGTGAAATTCATTCAACAATTTTTTTTTCCTAAAAAATTTGAGGTAAGGATCTGTAGGAATAAAGGTAGACATAAATATGCATTAAAAGAAAATAATTTAAGGTTCTTGGGTTTTTCTCTGTTTGGGGGGATTTTTTGTGTTTTGGTATTGTGTTTTTTTTCTGTAACTAACAATTTAAAAAATGTTAGCTCTTGGAAGAGTATTGTATTTAATTAAAATGGGAATGAGAGGGGAAATCTAAGACCCTAATGAGAAAAAACAACTAAATGTGTTAGATATGTATTTAGAAAATGTACAGAAAAAAAATACAAGATATTAATTTTGCTTTTCAGTAATTCTCAAGGTGCTTTTTAATAGAAGCATCACTACTTCCATTTTAAACATGTAGAAAAGGAGAAACAGAAGATGGCAAGCCTAGGAAAAAGGCCAGATGTAAAATATCTTGGAAGAGCTGTGTGAAAAGGCTTCTATAATTTCCTGTTCTACATTAAGTGATCTGCTGTTGCAAGAAAGTGAAAAAGGGAATTTAAAAAGTGGGGCTAATCAGCAGAAAGCAATAAATTCAGTTGCTTTTCAGTCTTTTAAAAGATAAGCAAAATCTCTGCCTACATGGTGAAAATTAGGAAAGATGTCATAATATTAACTCTCCAAACCGGTATCAACATTATATTCTATCATTTCTTCCCTAAGATCTAAATGTTGTCACACGGCTGTTTGAATGGTAAGAGATTGCTACCTTTCTTTTTAACATTTGGTTTGTACAAATCATGTAGCAGTAAGAAAGTGAAATGCACCAAAAGCCACACAATGGCAGATGGTTGGTTTTGTATGTGGCCTACCTGGGTTTCTGCTGCTCTTACACATTATAATGATACTATATGACTATATTAACGGTTGGACTTGATGATCTTAAAGGTCTTTTCCAACCGAGGTCATTCTATGATTCTATCATTACTTCGAAGGATAGCTTAGATAAAGGGAAAGCCAAAAGGTAGATCTACAATTAGCAGCTTTT
>VXBZ01005673.1:15381-46177 GCA_013399135.1 Heliornis fulica | reverse complement strand
TTTTTTTTTTTTTGGTGGGGTGGAGGAAGCCTGGTGAAATCTCTATTAGAACAACTTAAATTTTCCATTAAATCTTAATTTGTTATTTTTAATACTAAATCATTGCCAGTGAGTATACAATGACATAATGTGACTTCATAGTCATTTTTCTAATGATATTATATGGTCCACTGTACTACAGTTAGATAGATAGATAGATAGATAGATAGATAGATAGATAGATAGATAGAGTGATAGATAGAGTGATAGATAGAGTGATAGAGTGATAGATAGAGTGATAGATAGAGTGATAGAGTGATATGTTATGTTATTATGGAAGAAGTTCTTTGTATAAGATTAAGCCTGAAAACAAATCCTGGTGACTGATGGACAGATGTGGGAGTAGATTAATGTGCTAATTTTCCTTTTGGAAACAGGAGGGGACACTTTTTTGACACAGCTGAAAATGTCTGACGTTCTCAGTGTTATTCTTGGTGCAGCTGTGCACGCAGCATAAGATGATCTACAGTTACCTTTGTAACTGCCTGATGTGGTGCCATGGGAAGTCAGTAGGAGAGATTCCAGTAATTATGAAAGACACAAACATGATGAAAGTTACTTTGGAATAGGTTTGTTGTTTAGAAAAGTTTTCTACTGGTTGTTACCATCTCACGAGCCAGATGCACATCACTCCTTTTTCAATATTTTCTTCAGGCTGTCAGATTATAGATACCAAATGAAAAATTTACTCGTCCTGTGCAGAACTAGTAAGTGACAGCATAATTTTAGCTTTGTATTTTAGAGCGAGAACTCTACAGAACAGGTCAGAAATGTGGTTACACAAAGAATTTAATGATGCAATCCTGGAGGGCTTTTCAAATGTCATAACCTGATGCAGATTTGTAAAAACAGACATAACACCGATGAAAATATTTTTACTTAAACTTGTTTCTTTTGGCTGCAGAATATATGTTTGTGTTTCCCTGATTTGGTTTTGTGGTTTTTGGGGGTTTTGGGGGTGGTTTTTTTTGGTTTCTTTTTGTTTGTTTTTTGTTTTGTTTTGTTTGTTTGTTTTGTTTTGGGTGGGGTTTTTTGTTTGCTTTTTGGGGTTTTTTTAATTATTATTTTATTTTGAGTACTTCTGAAATTATAGATGTGCAATATTATTCTGAGTTGCACCGATATCCATGTTTATGCTTAGTGTCCCACTCAGACACACCTGAGAGCATTGCAGGAAATGTTTTCATATATTTAACAGTGATGAGAACGTGTGCTTAGGCATATCAGGAACAGCAGAGCTGGAAAGGGTCTGCTTCCATCTCTGAGGCTCAGGAGTGTGTCTTCATCAGAGTTGTTAATGTTGCCTGAGGTATAACATCTCTCTGAGAGGTTGTCTCTTGAGCATTCAACACAGTGTGCTCCGCTATACAGTTAGCTTGTTCTTGACTTTGCCTCCCTGTCCTATGAAAATTTTGAACTGGTTGGTTGAGCAAATCAAATGCTCTGTGTGTCCTAGTTCAGCAAGAGGTTATCACTGTGTGGGGGGATCAAGGCTGTGTATTCTACACCCTCTATTCATTCCTCAAGAATAATGGACCATTTGCAACAGTTGTCCAGGAAGTCGTTAGCCCCTTCACACTCAGCCTGAGGGGGCGTGGGTGCTAATGGGCCATCAATGGTCCAACCATACCCCATGACTCACAGTTAATTACCCATTGTGTGAGTCCCCGCCCTGGGGGAGGGACTGGGTGCTCCCTGAGGATATACAAACAGGGCTCAGAAGACCTTAAGTCTCTTCGTTGGATCTGGAGGAGCAGTGGAACCTCGACAGGAGGAAGCCATCGCTCTCGACCGGACTACAACCATCGCTTCTGGCCGGGCCACAGACGTCATCTGCAGCAACGGACTCTTCACCTCTTTTTGCTTTGGACTTGGGAGAGCCACGTGGATCTCAGCACCGGGGCTAACAAACCCCTTTGGGCTTGTGCCCTGGGACACTGGGTTTACTGCTGGGTTTTGGTGAGTTGAAAGCAGGTTGTTCTCTTTGTGTCAGTGTTTGTATGGTAATATCTTTCATTAAATTGTAACTCTGACTTATAATCTCTCTTGTGGTGGGTCCATTTCTCCTGCCGGTTTACCTCTAAACCAGCACACTGTGCTAGGGCTTGTTTTCCAAAAGTTTCTCTTTCTTAAAAAATGCCAAAGGGTATTGGCTAGGTTATTCCAGCTTCATCTGTCCTCTCATTTAAGTTAAATTTTGGGTGTTCTGCCATTTCAAGCCTTGATGTCCTCTCAGTAAAGTTATGTCCTTTCAGACAGCTCTGGGTATGTCAGGTGTCTTTTAATAATGGATAAAAATGTGTGAACAATTTCCTGCAATAGAACTAGACAGATATGGTGACTTCTGACAAGACATGACAATGTACAACATATCATCTGTTTCTTGTGCTCAAGGTACGTTAAAAAACTGCACATATATAGAAAGAGAAGTCAGCCACTTCTAAATAGCTGCCTGTGTGCAGACAGTTGGTAAATATAATCATTTAAAATACATTAGTGGTGGAAGAAGGGCAACTTAGTATATATTGATTGTGGGTTAGAACAAGTAGTGGCATAGCTGATACGCTGACAGTGGATAGCCACGACAGCTCGCATCATTATCCAAACTTGTTTCTTTATCAGTGAAGAATGCCATAGTAAATATTTATCTATGAATTTTGGTGTGTAAGGCTGAAGTGATCACAACATATAATTTCACAAAAAAACAAAATTCTCATGTTATTGAATAATATATGAAATATATTGTAAGTTGGTTTGCAAGTCAGAATTATAAATTAATGAAAAAATCCTAAAAGTCATAATGATGATGTTTTGTTTTTTTTTTTTCCAGAGCTAATTGGTTACAGTTATCTATTTGTGAAGTAGTGCTATATGTGAACTTACAAAACAGGTTGCCTCCTCTATAAACCAGAATATACATATCTGTATATGAGTAAAAATGAGTAGAATATTTTTAAAAATAAAATATGTCTTCCATGAATATTAAAATTTTTTGTGTTCTGGATTCATCGTGAAGCTATTCAGAAGAAAGACCTGAAAAACTTTTAATATCACTATACTTTTGTGAAATTTTTTGCTTAAATTGCGTCTGGAAGGATATGCAATTAAACACTTTGGATTTTATGATTGAGGAAAAAAAAAACACATTTAAAATCCCTCTTCAAAGTCTTCAGAACAGGCAGTTAATATCTTTTCCTTAAGAGATAGTTTGTTCTTTGATTTGTTTCATACTAGTTAACAAATTAGATTTAGAATGCATTAAGTCTTTGACACAGATGACTTAAACCAATAAAATAATAAATAAAGTTCCATATTTTGTTACTAGAGCTACTTAAAACACCATAAGGCAGGCAATGATTCTCAGGATTTAGCTTGAGTAGGCTGACTAGGAAATAATTTGGAAGCATTTTTTTCTGATGGTCTATTACTATTATGTTGGGTTGAGATTAGATTCTTCATCTTGATAGTTCAGTGCTTATTGTTCTTTGTATTACTGATCTCCATCAGTAGTTTGAACTCTTTATTCACATTATATTTAAGTGTTTACTTAACCACAAAAAGCACTCATGACTCAGGAGATAATTAAAAATATTTGATGTATTTTGACATACTCTTTTTACATTGTCTGAGTCTCAAAAAAAAAAAAGGAAAATAGAGGGAATTAGATTATTTTAGCTTACTACAGAGAGATTTATTTTGCTTTACTTCTTTTCCAAACAGACATAAAAACAAATAAATCAAACCTTGAAGATCAGACAAAGGGAAAAAATAATTACATTTCCCTAAAGAATATTTGTGGTTGAGCAATATTTTACTTAAATACAAAGTTCTTGCAGTGCGGCCATAAATAGAAAAAGTTTGTCTCAATATACTTTGGAAGGATGTGAAAAGCAGACTTTAAAAGGTACTCTGTGTTGAGAAGATAGTCTATCTTTCTTTCCTCTGTCAAGCTATTTAACTGCATTCAGTTCCTTCAGTATTCATATCTGTTACAACATCTCTCAGAAGGAATCCAAGCCATCCACTCTATTTTTCACCTGCTCTTAATGGAACAAAAACTGCAATGGGAAATGCCTTGACATTCTGTTTTGAGATCGAGTTTTTCCTAGAACATGTTATGATGTAGTCTTGCCCTGTGTCTAATTAATTCAACTTTCTTTGTAAGCAGCATGTCTATGCTCTGACTTATGATTTTCAAATATCCTGAAAAGTCAGCAACAAAATATATTCAGATGATCTTACAGTCTCTGCTCTAGCTCTACTTTGAGTGCGGAGCCCGTGAAAACTTCAGATCAGATGCTAGCAGTTGCATTTGAACAAAAGCCTCTCCTATTTATTTACACTTCTGTGAACGATATCCATTCTTCAGGTGCTATATCAAGTCTGTTCAGCTTTTAGCTCAG
Source organism: Heliornis fulica (assembly GCA_013399135.1). Taxonomy (NCBI): domain Eukaryota; kingdom Metazoa; phylum Chordata; class Aves; order Gruiformes; family Heliornithidae; genus Heliornis; species Heliornis fulica. Next base: position 41,735 of record VXBZ01005673.1, on the reverse strand, counting down.
TTTGTCATTCTGTTCTGGTTGGTTTTTGGAAAGTCTTATTGATGTATTTGTCATACAGGTTTGCCTCATCTTTACAAAGCACAATTGCATAGATGTGATAAGAGGCAGATTGCAAAGATGCTAAGTGTAGTCTCTGGTTCAAGAAGGGTGTGTTGTAACAGGAAAATATGGTTTTAATTAGTGCGTCTGTAACTCCAACCACCGGACCAACAATTAAATTGGTTTGGTCCAATTACTATTTCAATCAGATTCAGATTTTATAACCTTCTGTTTGATATTGTAGTAGTGTTAATTATTTCAAACATCTAAATTGCATCCTATAGGCAAAATCCTGTGTTCGCTATTCATGAGACCACTGCGGATGTTGTTAGATGCGTGGTATTATAGTCCGCAAGGCAGCAGCATTTGCCAGAGTGGAGCCTAGGTGGGGCAGCAAGACCAACAGCACACCAGCCAGAAATACATAACCTGGAACTACTCAGCTGGATGTTTATGTTCAGCTGCACAGTGTTTTCTATCCAAAAGTTTCTTATTTTTACTCACATACATGTGCATACATGTGCCCACAGATGTGCCCGACCAGTGATGACATCGGCCTCTCCAGCGCCACATAGACCCACAGGAATTTGGAGCTTGCTCTGTCCACTCAACTTGTCAGGGCTCAGCTGGGGACTCAGCCTCTACATGTGTAAAAACTCCATCATGGGCTCAGCCTGCTGCACTGTGTCCGACATCCAGGGATGTCAGGGGGTACTGTTTTAGCTGAAGTTCGGAAAAGACAATTTCACAAAATCCTGCCCAAATTTAGAAGAACTGAATTATTCTGAAAATGAGAGTGTTTGAATTAACTTTGAGAAGCCTGCTTGGAATTGCACGGAATCCAAGAATTACTTTGCTGTGCTTGAGACTAAAGTCTCAGTAATGATTTATAATAATATTTTATTCCTAAGATTCTGCTGCTGTTTCTAATATGTATACTTCACTTATCCCACATACAAATTACCACCTCAACATTATTATATGAATGTCTGAGAGCTACTTTATTTTCAATGGGCTGAAATCTACCAGATATGCTACAGGAAAAAGAAAAAAAAAAACAACCCCCCAAAAAACCCTCCAGAAGAAATTCTAAATGGAAACCTGGAGAGAATTTTTTCTGTGCATTAGCATATTTTCCCTTCCTGAAAATTAAGCACAGGTAACAAAACCAATTAAATTAAAACTTTATTTCCCTCTTAGTGTAATTACTAGTTCTACAACCATTGTGAAGGTATTAGACCTATTAAAATTAATCCTGATGGCTGAAAAACAGATAATTTGAGTCACTATGCAGCAAGTACCATACAACTTTAATTTTTGCATAACGCTTCATTTATCAAAAGTACCTCAAGGTCTATTTCTGCGCTGAACTCAATTTTTCCGTTGAATAAGATTTCTTCCTTTTGCTGCTGGTCAAAACAAATATTTTGAAGAAATATTACACAATAGAAGATCAGTGTGTTTTTTTTCAATAATGACACTTTTTGCTTGAAGATGCTGCAGATATTTTCCATTAACATAGTACTTTTTTTTAAAAAAAAATATTTTTTTAAAATGTGTCAACAATAAATGAGACAGAAAAAGTGAGGATTTCAGCCATTTGACTTTATTATATACAGGATGTATTCCACAAGCTACAAGTAAATCTCCATGCAGTTGGACAATTTGTTGGACTGAAAACTTAAAAACAAACAAACAAACAAAACCCAAACCCAAACACAACCAAGAATCAGAGCTCTTAAAATTGAATGACTACTATTTATATGAGAATTAAGATACATTTTTATTTAAAATTTCTGTAGATAAAGAAAATTTTAAAAGGTGACATTCATTCAGAGAAAATAGGCTTTTTCTTGGCTGAGCTTTAGCCTCATGATAAAGGGAAAATATATATATAAAAGAAACTTATTTTTTAATTCACTACATATTTCTAAATAAAAAAGGCAAACTAGAATCTCCACAGAAAATGAAGAATATGGAAATACCTGTTTCAATTTGACACAATACTTATTTTTTAGGAGGAATGACTCCCCACTTTTAAGTCTGGGCTGGAAGTGTATTTATACAAGAACTGATAGATGCCTCTTTAATTACTAGTATAACAGAAGAAGCCTGTGGTTGCTAGCAAATTATACAAGGCAATTGTCAGGTTGAGCCTTAATGATTAGTTGATGTTTAAGTCTTTGTGGTACACAAAAGCAGCCTCACTACTGTAATATATACAAATTACCCACACAGCCAAATTTTTTTTATAATAATGTAAGAAGTGAGAATGCAGTCAGCCTTTAAAAAAGGAAGCCATGCAAATGTGAAAGGCATAGATAGAACTTATCGAGATGAAACCACTCATATTAAATGTTTCACTTCTTCATTTGACCAATATGAATGGTATAAATTATGATTTTCTTCTCTTTGCGATATGCCTGCCATAAACCCCAATCTTAAACACCTCCCCACACGCCTCCTTTCTTCCTAGGCTCAACTTTACTCTCAAATTCTCTACCTGCTCCCCCCCCAGCAGCACAGGGGGACAGAGAATGGGGATTGTGGTCAGTTTATCCATGTTGTCTCTGCCATTCCTTCCTCCTCAGGGGGATGATTCCTCGCACTCTTCCTCTGCTCCATCTTGGGGACCGTCTCAAGGGAAATAGTCCTATGTGAACTTTTTCAATATGAGTCCATTCCATGGGCTACGGTTCTTCATGAACTTGGGTTTCTTCCACAGAGTGCAGTCCTTCAGAAACAGAGCTCCAGCTTGGGTTCCCCATTAGGTCACAAATCCTGATAGCAAACCTGCTCCAGCATAGGATCCTTTCTCAATAGGTCCACAGGCCCCACCAGGAATCTGAACCAGTGTGGACTTCTGAAATGGTAACAGCATCCATGTGCTCCAGCATGTTGTCCTTCAATGGATCACATGGAATGTCTACTTGCCATCATCTTCCAGGCGCTGCAGGGCAAAAGCCTGCTTCACCATGGTTTCCTCCATGGGCTGGTAGTGAATCCCTGCTCTGGTGCCTGGAGCACCTCAATCCCCACCTTTTCTACTGACCTTCGTGTCTGCAAAAGTTCTTACTTTACACTCCTTTCTCTTTACCTCTTTACTCTTTTTTCCTCTTTACCTTCTCCTTACAGTTTCAGCAGCTTCTAAAGGCATTAAAACCCTCTCAGAATGGCAGCTCATGCACAAAGGTGAGCTATGCCATGTGCATTCAGGGCTGATCAGAGGATAAAGAAAACGTAATACTTCTGTGCAATTAGTACCATTTCAAGTTAAAGGTGATTTTCTTACCACATTGCCACTTCATAGTATGCACGTTGGCTTGCTCTGAGGCAAACACTTATGCTAAACAAAGTTATTTCTTTGATCAGAGTAAAAAAGTCTTAAAATCAGACGGTCCTGGTGATTAGGAATCAGCTGTGTTCGTTCAAGGGCCATAAGATTTTTTTCCTTCAACAGTAGTATGGTGAGACATTTTTCCCTCTTTCTGTGGCAAATTTACCTCACACGGTGTTAGATGCTGAACAGAAACACTTGTATCGAGAAAAATTAATCTAGGCTCTTCAATGCAAATAATGAAAAGTAAGTACATCCTCCCTTTGACTATAAAGGGAACCTAAAGATTTTCTTTTGAGTTAGATAACTCCTTCAATAACACTTGCAATCACTTTTTTCCTAGACACACAAAAACACATAAACATCCCCCTACACATCTCCAAAAAAAACATCTCCAGAATCAATAATGATTGATGCTCATAGATTGGAAGGTGTTATTAAAACAAAAGGAAATTTACTCATATTCAGACAAACTACTACACAAAGAACGTAAGATCCACGTGTTTTTATATTATTTGGCCTGTGAGACTATTCTACCTGCTGTGGTCCTCACTTAATCACCTTATTCATTGCCTTCTACACAGCATATTTCCAAGACTGTCAATTTCTTTTCTTCATTCCATCACTAAATCATATCCAGTTTACAGAGGAAAAAAAAAATTACTTGTGTACTCCTAATATTTGCCAATAATTTTAACCATAATTTCAAAAGGACAAACTGGGACTTAAAATATCCAGTAAGAGCTTTTATTCTTTCACCTTGACAAAGCATATATATGTATATATGTATATATGTATATATGTATATATGTATATATGTGTTTTGCACTCAGAAGAGTGCAAAATATGTCAGAAGATATATTTTAGAGTTTGGAACTACTGCAACAAAGTTAGACACACACATAAGTCTTAGAGGGCTCAGGACCTATTTAAATATGTATATTTCTCCTCTTTCCGTTTAGTTTTAAAAAGAAAGTTGGGGATTTAAAAATATCATTATACATGGATTGTCTTATTGCATTTCTACTGTCATGTTGGAATTTTAATCAGCCTAGTGATGTATAATAATAATGTAAATGGAATAATGTATTATATTACTATATTTTAGCTATAAATCTAATTGTTAGAATTCTGTTATTGCATAAGAGAAAATATAATTTTTAAAATGAATGTTATGAGTTGGAAGAGATCTTGAAAGATCCAAACCCCCTGCCTGAGCAGGATCACCTAGATTAAATCACACAGGAACATGTCCAGATTGGTCTTGAATGTCTCCAGAGAAGGAGACTCCACAACCTCTCTGGGCAGCCTGTTCCAGTGCTCCGTCACCCTCACAGTGAAAAAGTTCCTCCTTCTATTAAGATGGAACTTTCTATGTTCCTCTTGAACCCATTTCCCCTTGTTCTATCACTGGCCATCACTGAGAAGAGCCTCCATCCTCCTGTCACTCACCCTTAACATATTCATAAACATTGAGATCACCCCTCAGACTCCTCCAAGCTAAGGAGGCCCAGCTCCCTCAGCCTGTCCTCATAAGGAAGACGTTCCACTCCCTTCATCATTTTAGTGGCCCTGTGCTGGACTCTTACAAGGACTTGTATGTCCTTCTGGAACTGGGGGGCCCAGAACTGAACACAATATTCCAGGTGGAATATTCCAGGAATTTGTGAAAGCTAGGAGGATGTAACGGGGGAAGTTTTACTCTGTTTTCCTCACTAGTATTAGATATTTGTGACAGCTTTACAGGCTACTGTAATAGAAGTACTGAAATCAAGAGATATTTTGTCTAAGTTAGTAACATGCATATTAAAGCACATCATTGTATACATGCATAAATCTAATGCATAAGTACACATGAGAGATTTTACTTTATTATGAAGTAACAAAGCTTACAAGATGAAATGTTTATAAGAAAATTTTATAGTGGTATTTCCTGTTTCATTTTGATGTTATGCTGCTTCTATTTTTGAAGAAAATGGATTCTGTAAGGCTGTTTTTGTGTCTTCTGTACAGAAAAGCACAAGTAATACTTGGCTTAGAGTAGCTTTTAGTTACATTTAAACCTTAGATAAAACCACTATTAAAAAAATAATAAATGTATTCCATATTCATATTTTGCTTTTCTGTAATTGTGTTTCAGTGTCAGTCAAATAAGATTTTGTCAATATGGAAACAAAAATGAAACAAAACTTTTAATTTAACTAATTCAGATCAATTAAATAATATGAATGTAATGAAATTTAGCAGCCTGAAAACAGATGCTGATATTTAAAGGATATTTTTACTATAACTACAATGGCACAAACATTGCAAGACAACAAAAAAAATAGCACTGATATTTGATTCTAGCAGATAATGTAAGGGAAATTGTACTTATCAAGATAAATTAGTTTCTCTTAACCCAATGTTTATATGTAAACACAAAAGATGTATCAAATTTTCACATGAATAAGTATTAGATTGTTGAGAAATTAATCCATATTTGCATAAGCTAAATAGCTGTTTACATTCATTATGAACACATAAATATTAGTAAATATAATGTCCTTTTAAAGACCAGAGCTAATCTTAGTTGCCTAATTATCTTCAAATAATATTCTGAAAGTGTGAACAGTCTGTTGGTTTTCAAAAATAGAGATAATGTTCCATTTCAAACTTATGGTAGCGGCAAAGTTATATGTGTTTCATTTAATAATCACTCTGGAAAAGGCTTTAAGACAGACAGGTTCCCAGACAGGACTGAGGCACCTACCAGATAAGGGCTTTCAGCAGATGTTGGGAATATTAAAATGTCCTTTGTGCTTTAGGTTCAAAACAGAAGGATAAAAATATAGCCAGCTTTTGTATCAACAGGCAATATCTGAAGAAGACATATTCCTTTTTACTTCTTTCATTTCAAATATTCATTCCTTTGTAACTGGAACTCACACACCTTAGATCCTGATATTGCTCTGCTCTTTTCCCAGGATTATCACCAGTAAGTTTACCTAGAACAGTTAATGACCACATAATTACTGTGAAGTCTTTCAGTTTTAAAATTTTCTCAAGTTATTATCCTTATTTTATAGGATATTAGGAGAAAAAGGAAGACTTCTTTATCTCCTGCTTTCTTGAGGACAGTCAGAAGTGGAACATGGTGCCCTACGAAACTCTGCTGTCTCTGTATTTTAGAGGCCTTCAGTCCTCAACTGTACCAAGACTTGAGCAGCCTGGTCTGATCTTGAAGCGTCTCTGCTTCTGGCAGGAGTGATGGCCTAAAGACACCCCAAGGTCCCTTCCATGACCTATAAAATACTTTCAGATACTCAAGTTCTGTATGTGATAGCAGCAAGGAGAATAAAGAACAATTTGTAAAAAAATTTGTGTAATTTATCCTCAGTAACAAAGATTTGTTGGATTTAGTGGTGAATAAAGAGGAATGGGGATGTTCTGGAGAGCTGTCTTCTTGTCATCTGCTATGGTAGAATTCCTGCAAGACACCACATAAAGATTAACATAGGAAAGAAATCCATGTGAAGTAAAAGATTACATTTTCCTTCTTCACTATAGATCTGTTGTAAAAATGCATCCAAGCATAAGAAGCAAGATAAGGAATAATTTGGGTTAGAAAGCTAGGCAGGAAATCTCATATGTTTGAGGCAGTTTGGTCTTTTATTTTGCTGTGCCTACAAACACACGGAGTACTGAATTTTCTTAGGTCTTGATACATGAAGAAGAGCCATTTTCATTTTATCCATAACATCCAAGAAGAACAAAAGTCACTTTGTACAGACAATTCTTGGTGATTTTCCTTGACTCTGTTTATTGCCCTTTTTTGGCACGTGTGCAAGATAGGGATGTCCAACAGAAGACTCTCAAGCCATAGAAACACATATTGCCTGTTCATTAATATTGCATATTATCCTGCCTTTAACAGAGGTAGAGATGAAATGTATGTTCTACTCTCAAAATATCTGTCAATGTTTTGAAGTTCATTAAAAACATGTTTTAATTAAAAAACATGTTTTAATGAACTTCAAGAAAAAGTTTGTAGCTCTTTTCTCTGCAGCATCTTGCAATTGTCAAAGCAATATCAGGAAAAGTAATAATAGCTGTCCTAATCTAGACTTGGGACAAATACTCTTTGTCCTCTTTCTATATTTTTTTTTTCAAAGGACTTAATAATATTAGTTTTTTTCTGCAGTATGAGAACATTAACCACTTCCATAATCACTTCCACATGGTCAAGCATTCCACAGCTACCCTAAGGCTGTAGGTATTTCTTGATGTTTTTACAAAACATATTCACCAGTTGTTTTCATAATACATAAAGTTCAGAAATTGTCTCTCAGGCATCCTCAGACAGGATCTTTTAAAGCTTTACAAGGGTCTATTATTATACCACACAAGTAGTTTGTCATCTGAGGAACGCACAGCATCAGGAAGGCTCCTAGTCCTTCTCTTCCTTTCACATATACACAGCGTCTGTTTCTGATTTCTAGCATGCTTTATTGAAGTAAGTCCCTGTACAGACTCATTTTGAAGTAATTCTTGTTATTCCGCTGGAAACTGCAAGGATCTCTTTTAATCTCTGAGAAATGAATTCAGAGTTAGATACACATAAGGAACATTGAGTCCAACTCCCTGCTCCTCACAGGACTACCTAAAATTAAACCATATGACTAAAAGTACCATATGACTATAAGCCTTTCAGACACTCTGGAAGGCTTATAAACTTAAAAAAGGAAAAAAAAAAAAAAAATTAGGCAAAATATACTCAGGTGTGGGCTCTGATGTGTTAGTTAGAAGGCTGAAATTTAATTTTATATAACCAGACCCACATCTTTGTCTTGGCAGTAATCATATTATTTTACCTGTAGAAAGAGTTTGACAGCATGTTGCACAAAAGCTAAGTTATATATTCTTTCATTTTAAAGGTACAAGAAAACTTACAAAATATTTAAAAGTTATTTGCTCCTCACTGATAAGCATGTGCTTAAGTTTTCCTACCTGATACTATTTTCTGATTTTTTTCTTGTTCCCTTTCTTCATCTTGTAATTAAAGATCTGTATTTTAGACTGCTCAATAAATTTTCTATCTAGGAGATAACTCCTTTTTTGTCATTGATGCAGTTCAGCCATGAAGTGAAGAGACAAAAACAGAGGATATGAAACTCTCTTTCTGTGTTACATTTTTTAAAAGAGGTGTGGATAGCCGGGCACCTGTCTGGGCAATGGATTTGTATCACAGACACAGTTAGGGGCTGCACCAGAAAGATGTTTAAGGGCCTCAGAGGCTGAGAATTACTTTGTGACAAGTAGCTAAAAGCCTGTGAAGATATGAGTATACTAAGAAGCTGAGTTTTTTGCATTTCTGCATAATCGAAAGGATGTTTTTATTTCTGCATATGCAATTGAGAGAGGAACATTAGCCTATTGACATAAGAGAGATGGGCTTTCCAGGTGAAATTCATCTCACCTAACTCTAGCTGCATGAAAAATGGGCATCTAGTAAAAGCTATCTGTCTAGACCTCTTCTGTCTCCCTTTTTAGACAATGGTGAAATAGATACTGCTGCAGGCAATTCATCCCCCCTATCTCAGAGACACAACCAAGATGGATGAATTACCTTCTGGGAGTTGCCTCTTGAGTAACAATATATGGAGGCTACGTTTCTAGCACTGAGCATTCATTTACCTTTTAGACGGCTAGCTGAGCTGAAACACACTGGCTCTGTATACTTGTGGCTCAGATTTCTGTTTGCAAACAGGGAAATTAAAGACTTGGCCAAGTCATGTCATATGCTGGGAGCAAATAGTGTATGTTCCAAAGGAAACAGTATTTGCATGGACTGGACTTCATGACTTTCATCTGCTGCTGTGCCAGTGAACTGCTGGTTTCAAAGAGGCAGTGATTACAAAGATAGCAAAATGAAGGGGCTGAGGAGCAGCAGGACAGAATGGGCATCTAGAGAAGCTTTCAGAAAGCTATTATGATAAATCGGTTATTATAGGTGCTTTTCATATCCATAGATAAACAAATTATCACTAAATTTTAGCTTTCTAATAACATACCATTTAAAACTCTTCGGGGGTGAATTTTTGTGCTTGAACAATGAATTCAGAGTTTATGAACTGATCAATCAGGATGACAAGAGCTGAGAACTATGTTGTTCTCAGGTCAGCTACAACAGAATTGGTGAAAGAAGTAATCTAACAAGAAGGTAATGTGAAATAGAGTGTGAAATAGAAATCAATACATACTGTTAAATTCAGAGTTAACCATGGCTCTGTATTATAATGGCTCCATAATTTTAAATGGTTGTAAACAGTTGCTAGGTAGTTGTGAAGAAAAGGATCAAACACTAAGAACATCTAAGCAAGGTTCAGGCATCCTTAACTGCACTGTCTTTATTATAACAATAAAAACCATACGTACAGATCAACACCACCCTTGAAAGAGTAAAGACACTTCCTCAAGGCAGGCACAGTGAGTAAAGAAGTTGACACAGCAATTATTATAATTACATGTAAATTACTAGACAATCATGGCAACTGGGAGTGTGTTACCGTGTTATATTTGTGTATAAATACAGAAAAAGTGCTGGCTTTAGGTAGGCTTGATTTGAGCACCTAAACTTGAATAGGAGCAATATCTCTCTGTAATTTTATTACCCACTGGGTAATATATGATCAATTATATGATTGAAATTGGGAGGAAACAAATGTCCAAATTTGATGATGTCCTCCTTCCACTCCTTGACAAAATTCTTGTTATCAAGACTGATCTCTTTGCAAGCAGCAATTTTCTTAAATAATTTCATTATAGAGGTAATACAGGGAGGGTTGGGATTAAGACAACATTTAACACTGAAATATATGATTGTTTGACAAAATTAACAGCTTGCTGTCAAGTCAGCAGTACCAATTAAGTACATTATGGAGTAAAAGGCTTTCAACTCCTGTTTTCTAGGAGCCACGCATTTTACTAAATACAATCTACACAGTTACAACAAAAGTTATCCTCTTTATTTGACTTAATTAACATATCGTTGTTGAAAAGTATCACACTTCTCTTTGGAACAAAGTATAAAGTTCCAAATTAAATGTAAATCATCTATGGCTAGTAAAAAACTATTTCACATACTAATCCTTCAGTGGTACTAGCACTCATAAAACCACATGCTCCCCTTGGCCAAGGAATATAAACAGATGAAAATTAACACACCAAAAAGAAATTAAAAATAAAAATTACTACTTTTCCTCACAGTGAACTTATTCATCTCCCTAACTGTTGTTCAACCTGGTGAATGTCACTGTAAGCACAGTACCTGTCTAGGCAGAAAGCGAACAGTGGGACTAAAGCTGGAAGCAGAAATATGCAGGTTAGCCACAAGGAACACAAAGTTCTATGTTCCTCATAAAGCTGTGATCAGAACCAGGAACCTATTCTGATGTTTTTCATGGTATTCTCCAAACATGAAGAAGTAAACTTTGAGGCACATTAAATTTTCTACATTGAAGTAAAAACATTGTATGTGGAAGGTCTTACTTTTATATCAAATATTATCAAATGAGAACCATTCTAGCTGCTCACCATCTAGAACTAATAAAGACTAGCAGTGTGCTGGCTTTTAAGTAGCTGTCTGGGGCCTTATAGCAGCTTAGACTTTAACTGCCAACCCCAGGTTTCGAGATGTAAAAAGCCTGAGTCATAAAAAAGAAGTTTTGAAAAGTCTATTAAGCTTTGGTTACAGAGGATGGGAGAGTGTGGAAGTACATTAGAAGGCTAGGTGTCTTCAGTCTTAAAGCCAGGGCAAAAGTAATTAGCACAGGTGATCTGTTTTGTTAGACTCTGTTGTATTCACACAATATGGTATTGGCTTTGCTAGCAGCAGGCTTTGTCATGAGTTTGCAAGGTCTCAGGAGTGAAGGGTAGATGAAACTTTATTTTTTCCAATTTCCATGGCCATTTTAATTTAATTCTGTGTAACTTTCTCTGACAATGCCATAGGTTTACAATGTAGTATAGGCAAATACAGACCTGATACAACAACAGAGGGCTTGAGAAACAGCAGCTTGCCTTAACACTCCCCCGGTGCCGCTACCTAGGTGAAACCACTGACTTCAGGGCTCAGGGAAGAAATGGAAAGGAGAACATAGCATCAGGAAAAAGTGTGGTAGGTAAAAGTATATTTTTAACAAATTTAATTGTGTTTTTTATTAATATTTAAATTTCATAGATGTATTCTGTCACTTTCTGAAATAATTACAGCTTGACTAATAATGATTCTTGCATCTGCCTGTTAATGTACCAATTATACTAACAATAAATTATTGACCTTGTATATAACATATGTTTTCTTTTTTTCTCATACGCTAGACTGAGCATAAAACTATTTATTCTCTGCCAATTACCTATGAATCCATATTTTCCATGGAGGAAATGAGTAATACTTCAGGGCTGGAAAGAAATAGTGAACCATGAATGCGGTAGTTTGAAGAATGAAAAGCAAGACATGATTTTGAATAGAATCTAAATGGAGAGCTCACACAGTGAACATTATCGACACTGTGAGAGGGAAGATAGTGGACTTTAGAGTGCAAAAAGTACTTTTGTGATTGTATACTTAAAAGCCTTACCATAATGCTTTGCTCTAGGATGCCTAATTAAATGTCCATAGCCAACCTCAGTTACTGACACACCCTAATATCCAATGCATTGTCTTTTTATTCAAGACAGCATTTTTAAACATGTATATTTTCCACATAACACATATCTATGGTGTATAAAGAAAAGAGTTTATTATCTGAATATAGGTTGCTTAGTAGAACATTTAGTATAAAAATATTGATATGAAGATCAAAAAGATGTAAAATAATTTTCCCAGCTATCACTTGTTGTTCATCTATTACAAGGTTATATTACTTTTCCTTCAAGGGTTTACATGTAGTGTTTATGTTTTGATCTGTAGAACATAAAATCGAGACTCACCTGTCTGTGACAGGTCCATAGGCATTTCTCAGTGCACACAGGATAGGAGTTATCACTTCCTTCTTCCCGAACTTCAGAAGTGAGCCCCAGCCAAACATTATGAAGCGGTGTGGGAACACCTACAGTCCTGCTGGTGCTGACTTTAAATGATTACCAGTCTGGATCTAAATGCTGCTGAACTGAGCTGGATAATGGAGTTTGTGTGATTAGGTGGCAAAACAATCACTTTAGACTCTTCCAGTCCCAGGGATCAGGATATGACAGAAGAGCCTCCCGAAGAAGGAAAAAGGACAAAATGTGAGAGACAGATGCAAAAAAACCACATTGTTTCATTTGCTTTTTAGAGTAGTGAGAAAGGCTCTGAAGAGAACATATTTGCTAAAACACCTTGTGATGTTTCCAAACTGAAAAAAAAAGTTGACACAAGAATTATAACTCTCTCTATTAGATTTCCCTACATTTAGAGATAGACCTCAAAACAATATGCTTACTAGCTTTGTAGTAACAACCACTAAGAGACAAACTAGTTTATTTTTCTACAGAATAAAGATTGTAAGATCAATTCTAGCTATATTTTTTGCTCACAAAAAGATCAATTTATGCTCAGTCTTTATTGCAATATGTATTCGCTTCTAGTATTGTTACAGACTATTGAACCACAAGGTTAAAAAAGAAAAAAAAAAACCAAACCCCAAAAATTTGTTCAGGGTTCCTACCCTTTGATTTAGCTAGGAAATTATCCCAGGAATATCCAAGTACATGCATGCAGGGAGGACTTAAGCTTTTGGGGTTGGAGGGGAGGGGTTTGATAGTTTTTTTTTTTGTTGTTTGTTGGTTTGGTTTTCTTCTTTTCCTTTTTTGTTGACACTGTTTAATTTTTCCACCTGATTTAAATATATACTAAAGTCTTGACCTCATAGAAGGCTAGTTTGCAGTTTTAAAGTTCACACAGGACAGGGACAGTTTCTAGACAGACTGCTTGCTATGATAACAAAGAAAAAATCAGCGAAAATTCATGAAATCTCACACATTTCCCTGTTTTATCAGAAAAAAAAAAAAAACAAACCAAAAACCAAACTTTTTAATAAAGGATCTGCGTGCTCTTGAAAACAAGTGGATGGCTTCCAGGTATTTGTTCCCTTCGCAATTATATTTCCTTTTTTCCTGTCACCTTCTTTTGAGAGGATCCTTGCTCATCCATGTCAGAGGAATCACAACCTCATTGTCAGAAGTACGCTCAATGCTTGAGAACTGTCTGTCTAAAATTTGGAGGCTCTGAATGCAAAAATATTTTGCTACTAAGTCTGAGAATGGGCTTTCTCATGTTAACAAGCGCCATGAATATTGAAGCTAATTTAAGGATTAAAAGATTATGAAATATATAAAAGTTTGATTTGAAAAAATAAAACATTAATCTACTATAGTTTGGAAATTTTGTGGTTTTGTGCTTTTCTACAGACCTAGAAAATGCTACTCAATCCAAATGCATTTTAAAATATTAATATTTCAACAATCATAATTTTAAAGAAAGTTTCAAAGCATCAAGACAAAGTCTAAAATTTCAGAGGATAACTCCCTAAAAATAATTTTCATTCTTGATATTTCTCCTTTTGGTTAAGTCATGCTTTTCTAACTAATGTAATTATTTTTTATTAATAACTTCTTCTTGTGTCTTTAACTGACAGTACTGCATTCCCCTCTGTCTTCAGGTATTTGGTTAAACACAGAATTTTATATGCATAGATACTTTTTTGTTGTTTTTTATTTACTATAGTCTTTATTAAACTGCCAGAATCATTTATTTTTAAGAACATTGATTTAGAGACTAAAAGATGCATGACTGGAATAAATTTCAATACAGTGAAATCTATTGTGAATTACAGACCACTTTTCTAAGTGAAATTGCAGGAATGGCTGTGTTTTCTTTAAAGATATTGTGAATCTGTACATATTTGTAGTTGCTTTGTACTCATAACTAGAGTTTCACTTTCATATAATAAAAAGTCATTAGTAATATCAAGTAATACTGCTGCTGTATATGAATTTTCCATTTTTTTTCCTACCAACAAAAACTGTGGTGACTTAATAATGCACAGGTTCTGAGAAAATACCTTGTTAATCGATGACCTTAATGAGGGAATGGTGTCCACCCTCAGCAAGTACCTGATGACACAAAGCTGGGGGGAGTGGCGGACACGCAGGAATGCTGCGCTGCCATTCAGTGAGACCTGGACAGGCTGGAGAGCTGGGCAGTGAGGAACCAGATGGGCTTCAATAAAAGCAAGTGCAGGGTCTGGAACCTGGGAAGGAACAACCGCAGGTATCAGTACAGGCTGGGGGATGACCTGAGGGAGAGGAGCTCTGAGGAGAAGGACCTGGGGGTCCTGGTGGATGACAGGTTAGACATGAGCCAAAAGTGTGCCCTGGTGGACAAAAAAGGCCAAAAAGGCCAATGGGATCCTGGGGGTATTAAAAGGACCATGGCCAGAAGGCTGAAGGATGTGATCCTCCCACTATACTCTGCCCTGGTCAGGCCTCACCTGATGTAAGAACTTCATGGTGAGGGTGACAGAGCACTGGAACAGGCTGCCCAGGGGCGTGGTGGAGTCTCCTTCTCTGTAGATATTCCAGACCCATCTGGATGCCTGCCTGTGTGACCTCCTCTAGGGAACCTATTTTGACAGAGTGGTTGGACTCAATGATCCCCTGAGGTCCCTTCCAACCCCTACAATTCCATGAATCTGTGATGACTATGTATAAGACATTAGAAAGGTGTTAGAACACACTGTGTTCCTGTTTTTTTTGCTAATTAGATTAAAATTCTGATAATGGTAACCACATTTAAGTGTTTACTATGATGTGTGATAGAAAATCTTATTTTCTAGTCATTCATTAAGGAAAAGAATATATTCTTATGGAAAATGAGGGTAACTATTGAAAATGAATTATGCTTAACCTTCTATTTAGCAAAAAACATTATGATATTTGTTATATCCCTTAGTAATACTGTTTATAATTCTAAATAAGAATTGTGTTTAGTTTATGTTGCAAAGTGAGGTTTCAAGGGTGACATCTGTGAGTTGAGATCAGGGGCTGTCATTATGTCATACAGAGACAGTTCTACCCAGATCCAAAGAGATTCACTGTTGGCTAAAGCTGGGCCCATCAGTAATACTGGTGGTGACTCTGCAACTGTGCATTTAAGAAATTGTAAAAAGTTCACTGTGCTGAAGCTGGGAGACAGGAGTGAGAAAATGTGAGAGGAACAACTCTGCAGACACCAATGACTAGAGAATGAGGGGGAGGTACTCCAGATGCCAGAGCAGAGATTGCCCTGCAGCCCATGAAGACCACAGTGAAGTAGATTGTCTTTTCTATAGCCCGTGGAGGACCATGCTGTACCAGATTTCCATCCTGTGGCCCATGAAGGATGCCAAACCTGGTGCCTGTACCCTGACTGAAGCCTCAGACACAGAGACCACAAATCAGAGCAAGATGCTGTAGGAGCTGCAACCTGCGGACAGGAGTACATGCAGGAGCAAGATTCCTGGCAGGAACTGTGGCCCATGTGGGGGACATGCTAGAGCAGTCTATGCCTGGATGACTTCACACTGTGGCAAGGACCCATGCTAGATCAGTTTATGAAGAACTGAAGTGTGTGGGTAGGACCTATATTGGAGTAGTTCTTGCAGGACTATCCTTTGGGAGGGACCACATGCTGAAGCAGGAAGAGCCTGAGGAGTAAGGAGAAGCAGAGGTGAAGTGCTATGAACTGACTGTAATACAAATAATATTTGGTAAAATACCTGCCCAAATAAAGGCACTTCTCATTAAGTTCTGCTTTTGAAGAAAATAATTATCCTTACCTCCGTGTTCAAAATTTCATCATTGAATTTTTATAGAATTTCTTTTAAACGGTAATTTGAAATGAATATTTAATGTTGGCCTTAAGCAGGTAATTGCACTAGGAAACGTAGATGTAAAAATACAAAGAATTTAATTTTTAAACTTAATAAGGAACAAGGTCTCCAGCAAGATTATATTCCACCTGATTAAATTGAGAATGATACTTAAAAGTGATAAAGGAGAGTATGCAGGTAATTAGAACAATACTGAAGAGTATTGCAGTTCCTAGGACATATTTGTTTCATTCTGGTTGAACCTATATATGATTTTGTGAAGTAGAGTGAACATTGGTGAACTTAGTCCATATGTCATGATGAGCTGGTTAGATTTTCATAACTGGGCTCTGGATGAGCAAATACAAAGCAATAGTTTAGTTGAGAGACCTGTGAATGAACCTGAAATTTATAAGCATGTCTGAAAGTTGCATATAGTGCATATCTTGTGTATCTTCCTTACTAATAAAAATTCTGCAAATAATTTATATTTGTTAGATGCAGAAACAATTTCAACCTCTAGAAAAGTCAACCATCCATAAACTCTTAGATCCCGAGAATCAGCCATCAGGTCGCAGGGAGTCTGCATTTGTTTCTAAGTGCCAATCATAGTGGAAGGCATGCACTAAATTTAGAAAATCTAAGCCACAAAAAGGGCTATCAACAAGCCCTGAGTCGTGGCATTTATGCACTTTTTGTATTTATTTGAGCTAATACCTTACTTTCTTAACTATGAATAGAGCCCTGGTTTTGTTGGGTTATTTTTGGGGAGTGGGAGGTGTTCTGTAATTAACTTTTTTTTTTCCCCACAAGAAAGCACTGCAATTTGCATTTCAACTTCTGAAATACTTTCTTAGTATATGGGGTTCTGAATAAGTATAGTTTCTCCTAGAAGATTTATCCAATTGAATTATGAATCTCTTGCAATTTACATCATGATGAGAAAGAATTGGAGATCAGAGAATTTTTCTCTTTCTAGCTATTAATTCAAAATGGCTTAATGACAGAGATACATATAAAAATAATCTACAGGAATAGAACTAAATATTCAGTTTGTTAATGCAGTTGCCAGTATAATTATTCTTTTCAACAGGATCAGCTAGTTTGATTATTTATTATTTTTTACTAAAGCAGAGAAAGATTAACTTCTTAATCTGCTGGAGACCAGCAGATAATTTCCACATAAATTTTAATATAAATAATCTTTAAACATGTAAATGAAACTGACTATATTGTGGAATTGTCAAATCATTTTTCTTCAGCAATATTAAATCTGCATGTTAATAATGTATTTAGGAGCTCATTAATAGCCACAGTCTTTCTCCTTGACTTATAGAAATTGTTTGCTGTTTGCATTGCTTTAGTATTTGGGCTTTCTGAGAAAGCATGAAAACATTATCAAGAAAGAAGAGCAATTAAAAGAGTTTAAAAAAAAAAAGGCAGTAACTGCTTTAGATATTTGATAAGTATGTTACATACATGGCAAACAGCAATGAAGTATGAACATTCCTGCAGTGTTGGTAAGGAGTTAAAAGTTTACTCAAATAATTAAAAAACATAAAGAAAGTAATCTGTATACATACTAGATTTAAATACTTTTGCATTAAATTATTAACAGAATAAATGCAATCTGTGTATTGCCTGAGAATGAAGAGAACAGACAAAAAGTGATTTCAAAAAGTATATTTATAATTATTTTTTTTATTTGTGCAGCTATATAAAGCCAACAATACAGATAACTCGATCAAAAACCATCTTCCTAAATTATTATACTAGAGTAGTAACAGCAATTTGTGTAGGTAGCATTTCTTTCTCTACATTAATTTAGTCACTTAGAGTCTGTAACTTCAGTATTTTCACATTACATGTTTCTTATACTGGTATATTCATATATTCATTTTTTCCACATATTTTCCTTCAAAATACTTCATTTTTTCCACTTAAAAGTCCTCTAACTTTACTGCAGGTGGTGACAGTTTGACTGAAAAACATGCCATTATTGAATAAGTACTAATAACAAGTACTTAGACACTTACTATCTTTTAGTATCACTTTGAAGCTTGAATTTCCAAAGATCCCAAGAATTTTGGGAATGCTCAAGTAAAAAATACACACACGATGAAGGCTATCTTGAAACAGACTTCCATCATCATTGACATAAAATATTAGATGACATGTCTTAAAAGGTTGGAAATATCTACCTCAAGAAAAATATATGCTTTGATGGAAGATCAATGGATATATGGTATGCTAGACAGCCAGAGTTGAACAGAGCTACCCTTATAAGAAAACACACAGTGACTTCCACAGTGTGTAATGGATGTTTTACCAAATTAAATGGGAATCTTCTGAAGGAAAAGTTAGTTTACCATGTACAGGCATCCTAAAATTTAATCACATTTAAAAGCATCAAAGCTTACCATAGCTAATAGCATAGGTGGAGTTGCCTCTGGACAGTGTAACAAAAAAAAAATCCACCAAAACAAATACAGTTGTGTTGTGCTTGTGACATACTTCAGAGCCAGGTCTGTGGAACTATTAACTCGGACATCAATACTGTACAGATAAGTATGTGTGTATTACTGCATTTCTGTGAAAAGGAAACTGTGCTTCACCTGATATCTTGCCCTTAAGGCTTTGTTATAAATTAACCTAATATCTCATACTTTTGATGGAAAGAAATAAGTACTTTCTCTTGATATCTGCTGAAAAAAAAAAAAAAACCAAACAAAAAAACACTAGTGGTTTTGTAGGGTGGCTTCTTACAAAAAGCAGCTGGAAGCTTCTCCAAGGTCCAAAAGAGTAAATACTAGATGGGCTTTCAAGGCTGGATTTCTGTTACTGACAAGGCCAGCCAGGCCAATTAGCGCTGGTCACAGCGCCTCTGTGAATCGCATTTTAGAGATAGAAAAATGCAACCAAAGTCTCAAACGGTTGATGTTTTCTGTTGCTGCTTTTTTTTCCCTCCAGTTGTACTGAAATACCAGATCTCTTTACTGCTTTGTATGAAATATCTGTCCCTCTTTAAGTAGTAGCACAAGAATTTCCTAGAACAAGTGAGGCTATGCAACAGTTATGGAACTGACTGTTAGATTGGACATTTAGATAGTTACTCAATTCTTATTCTGTCTGCATAGGTGCCATGTGATTGTGATCTACAGCCGTTAATGAAGATATTTTTTTTCACTGCACTGCGGTAGTAAGACCATGGAATTTTCCCTACTAGTTCTGTCTTGTGCCCTCTAGTAAGTGACTCTCAGACAAGAATTTTTCATATTCACTTCTGTCTTTTGTAAAAAGACAGAAAAATATATATATATAACACATCATACACACATACACAAACACATACATACGTATTTATATAAAAACCCTACATCCCAAAAGAGCCTAGGCTTTTGAGCTGGTAGTAATCCAGGCAAAACCTGCTGTGTTTCCTATGGGTAACTAAATGAACAAAAATAAATCTGAAAGGTGTGTTAAAGACATCTAAAAAGTCTGTATTGTGTATCATAAATTGAGGAGTGGATCACATTTGTCTGCATGGAAAGACTGCAATTTACTTCAATCACTATTAAATAAGATAATAAATCCAGTATAATTTAACATTAGTTATTTTTAAAGGCTTCTTATTTTGCTTAACTTCAGAAAATTGAGAAATGATTTCTCAGAACATCACTGGAGAGTTTCTGCTACCCACATAATGCCGATGACAATCTTAAAATGTGTTATGCTGAAACCTAGAAAACACCTTAAAGGAGATGGAATTGCCAGTAAGTATAAAGATGACAATAAGATTATAATCTTTTATAGTATTTTCACCAGTAACACAGTATTGAATAATCAGGGATTCCTCACAAGGTGAATGATAGATAACCATCTTTCTGTAGTTATAAAAAAGATTTCAATTAAAATATGTAGACACTATTACACATATGCATATTTTAACTAGAGGAAAAATACCCTCACACTCATAAAAGTTTTATCATTGGCAAAGTTTTGCTTCTTGACAAATGGTGCTTTGTCCACACTCGTAAGAAAGCAGTTTTTCCATAATATCACAAGTATTTAAAATCAGATCTTTATCATATAAAACAAAATAGAAGAATGTATTGACAAGAGGTTGGAAATCAAACTGGAAATAAGAATAAAGTAGACATCATTAAGTATAAAATATAAAAATAACTGGAAATTAACTGAAAAATATTCTGAAAATGAAAAGGCTTATGGTTATAGAGGTCTAAAGTACAAAACAATGCAAAGTAATAAACCAATTGGATGGAATCTAGTAGATAACAGGTGAAAACAGTTATTAATGGGGAATTTTTTTTCTGATTTTTGCTTCCCCATCTTTTTTATAATCTGATTTTATCTTATTTTTAAGTTTAAAGTGCAATGGAGAAATTCCATTGTCTTGAAACAGCCTAGAGTATTTGAGTGAGAATAACAAGACCATATATCCTTCCATATGTGTAGTCCCTCTGTGATATAACTATGTAGCTACTGTGCAGTGCAATGATTTAGGAGTAAGCCTATATACATTGAAAAACTTAAACTTTAAGCAAGAACCATCAGCACAAAGAAATGTTTAGAATTTTATAAACACACAGAGGTTAATAATCCATCAAAAGCCAGGTCCAGAGTTATCCATAATCTTTGAAAGAGATTCTTTTTGGTATCTCCATAGAATAATTTCCAGTTGGACCAATACTTCCCTGAGTAGGAAAAATCACAGCTCACAGAGCCATTAATACCGTGTTCTGCATAGCATGACTTTTCCATAGAAGTTAAAGTGCTGAGCAACCTTTCTGATGCATCATTTGAGATCTGATCAAATCATAGCTTTGGCTATTCTGGCTTCAGGTTGTGCCAGAAATAATACAACTGAACAGGTACTGCTTGTGCAATATGCCACACATAAATAAAAAGAAGTGTTAAATATATGGTTATTTACTTAGCATTTTTTATGCTATAAGAGAAGATCAAGATCGATATTTAAAAAATTTGCTTATCAACTCCCTGTTATGTTCACTTCAGCTTTGTATAACTCTATACTACATAGAACTTTACAGGATTCAGATCAGATCCACCACCTTGCAAATTGATGACATTACACTATATTAATGTAGCTGTTAGCACTAATGCTAACTCAGTATCTTTCTCCAACATCTGATTTTTTTAAGTGCTAACAAAATCACTTAGCTCTAAGTTTTAATGGACATCACTATGATTTACAAGTTTAATGGCAAAATATTGAGAAAAATCAATATAAAACTTTGCAAGGAAAGAAAAAATCACAACCCTAACAAGAGGTGTTGGTGTTTTTCTGGTGGATGGGTTATTTGGGGTTGGATTTTTGTTGGAATTTTAGTGATGGAGTCAGTAGGATGTTAAGATTCCACTGAAACTGGGGGCGGGTGGGGGATTGATTAATTTATTCAGCATTCCAAAACCTTTTGCTTGTTCTATGCACAATTTGTGGTACCACTGGGTTTTAATTTGCAAAGCACAAAAATATTAATCATAAAGAACACATGTGGTTATCATAAATGTCTAATTACATATATTACATCACTTAGAGAGTTTTCCAAGCCATTTATAAATTATACAGACAAATTATTATGAAGGTTGTCCCAAACTAAAATACATCGACTTCACAAGGCCATGGGTTATGGCATATTCTGGTGACAATTGCCTCTATTGAGGCTGCTAGAGGATCATTCAGACATTATGCATGAAGCCTATGGCTGATCCAAATTGAATGGGAAACTGTAAAACAAGGAACTCTTCCATGCAGTAAAAAAAGTCACGTTTAATGTCAAAAAAGAGGGTTAGAGGGCAGTAGTTCCCTGCAAATACCATGACATTCCCAATTTATATCATGGTTGCACTCTCCCCTTCCATCTTTTTTCTTTCCTGTTTAGTGTACTGCAAAACTGTTGAGTTTGCCTGGTTCTCTCTTTGTGAAACATATAAAGAATTATATATTATTTTAAATAGCTGTCATGAAATTTGTCTTTTAAACAAAGATCATTAGAGAGTTAAAAAATTCTGTAACGTGAAATATTATCTATGTTACACTTTGAAGTGTGAAATTATCTGTCTGAATTTTGAGAAAGGTCAACAATGCACACACATAAAACAATTCTTGAATTTTATTTTCAAAGCACAGAACAATGTGCTTGCATGATACTTCTATCCTCTGCAAGCCCTGGGCTAAAAATTCAACTTGAGTAATGTGAACTGTATTGATATAAAGCTATATGTATTTTAGGAACAACCATCTCTTTGGGGCATTAAAATTTTGGCTGTGAAAGCAAACACACGCTTACTTGATGTTTATAAAGACATACAAGTGCTTTTATTTTTCTAATGCATGGTGAAGGTTTTCTAGTTCATCCACAGTTCTACCATCCTGAGGGACAAAGCCAGAAGCATACTGAACTACTAGAGAATACTGGGGTACATTTTACTTCTTACTTGCATGGTGAAGGCTATTCCCTGCTATTTCTTTAAAGAGTGTGAGAAAAGAAAAAAGCTTTTTTGATTTGTATGAGTGAAGAAAAAGCTGCAACAGGAGATAGAGTAACATTTCAACAGAAAAAATAATGTGAAAAAAATATTTTAAAATGCCTAAAATATTCAAGAAAAAAACTTCAGAGTAGGTTGGGGTTTGTTTTTTGTTTGTTTTTTTTTTTTTTTTAAATAATTATAAAGCTAGTTTATAATACAGTGCTTAAAATCTATCTATCTATCTATCTATCTATCTATCTATCTATCTATCTATCTATCTATCTATCTATCTATCTATCTATCTATCTATCTATCTATCTATCTATCTATCTATCTATCTATCTATCTATCTATCTATCTATCTTTCTAAATGCAAGTCAAAACTGACTTGGTTTACTTCCAAAAGAGAAAAAATCAACTGTATTTAAATTCTAATTAATGGATATTTGGAAGATACTGCACTTGCTACTATTTCAGGCTTTATTTATAATTGAGATATTCCTTTATTAAAATGTAAATGTGTAAAATGTGCTAGAATATAATAATTTTACAATTATTTATATTTTACAATCACTTAAGGATGATTATAGAAGTTATTATGGAATAGAATATACAGGTTATTTTTTTTCTCCCCTCGTTTTGACAAGTTAAATTATCTCATCTTGGTAGACCATTGAGACAAACTTTTTCAAGACAAAGTCTACTCTAACATATTTAACACATCTAACGCTTAAAGAAATAGTATCATGCTACTTGTAGAGTAACTAATATTGCATAGATCTTTTGAAGAAACCATTTCCTTTACGGATCTTATGGTACTAGCTCTTCTTCTGTGTCATGCTCACGAGACAGTGAATCCTTCAAAGTCTCTCTTGATACAATGAAAAATGGCCTGGAACATGAAAAAATTGTTAAGGTTACTCAGGATTTACAGATTTGTCAATAAGTGAAGCAATAATACAGTTTTGACTGTTCATCTTTGACCCCACTGGGCTGATGCCAGAATAAAACACATAAAAATATTTTATTCCTAACACAAATAACAACACAGAAATGTAAAAAACAAAACAATACAAAACTAAAAGCAAGTGGCAACCATACATAATCATAGAACGGTTTGGGTTGGAAGGGACCTCAAGTACTGACAGTGCTCTGCTATAGGCAAGCACACTCTCCAGTGAACAAGCTTGCTCAAAGCTCCATCCAACCTGGACTTGAACTCTTCTGCAGAGGAATCAGCCACAACTTCTCTGAGAAACTTGTTTGTGTGTCTCTCCACTCTCACATCAAATATTTTTTCCTACTATCTAATCCAAACCTACGTTCTTCAAGTACAAAATCATTATTTCTTGTCCTGTTACTAAAAGCTCTTGAAAAGAGTCCTCTTCCACCTTTTCTGTAAGCTGCTATAAGGTCCCCCTAGTACCTCTCTCCAGAGTACCTATTCTCCAGGCTGAACAATCCCAATTCTCTCACCCTACCCTCATAAGAGGGGTGCTCCAGCCCTCTGACTATCTTTGTGGCCCTGCTCTGGACTCGCTCCAGCAGGTCTATGTCTTTCTTATGTTAGTAAACCCCACAGCTAGACACATTACTCCAGGCAGGTTCCATGAGAGCAGATTAGAGGGGCAGAATTACCTTCTTTGAAGAGTTTCAAAGTCTTTAAGTTTGATGATTCAGCCAATTCCTTATCCAATGAACAGTCCATCCGTTGAATACATATCTCTCCAATTTGAAGGTTGAATGTTAGGTAGATAGATGGTACTTCTAAAAGTAAAATTTAAGCACTAAATTTCCTGCATTTAATATTAAGACCATTTTTTCTCAGAGACACATAAAAACTCCCCTTTTTTGCTACTTCTTTATGTATTTTAGTCTAAGGTAGTTTGGGGTTTGGGTGGGATTTTTGGTGGGATTTTTTTTTTTTCTTATATCCTGCATCAGCATGACTATTAAAACTAAGAAACAATGAAATAGGAAAACTCTATATCATTCATTACTGTTTTGCATGTAAGATATTACAATCATTTATCATATTGATGTGGAAATTGGTTTAGGCTGTGATTCCCAATTTATTTCTCTTAGGCACCTAGTTAAGCCATTTTCTGTGAGTGAACCTTGGAACACCTTTAACTGGCACTGCGCGAAGGCCACATATACCCACTGAAAACTACTTTTCTTTCCTTACTTTCTTTTTTGCACCTCTAAAAACTAGCCTGCACATCTCTTACTCATATAAGAAGATCAGGTGAAAATTTTTCCTTGTATAAGAAAATATAAATATTTTGGTTTATGTGTTTTAGTATATTTTAAAATAGTGCCCAATAGGCATCTATAATATACATATCAACCTAGTTTACACAGAATAAATTTCATTCTGAACTGTCATTATGTATTAGCAGGTATGTATGTGGACTCGGCACCACAACCACTGATTGTTAGTGTCCCTTTGGACAATAATAGCTACAATTTTAAATGACAATTTGTACCTCCATTTTCAAAAGAGGAAAATGTTCTCGGATTCAAATTAGTATTGAATGTTATGTTTATTTTGAGGTCTTCTTCATGAAACTACATGCAAAATCGTTGGGATTCAGCTGGGAGATTTTACGCTGAAAACATCAAATGCCTGTTCCAATCCCTGGAAAAAGGCCACTTTATGGGACAGGTTATTCCTCTGCAAGAGAAACTGTCCTGTTTCTTTGGCCTCGCTCCTAACAAACCACAGGGAAAATTATAAGAGATGTTGATACATCTTTATGCCCAGTTAATGCAGCTTTATGCTCAGTCAGTGCCTTGCTCAACATTTTTACTAGATGCACGAGACAGAGCAATGCTGTGAGTGGACATTATCCCCTTCCTGACCACTTCAGCTCTTCTAGTACTGTTATTTCTTGGTACCATACTAAAGGTACTTGTGTCCACACAAAAAATTCCTCATTTATAACTTTGTCTAAAGTATGCTCAGTCTCATGGTTCATTTGTATTTTCATTTGACCCTGAATCACAGCATTGCCTTCTTGATGTGCACTGAGTAAGAAATTGTAGGTATTCTTTTATAATTAAGACTAAGTTTCTTTATAGTATTTTTTCACTCACAAACTCTAATGGGAGCTGGGGAAGTCACTTAGATTAAAACTCACAGAATCACAGAATCACTAGGTTGGAAAAGACCTTTAAGATCATCAAATCCAACTGTACCTGTCTTCTAAACCATATCCCTAAGCACCTCATCTACCCATCTTATAAATGCATCCAGGGATTGTGACTCAAGCACCTCCCTAGGCAGCCTGTTCCACATTCTGACAACCCTTTTGGTGAAGAATTTCTTCCTAATATCTAATATGAACCTGCCCTGGTGCAGCTTGAGGCCACTTCCCCGTGTCCTATCACCTGCCACTTGGCAAAAGAGACCATCACTCATCTCTCTACAACCTTCTTTCAGATATTTATAAGTTATTAAATATGGGGTGACATTTGTAGTTATCTGAACTAGCAGATGACTGATTCATATGCTGCAAATAATTTATTTCATCCTTATTGCTACGGATTTTATGTTTGTGAATTTAATTAGTTATCCACCAGCCCCCCCC
>VXBZ01005673.1:0-15367 GCA_013399135.1 Heliornis fulica | reverse complement strand
CCCACTCCCTCCCCCCCCCCCCATCATGGGAAGGGTGTGGCCACCATTATCAAATTTACTAAGTGAAAGTATAGAAATATTCACTAATAAATTGGATATGGCAAATAGAAACCAGCTTTTCATGTGGGTAAGTACACCATTTGAGAGATATTTCTGGAATTTTCCTTTCAATAAACAGCAAGAACTATGTCTGCCACCTATAGGTCTGATAGTAGTGACTGTATAAAACTGTGTCTTCACAAAACAAATTTTATTTTGTAAGAAAGAAAAGAGAGGTTTGCCACAAGAATATTTTTTTTCTTTTTCAGATTTTTGCTTGCAAGCTTTGGTCCTAAAGGTCACAGCAGAAACCACCAAATTTTTAATACAACTGCTTTGAATCAGAACTATACTTTTACATAAGAAAAATATAAAGGGAATTAGTGAGATTAGTGTCCTTAAATCAATCCCCTACTATGTAAGAAGATAATTTACAGTGTTTGTGGGTTTAAGTTCTTTGGCCTTAAAGTCACAAACTATTATTGAAGTCTAGTTCAGTTTATGAGGAAGATCACATAAATCACAAGCAAGCAAAGAAGCAAAGCAGGAGTGTATGTGTACAAACATATTTTATATATATATATCTATGTATGTTATATATGTAAAATAAATAAAGATATAAGAGACAGGCAGAGATGCTACAGATATAGATATCAATACAGATTTAGACATCCCTTTCATGTGTATATAGAGTTAAGAAAAACAATATATCACATATAGGGAGTCATAAAGACTTTCATCTGAAAAATACAGATAGAAAAAATAAAAGGAAGGGGAAAAAAAGAGAGAAGGGGAAACAAAAAAGAAAAACCCAAAAGATTATTTCATAGGGTGACCATAAAAAAAGAAACAAAACCAAAAACCCAGAAAAAAATGGTCAAAGCCAATTTTACATGTATATCTATAGACAGCATTTTGCCTCTCTATTATTTCACATGCACCACAGGACTGAAGTAGCAAAGCTGACACTTAGGCAGCATAGTATTAGAACGTGAAACCATTTCTAGAAAGCTGTGTATGGTATGTCAAAGCACAGTCAACTTGCATTAGCTTGGTAAATCTGTAGTGCATCACTGAACATTAGCTCTATTTCATCCATTACGGTGCAGAGATTGCTTATTTTGTTCCCAGTGCTCTTTATATGAAAGAGCAATAGCACTGTCTGCCAAAATGGTCTTGCCCTGTCAGAGTAGTTTTAATTGAGCTGAGCCATAGGACCCTGCCCAGCGCTATTATAGGAGAAGAGAGCCATTTGGTGAATAGCACTCGATGAGATTATGGCTGTTAAGAGTATAATGGACAGTTACTTTGATATCCTACCCAACTAGGACACTATAAATATGTCCACAGGTAGTCATTTTACCTAGTTATCCCATTTCCTAAAACAGTATGGGTCTGATGCTTTTGTGTCTGTCTTTTGTGTGAAAATTGCTGCTTGCTTTGGCAGCAAGTGTCATCCATTCCATGGTCATGGGAGGGAGATAGAAGAGGTCATCTTTAGAAGGCAAACTTTTACTGTTTAAATTTCTGCTTCTCTAGAGCAACTATATTACCCAAGTAGAATGAAAACTAATGGGATTAAAATGTTACATATTTTTCCAATGAATTTATATTAATGATTCAATAGAAAAGCTGGTTGATAAGAAAAATATTTTACTTTCATGCTTTTACTTTAAAGGTTTGATTGTAAAAAATGAAAAATATAAGCATGTGTAGATGGTCACCCAAAAATTTAATTTTCCAATGGTTCTATTTGAGTAGTTCTGATATTTGAAGATATACAACTTATTTTAAACCATTACTTTTTAGTTTCTATTTGATTTACAAAGTAGCATACCAGCACAGCAGCATGTCTGGGAAGAATTCAAACAATAACTAAGTACTTCCCAGAAAGCTTATGTAAAAAAATAAATAATAATCATGATTTATCAAAATGGAAGGCCTTTTTTTCTTCTTTAGGTATTTTTATACAAGGTAAAAAAAAAAAAGTGTATTTTTAGAAGCACTTTCATGACATTTATACAACTCCGTGTATCTAAAGTGCAAATCCAAGTCTTTGAAATGTATAAGAATCATGAGAAAAGCATTTATGCTTAGGGTATCTTTATTTCTCTCTCTAGAATGGGCTAATATACATAGGTTGATCCTGCTCTGGCAGGGGATTTGGATGAGAAGATCTCTTGATTTTATTAGTCCACTTTTCAAATACACAAATGTGCATATTTAAATTTATTTTTTAAAGTCACAAAATAAAACTAATTTTAAAATTGGACATTTCTATTTTTTATCTATTATGTCCAGTAGTCCACCTTCTCATGTGTTGAAGTGGCAGGAAACAAGCAGTTTTTTCTCATGCATTTTAGTCCCTGAAGAAGACAGTCCTATGCTTCTGCCCTCCCTCACTCCACTCCCCCTCCTCCCATCTCATCTTTAATGCCTGCTGTGTATCATGTTCTTGTCCTCAGGGAATAAATTCAGCTAATAGCACTGTTAAAAAAGTAAATCCTCCTTGTCTGCCTGTTTTCCTATCTTCCTTTCCTCTACTCACCCTTCCTTCCTTCCTTCCTTCCTCTCTGCAGTTAGCACTTTCCAAGGTGTCAGCTGTATGACAGAGCTAGTGTGAAGGTTTATAGAGGAATCTCTCTGACAGAATCACACTTGACACTGCATCAAAAGACCAAAATCTCAGCGGCAGCAGGAGATTCAACTGACCTCTTGGTCTCAGGGCCTCTTGCTCTGACTGGTCTAGCCCTGACCCCTGCAGCTGTAGGGGCTGTGATTGTGGGCTGTATACATCTACAACACATTGGACCTGGAATGACCTACAAGAGCACTTGTCATCCCTGTAGAAATCTTGTACGATGGAAGCAAGCAATGCTAAGTGACTGTCAGAAAGGATATGTGAAACTTGTTTTTAATCACTTTTTCATCACCAGGGATCCTGTAGACTCTGGTTGAACATCTCTGCAGGGAGAGAAGGCATATCACTCTAGGTCAAAAGTGGAATGCCAGCTGGATGGTGGAAATGGAAATGATCTAAGATATTGTCCTCCAGATATTTTTTTCTCCCTCTTTTTTTTTTTCTTTTTTCCAAACACCACCAATCTCTTCCAGCTGGCCTAATATTAAAATAAAAGGCATCCCTAGAATCCTAATTTCTGATGGAATCTACTTACTAACCTCACTCAACACCAAATTGCATTATGTAGGTTTGGTGGTTTTAGTGTATTGTGAGCTAATTAACAATCGAGATGAGGAAATTCCACTTTTTATTTCAGCTTTCTTTTCTAAATTATCATGTTTTTTACAACTCATCATTCTTGGGGAGAAGGGTTGTGTTTTCCTTGGAAATTCATTATGAAAAGGGTTCAGAAAGATTTGAATAGTAGTGACAGCATTTTGTTTTGTTTGCTAACAGTAAACACAAAGAAAAAATACATGCTACATTCTATAATAATACTTTGAAACATTTTTCTCTATATCTCTGATATTGCCAAAGTAAAATAAATTTCTGATTTCCATTGTATTAACAACTTCTAGTACAATTTTGAAAACATAATGAAAATTAAAGGAAAAAAAAGAAGAAACATTACAAAAATTGTAATCCTGTGTAACCTGCTCTGGGTGATCCTGCTTTAGCAGGAATGTTGGACTAGATGATCTCCAGTGGTTCCTTCCAACTTATACCATTCTGTGAATCTGTAAATCATTGAAACTGATTGCATCAGAGAATTTACTGAAATAAAATTAATGTAAAATAAGCTACTAGGTTGTCAGAACCAATACAGACAAATGACATGCAGATATTTTGCACCTGAGATTTTTCAAAAGCTAAAAATAGATAATTTTCTATTTAAAATTTAAAAAAAGAACAAACCAACAAACCAACAACAAACCTTCAAATGTTGGGTATTATTTAACTACAGTATTTAAAAACAAGTTAAAGTACATATAATGCCATTTATTTACAGAAGAGAAAAGGCCTGAGCTTTAAAAAAAAGCTTAGAAACATTTCCCATCAATTGCTTCCACATATCATAATCATGATTAGGACTATATAATACAAAAACACTAGCATATTCAATTTCAGAAAAACAACTTTGAATTTAGAAAGTCAATGAGAAAAAAGCAAATTTATTAACTCTGGAAAATAATCAAAATGACACTTTGAAAGATAAAATCTATAGGAAGTACATATTGGTCAATATGAAAGGACAAATGTTTCCATTAATTATTAAGGATGAAAAGTTAAGATGGAGAGAAAGAAATATTTTTTAAAAAAAAAAAAAACAACAACCCAAAAAACCAAAAAACAAACAAGGAGGCATGTTCAGGATCAGTGATAACAGCTTAAAATTTAAAAGGCTGTCCTAATTATTCTTATTTACAACCTTCTAAATTCCTGTAATAGTTTGATCTAAAACTCACTGTAGTCCACTGAAGTTTTGCAATGCTTTGTGTAGGTTGATGAGAGAGATAGAAATGTTCCTTTTATTTGATTTGTCAAGGACATGTAATATTTCAACAGTACATTGTTGGGGCCCTGGCCACGTGCAACGAACCCTGGCCTTGCCGCAGAGCCAGAAGGCTGCCTAGGAACAAAGAAAGAGACAGAAGGAAGTGACCGAAAAACTTGAAATTCGAGGCTTTATGCGTTAACCAATCAGGACCGAGTATTTGTTGTGTAATCGGAAAATTATAACCAATGATAAGTTCATCCTTGGCGGATGTTCCCGGACACAGGGACCAAAGGGTATATAAAGATGTGTGGGAGAAGGAATAAACGGATTGAATCTGCACCACGTTGATGCGTACTTTCACTCCGGTTCGCGCCGTAAATGCGGGCTTCGACAGTACATGCACAACAGAAATTAGAACAAGACAGGTTTCTGGCTAGTTTCAAAGGTACTGCTTCTTTAAAGTGACAACAATGAGATTCAAGACCTCTCGAAATAACAAAGCACCGAACTTTTGTAGATGATACAACCATTAAAGTTTGGTACAATGTTAAAAAAAACCCAAGCAACAAAAAACAAGCAATGAATCCCAAGGCTTAAAAATTATTCATGTAACCCTTTGTATTTATCAAAAGTGTAATATGTAGATATAGGATACAGATTGAGATGGAGGAATTGATGGACTAGTAAGGCCACTAGTGAACTTTAAATTGAGTCTTTCAGGGGAACAAATATGTCCAATTGGTAATAATATACAGGATATTATTTCAATATTTTTTATAAAATCAGATTTAAAAAAAATATGAAAAAACAATCAATAACAATATAGTGGGTAACAGCTAAGACTGAACTATTTCTTCAGTGACTTGGCAGACCTTTTATTTCATATACTTGGTATAGATTGTTCTGATTCATACAGAAGATTCTTTAACTTGCCAATTAAAAGGAATAAATGTGTGGGGTTTTTTCCCACTACCCTGTACTCAAGAAGTGATCTTGCTAAAAATGTATCTGTGAGTGGTGACTAGTTCAACACCAAATGTTCTTTGGGCCCATTAGCATGCAGGCAGTTTTTAAACAGATCTTCCCACTGATAAGATTATTTAAGAATTGATGGTATGTAAGAAGCTCTCAATGTTTCTCCAACGATAACTGCCATCCTTAATCCAATGATAGCTCCATTCCATAAACCATACCATTCTTTTATGGAAAGAACAGGTAAGACAATTAGTTTTATACAGCGTAAAGCTTTTGTAATTTGGAATAACTCAAATTATCTGCAAGCACAGGGCAGAAGAAAGAGTAGGAGAGGAAAATGAAGCACTGTGACAAACAAAGTGAGGAAGGATGGTAGATAATAATTTTATTTGTTGGGTCCTTATTGCCAGTTGACAAAGAAAAAAACCAAAACTTACGCTGTCATTATGAGTTTTCTAATTAAGATAAGGGAGTTGAAAATGACTCGACATCTTTGTGTCTTGTTTTGACATTTTCAGATTTAATTATGTGTTAATTAACTCAGAGTAATTCTACCAGACATTTGTTCCAAACATCTTCCAAATTCCTGTGGCCTTCAAATTATAGGGAATAAAGCTACTGCAATCACATTGGGACATGTTCTATTGTTGCAAATCAAGGGAAAAAAATAAATTAAACATAACTGTAAAATGAGAAACTATGTTCTTCTGAAGTCTTCTTCTTTTTAGTAAAAATGTGGAACTTCTTACAGATAATAAATGAAATTCTAGGATAAAGGGATACTGTATAATTATACATGCTAATAATAAAAGCTAATGTTTCTTTGCATTATTTCTGAAGGGTTAACTTTCTTAAATATTAAATCTATATGTCGTATGAATTTGTGTGTGTGTGTGTGTGTGTGTGTGTGTGTGTGTATGTAAGTAGCCTGTATTTTTTGAAAGTAATGTGTTCTTTCAAGAAATTTAACCACCTACAGATTATTGTAAGTGAAATTAGAATTGATCATGAACTCCAACCATTCCTAAAAATAGCCTGCTAGCCTTTCTTTGGTAGAAAAATGAATGTCAGACATCCTAAAAAACTTCATTTTGTAATTATTAAAAAAACCCCACAGAACCCATAACCAAAACCCCAACAAAAATTAAAAACAAACAAACAAAAAAAAAAACAAACAAAGAAAACCCACAAAAAACACACACAAAAAAAACCCCAGAATAAATAAAAGAAGTGTTTGGTTATTTTTTTTTATAGTTTTATAGTATGTATATAGTTGTATTAAATAGTTGTATAGCTACTATCACATGTAAATAATAGAAAAAGAAAATCATCGGTGATGAAATGTTGGGAATATTGAAATGTCATTGTGGATTAACCGAATAAAGAAGGTATAGAGGAAGAGGGAGAGACGAGAATACAGTTTAGGTTTTACAGAAAGGTAATATTCATACGCTGATTCAGGTAATATTTTATATGATAAATATGGAAACAAATGTAAATGAAGATCAAAAATATTTTTAAGAAAAGGATAAAGAAAGGTAAATTCATATACTTCGCATATAAAGGAAGAAATATGTTTCATTCACAATGCCTTAAAACAATTATAGTGCAGAAAGCAATCTGGAGTTTCTTTGATGTACGACTGCACTGTTTCATAACTTTTACCGAATAAATAGGTCTTGGTCCATGGTATTCCACCCTGCCTTTTAGACTCAACCGTCTCAGTCCCTGGTTGGGAACAAAGTCCAGCCGGGGCTCTAAGATAGTGAGCTAAATTGTTGCTCTATAGAATTACATCTATACAATTGTAACCACAAAAAAACCCAAACAAACAAACAAAAAGAAAAATAGCAAGCCAACCAGAAACCATTGAGTTTCATCCTGAGTTGCTCTAATGATCTTTTCTGGTGTTTCAGCACCATTCTGTGGGCATCATCCTTTTGAGAGTTCTTCTCCACCCTTGAAATCCTTGCTTGTTAACATACCAGATCATATAAACCTCAGTACTGCCAGTTTTGTTTGCTCCTATAATTTTTGTATCATCTTTTGGATCTCTGATGTCCTGGTTTTCAGCTACAATAGAGTTAACTTTCCCAAGAATCTGGGAGGCATCACAGCCTGGATATCTGACCCAAACTAGACAAAAAGGTAATGTTTTTCTCAAACCAAAATCTTCAGGACATAGAGACTATTTTGAATAGCAATAAACTACTATTTCAATATTTTATATTTATTACAGAGGATGAAATATTTTGGACCAAATACAAATTTCTGCTACAAGTTCAGGTGTCATTACCCAAGAATTCTTCATGGGGAGGAAGGCTTGGATTATTCATGTATGGTGATGCTTTAAAAAGGCGAGTACTGTTGGCGGATATATCAAGTAAAGTAATTACATGAGAAATAGCAGGCACTGGTGAGATGTTACCTGAAGCAAGATTTATAATTCTGTTTAATAATGAGAAACATGAATTCAGACTAAAGCAGTTTGTGAGATTGCTATAATAACGAACAGGTAACTGGAAAGAAAAGGAGTGTATCACGTATAGTTTAACAAAGAATGCTGGCACTGAATGCAATTGCTGTATAAATTCACTGAGGAAGGAGACAGAGAGAGGGTAGTATGCATGAGGGAGAGAAAATAGCTATTTAAGCTAAGATAAGATAACAGAAAGTTATTTGATTTAATATGACAATATTGGCAGAAGAACAGATGTATAA
Organism: Heliornis fulica; assembly: GCA_013399135.1. Taxonomy (NCBI): domain Eukaryota; kingdom Metazoa; phylum Chordata; class Aves; order Gruiformes; family Heliornithidae; genus Heliornis; species Heliornis fulica. The sequence continues at coordinate 7,172 of VXBZ01005673.1, read as the reverse complement.
CCTAAATTCAAGAAAAATGGATTGTGGCTTAGAGGAAGCTTTCCTATCTTTAAAATTACATGATTGTGGAATGGATTATTGTCGAACACTCAAAGAAAAAAAAGTATTTATTTATTTATGTAAAAATAGCCTCCATCATTTCTTGAGAAAGATATTAGGCACCTGGTTTCACTGATTTAAGGAAATTTTATTCAAGTCCCCTGCCATTATACCCCAAGTTCCTATACATATTACTATTTATTTTTTATTTATATAATGAATATCATTATAGATACAACAACACAAGAATAGAGCAAAGTAGAGGCAGCATATTCTAGTCACTAACTTGAGAAGTTCTCATTTTCTTTATTTTGCATTCACTTGGGAGATATTCTGTAGATAGATTAGATATTTACTTCAAAATAAGAAATAAACACTTGTTTTTCCTTCTTTTCCAGCTTTGTTCTTGTCAATAAAAGTGTTATAAAACTTCCATTTTAGCACTTTTAAAATTTTAGCAATAAAATATTTATTGTCTGCAATAAGAGAAACTCTGGAGTTATGTACCTTGACGTATTTCAGCAGAATAAATTAATGTCCAAATATCTATCAGAAAAACAAGTGCTATCTTAAAGTTACTTTAAAGTAGAAATAAAGCAATGTAGGTTTGTGACAGATCTTCCTATATGAAGCATTCCTAAATGAGAATAGCTTACAAAGTTGTCAGAAAAAAAAAATCACACAAATGTGGTGGTAAACTAGGGAGGACATAGCACAATATTTGCTTTGTCAACCAGGCTGATAATTTTTATTTAAAAAATATGTTGTAAATTTGCCACATAATGAGTTTAGGGGGTTGACATAGTAAGTCTTATTAAATGTTGGAAGCAAATGGTAGCATTAAAATATTTTTCTAATTTCAATATTTTTAAATTATAACATAGAATTACAAATTCTAACATAACCTATTTCTTTAAGTCATGAACCCATAAAGCTGAAAAAAGTCTCAAGTGGCCATCTAATATATGCCTCTGGTCCAGTACAGAAACTTGTACACTTACATCATTGATAGCTACTTTAAAGAAGCCAGGCTATGGAGATTGAACAGTCATCCAAGGAAATTTTTACTCTGTTTTACTTTGTTGTTACTGTTAACAAGTGTTTTCTAACATGTCAACTGAGTCTGCCTTGCCTTGGCATTAGTCCATTTTATTCATGACAATTTACTACAAATTTGCACTGTGAACTACCATGTCTTTTTTCCTTCTCCTCCTCTCAGTCCTTCAGCCCATTCTACTTCTCATACTTAAGTTAAAATAATGCCAGTCTTTCACATGTTCTCTGATCACAATTTTGCTTTTCATTTGGAAACTTTCCAGTGATCTTATCCTCCTACTCTCTTTGTAAAATGTTATCCTAAGCTATGATATTTCCTGACTAAGGAGGCTGGTAACAGCAATCAAGAAACATCAAATCCAGCAAAGGTTTTGCATGAGAATAGTCATATCATAATTGAGAATCCTCAGTGGATATTGGCAGTTGAATTTCAGAATCTGAGAATAAACATTAAAGGTTGCGGGTATTATATTAATTTTAAATAAATACAATTTATTATGAAAAATGAATATATATATATTGGGGGAAGGAAAATAACAAGGCAAAGCATTTGCCTTTGAGAATATTTATCAGATTCATTATAATTAATCTACTGCTTAAAAAGTCTCATTCTGTATTTGGCCTAATCCTTGAGTCTCTGTTTCATCACAGGTGAATAAATTTGCCAAAAATTCTGATTCACATGGATAGAATCAAACTACACGATAGATCAAAATAACTTTACTACTACATTTGAATCTGAACAGCCCAACTATTGCTACTGAGGACTCACAACACTGATATCCATACATGAACTATCCTTACAGAAAAAGAAGAGATACCTTTATAAATGAATCAGATTGAGGAAAGGCTGCTTTTTAACTCAAAAGAGGGTAAAATATTGTGAATTGCATAAGCCTAGTTCAACCAATGCATTGAAATTTAGATTGCAGCAGGAACTGATCTATCTGACCCTTTTCAGAGCAAGTGTCCCACAGGATTGTTTTGTCTCCTGATTGTTTTACCTGTGTGAAGTTGCATTGATAACACATCTAATAGAAACTACTCTGTCATATAGTAGCCAAAAAAGTAAAGTCACTTTGAAAAAAATCTTTCCAGGTAGCAAAATACTCCACAGGGTGTAATCAGCCATTGGCCAAGCAGACACAGATTCCCTATGCATCTTATAACTTTTTTTCCCAGCAAGTATTTCACAATACAATTTATGAAACAATATACTGGAGGGGCAGTGTATGTTCTGCTAACAATGACAGCTCTATACCCCTAAAAAGGTCACTTTTTTTTTTTAATTTTTTCTTCATATGCTTTTCATGCTCTCAGAATACTATGGAAATATTTGCTTTGAAGCTGTGCTTGCACACAGCCTGGAGGATGATGCCTATAGCTGGTGTCCCTGTAAGATCACTTTGTAAATTGCGAGATTCTTTAATGTTTAATTCTTTCAGAAGAACATAGCTTTACTGTCCACAGGAAAAATTCTCTACTTTGGGTTAATAGCTGTATTCTATATAGGCCTAGTTAATATTACGTTGCTTACCTTGATACAAATAGTATTGTTATGGTTGTGTTTTGCCTTTGTATAACAGTTACATTGATGCAGATATGAATAGTTGAATTTGCATTGTGAGCCAATCCACAAGCATCACCAAATCACATAAAACCTCTGCAGGAAGCTCAAAAATGTTGAATTAATTTACACCAGTCTAAATTCACACTCATTTAGAACTTGAGTATTTTTACTTGCTCCATAAATCTGATGAATAAATTCATATTCTTAACCTTTCATGGTCCTGAGCTCTGAAGTATTTCTGTATTGTAATATATGTGTTTGTCTTAATTTACTAAATGATTTTTCTGGTTATTAGTTAAATTACTGTTTTAACTATTTCTTTCCTAAGAAAACCTCTCTTTGGTTTGGTCTAACATATGATCTAGTCAGAGAAGAAAAATGTTTCTACCTGTGTGACAGTACTCATAAAATTTTTCAGTCTGAACGGTTCCCTGGCATAGATACCATTTAAAACATGCATTTCTTAACTTCTGGCTGCTTAAGTTTGCCAATTAGACAGCACATTTTCAAGCTATATTTCACCATGATAGTCTGGAGTTGGCTTCTTTTTATGTAAAGATTTTAAAAATTCATGTAAATATCAGATCACTCATAATGAAACTCATTAACAGGTTTGAAGCTCTGGAAATTTAGTAGTGGGAGATAAATATCTAGCAGCTGATTTGATCAGGTAGCTATCTTAGCTACACTTTTCCTCAGAAGGATTTTTCTTTTAGTAGAGAAAACTACCATACATCCCAAAGCGCATCTCAGGCACTGGGATAAGATTTGCTTTTAAACACCTAATTAAGACACCTTCAATGTTAGTGAGGCATACACCTTGGGCTCCATGGTAGTGGAATATACTTAGGTTCACCTATTGCTGTGGCATAGTACATGCATTTTTTCAGGACTGGGAGGGTGGGGCAAGAGGAAAACAGTTTTCACAAGAATAGAGGAATTTATTTCTGTATGCTTTTGAGGGACTTCTTCCCCATGAATTGCAAATGTCAGAGAAGAATTTTGTGAGAAGAGATGTGAGGCTAATATGTCAGACAAGTTTTGCTTAAAAAGTATAAAAAGCCTATTCCTTTCTTCTGTGTAACAGAAAGGAACAGTTGCAGGAAGGTACATAACAAAATTCAGATAGTGCAGATGTGTTTCTCCACGATTTGTGAAGCATCTATTTTATATGATATATGAAAGATTTTAACTTGCTATATCGGCAAACCGGGGCATAAGCAGTATTTGATGTGTTGCTCTTTTCTGTGCATAAGTTATAGTTCTAGCATAGCTTGTAAAACTATTTATGGTAGTAAACGGAGAATATTTTGCAGATTATGGTATGAGGCTGATGTAGACAGGAACCAGTTTTTAGTAGGCACATAGTAGTTTGACATGTTTAGAATTTTTAGTTTTTTAGCAGGTTTAGCCAAAAGACCGGACAATAGTAGGGAGGAACAAATTAGCCAACAGATGTCTCTTAACAAGAGGGCCTCGCCCAGTAACAGGGATGAGATAACAGAGGCTGCTAGAAAAGATAAGCAGGGATATGGGGCAGTTTGAGAGGCCATAGCTGCTTACTTATCATGGTTTAGCACTCCACACCAAAGGGTCAAGAGTGCATCTTGAAGAAGACTACGAGCCTTCCTCCCAAAGACCCCAGCCCACGACCACCGGATGGCAATGCGCAGGCGCCAGGGGAGGAGACTTATGATAATAAGCTCTCGGAACTGTTTTAAATACCTCTTGGAACTAATTTAAATAATTCCTGGAACTCTTTAGAATAAGCCAACCTTTTCTCGGGAAATCTTATGTATATGCATGACTTTGTGTAATAAATAGCTGGCTGTTTTGGTGAAACGGGGTGCAAGCTAGGAGGCGCTAGCCCCCTTGCACCCGGTGCCGAAACATACCTGCTTTATAACCTGCCACGGGTTGTGAAGTTTGATTCCGCAAGTCAAGGCTTTCTGGGCTAACGTCTTTCTCCTTTTTAAATGTTTTTGGTTTGTTTTGTTTAATAGAGTCCATAGCTACAGGAAGCTGGGGTTAACACAGATGTCCCTACCAATCACATTTTCCTGGGAGCTTGCTGTTACTGCTATCAGTTTTTAATCTGTTACCAGATATTTGAGAGGAAAATATACTTTTTGAATACTTGAAACGAGATCAAACAGCTGCTGTTGTAGATGGAGTTTGATGTGATATGTCATTGACACATATTTGTGACACAGAATGATGAGATTCATGTGCTAAAAGCACAAAGTCTGATGTTCCGTTTAAATTCATCCCAATTAACATTCCTTAGTCCATGGGAGGATACTAGCAAAATTAATCTACTAGAAGGGTTATCACACTTCACTATCTGGATCCATTGCATTTGCATAACTTAATATGTTTTTTGAGGGTGACTGAAACTTCATATTACTTGCAAGGAAGAGAACAATGAGATTTTAAAATTGATTGTTTATGCAAAATGTAAGAAGACGACAGGTGTAAGGATTACCTGTCTCTGAGCACCACAAGCAGTTTTGGGTAATCTCTGGCGAACTAGGAGACTCATGGGGGCCGTAAAAGCGACTGGGCCTTGGGTTGCCTTGAGGCCCCATCTCTGCTGTGGAGCTGTGTAGAGAGCTCAGCCCTGAGGTGCTCTGTGACCTGAGACTGAACCGGGCAGTGCTGCATCACTCCAAGACCCGGAAACCTGCGTTCTGCCTTGAATTCCTTCCACAAACAATAAGCCCGGAGTCCCAATCAAACCGCTATTCAGATGCTTATAAAAAAAAGACAAAGACAAGCCGTTGGGCCACCATTTGGCGTCAATGGGCCAGACAGTGTGGGGACGTGCAAGAGATAGGGCATGAGATAAGGGGAACACTGTTAATTCCGGCACAGGCCTCCTGCCCACTGTTGGAAGATCAAAGAAATAAACCAAATAAATCCCTTTGCGTTCAGGCTGAGACTGAACCTTCTCCAGCTCTGTGAGGAGACTCTTGCCCCCGGCCAGGCTGCCGGCTGAGGTAACCGCCGGCATGAAGAGCCGGAGCCTCACCTGGAGAGGGGTGAGTGACCATTCGAGATGCTTTTGAGTTTGTAGTCTCGGGTGACTGGGTGGCACACGGGTGGTATTTAGTGCCTTGAGAGCTGTGCTGGTGTGTTCGTGAATCNGAGCTGTGCTGGTGTGTTCGTGAATCTGCTGCGGCTGCGATACTGAATCCTGTGAGCTGCCTACGGGCGGTAATCGAGAGCTGTGTGACTGCTGCGGGTCCTAACACGGCGTGTGGGGACTCGGCTGTGCGGGCAGTGGTGCGTTCTGTGACTCTCTGGTGGTTGTGATAAGGGCACTCGTACTGCTACACTGCAACAGGGCATTTCTCCGTCGTGGCCATAAAACTGCGATGGTGATGTAGTGAATCTGCACGTGGATTTTTAAGAAGTTATTGTTATTAATTTATTAATCGTGCAGTCGAGTGTCTTTCTGTAACAACAGGTAAAGCAAGGTGGAAAAGAATAGTGTTTTCCTTGTTTTTTGTTTTTTTTTTTTTTTCCTCCCCTCTAATATCACTGTTTTGTTTTGTTTTGTTTTGTTTTTTAATTAAGGTAGTACAGTCAGAAAGAGAAAAAAAACCCAACTTTTTGGGTAGTCTTTCAAAGCTTAGGAAGTTGTGCTAGGGTTTTTGCCATTTTGTAATGAAATGATTCACAATACAAGAATGAAATGCATTTCAAATTAATTTTTTTACCGTCGTTTCCATAGAAAATAGAGGTTTTTCAAATGTACTTCAAAATGTTCAGATATAGTGAGTAAAAACTGGACTTACAATTATGCATAACATAATGATGTGCATATGATTCTGTTTTCTTTAATTTATTCTGTAAAATGACAATTTCTTCTTGGCCCATTTAAAAATGAATTATTTCTGTCCACTATTTTAATCATCCTAATGAGAAAGTTGTCAATAAAAGCGTCTCTATTTTTGTATCTGTCCATCAAAAAAAAAATTTTTTTTTTCTTTTCCCTTCTACTCTTAATTTCACTTCCTATATACTATAGGTGGGTAGTATATTCCACAGGAAGATTCAGAATTTACTTTAGTTCAGAGAAAATGTAACTACTTTTGTCACAGAGCAAACAGCTTTTGAAAAGAGAAACTGACAAGCAGGAGTCTCAGAACATTGCCCAGGACAAAGGCTACCATCTTTTCACAAGAGTCCCTGTATGCTTGCACACACGGGCCTCCATCATATATACTTTCACCTTAAACTGCTATGTGCCCTTATTTAGCCAATGAAGTACCTAATAAGGACAGTTGCATAGATACACAAGGTCACAAAAAATCTGTAATGCATGTCAGTATTAGAACAAAAAGTTATGGGAAGGTATTATATATTGTAGCAAGCAAAATTATATATTGTACCTGTAGCATTGTTACAGGTAGCAAGCTGTTACATGTGGCCTCCATTTTATAAAGATGTGGTAGGGATGGACTTCCCAGCACAAAAGTTGCCCTGGTCACCTACCTCTCTA
>VXBZ01005671.1:15679-26480 GCA_013399135.1 Heliornis fulica | reverse complement strand
ATATATATATTTATATATATTTTGCAGGATTCTGACTGTACCTGGGCATTGGACTGGAGAAGAATTCCCTACTCTTTATGAATCATGAAATAGTAAGGAAACATTAATTGCAGGTACTTTTCCAGCTTATTTCTACATAACACCAGGCATCTTCACATTTTATCATTGTCAAACTACCTCTGATGACTCAACAACAACAAGCTTAATGGTTGGCACATGGCACATTTAGAATTTTCTAGGCTTTGGGAATGAGTCTGGTGTTTGAAGTAGGAGCCTGAACTCAGGATACCTAGATTTAGTTTCAGATTTTGTTGCATAAAATTAAAAAGTCATTTCCAGTGCCTCCCAGTTTCCCTCCAGTGCCCTGATGATAGCTAACATCCCAAACTTTTAAAGTGGATTTGAGATCCCTGCACAACAGAAGCTCTAAACCCACGAAACGCTATTAATAATGCACTCTTATTTAATATGGATGATAAATGTTTCACAGTCTTGACACTGGCTCACACTCATCTAGCATTTAATTGTCACACAAAGTAAAATCACACCACCAATTCATTAGTGCAACAGTGGCTGATGGCAGCACGGTCCCTTCTATCAAAGCTAAATCGAAGTAAACAATTTAAACACACCGCGAGTCCCTGGCGGACACTCGATTAGCAGGGAGACACTAAGTATCATCTGTCCATCATGAAAAGCCAGGCAGCTGTGCACAATTAAGCTTTCAAACAAGCTGAAGTGTAATCACATGGCAGTGCAAACACATTATACAGTCATTAGCACACTTACTCCACAGAAATGTAATAAAGTAGCTCTGATTAGCACGCTTCGATGCATTAAAAAAAATCTTTTTTTTTTTTTATTTAATGCTGTTTCACAGAGTAATGAGCAATTGTACAAGGAAAAAAAACAATGATAATCTCACAGAAGAACACTTCCAGCTCAGCATGCCACTGGGAGCAAGGGATGTGCATAAAGGTAGGTTCCAAAACATGCACATCCCAGTATGTAACCACAAGTGACCATTTCAGGCACTTAAAGGACAAGCAGTTTTCCTAAGGACTGAGCTCCTAGGGAGCTGAGTTGAAACCCCTTAATTGGTTTTGCTCCAAAAACATGATAAATGATTTCTGTTTACATCTTCAGAAGATTCTGATTTATGAATTATGTTTTGGGTCTTCCTCCTTGAGGAGTTAGCATATTTTCAGCCTCCATGGAAATAATCTTCCTGGAGTAAATGAGATTTAACAAATATTTGCCAGATTCCATACAAAATACCCAGCTTTTATTCAACCAGAATCCATTTCCTCAAGAAAAATTCCAAACCCTTTAATCTCCATGCAAGAGGGTGGACAAATGAATGGCTACAGAATAAAGCAAGAGTGGGAAATTGAACCCTTCTAATGGCAGAATGCAGAGTAGCACAAACAACTAACAGAAAGATCCAGAATGCTAGCTGTTGGAACAGCATCTGGAAAAGACTGAGAAAGAAAAGAAAAAGGGAGTATTATGGCACTAACAGTATTTTGTATGGCACTAATTTGTTGTACTTCACAAAATGGACCTTTTTTCCTTTGTACATATTGAAAACATAGTTTGTTAAAATGTGACTGATCCCTGCCACCTGGTTTGAATAGTTTCAAATAGTTGAATAGCTGAAAATTTCAAAAGCAGTACTCACAAAGGCCATCTACATCAGCATCATGGTTTAGCTCTGGCCAGCAGCTCAGCACCACGCAGCTGCTCACTCACACCTGATGTCAGAAGCAGGGAGAGAACCAGGAAAGCGACAAAGCTGGTGGGTGGAGAAGAAAACAGTTTAACAGGGGACACACACAAAGTAAGATGATAAGAACAACATGGTATACACAAAACAAGTGTTAAATAGCCCAATTTCTCTCCACCTGAGAGAACTCAGCTTTAACTCAGCTTTAAAAAGGTAGATAAATGATAGTGTGGTGGCAAGTACTGCTTAGGTGAAGGCTGGGAAGCAGTTGCATCACCACAGGTCTCATAGAAGACCTATGAGCTTCATCGATTTACAAGTTTCACTGTCTGGAGTTAGGTGCTGTATTGGTCTTTCTAATCATCTAATCAGAGCAAAACATATTAAATGAACACAATCATTTTTATTTTCTTTAAGCTTGTGTTCAATTATCTACTGTGAAGAACAAATGGTTTCCACTGAACCATATTGGCTTTTAAGTACTTAAGCTCCAAAGTGATAATTTTCCAATGCTAATTAAATCCAGTTGGAAACAATTAAAGAAATAAACAATATAAACATGCTCTATAGAAAAGTGTTTGAACTGGAAAATAGTTTCTCTGCACCAGTATTGGCTACAGACAATTCTTAGGTGTCAGTATGGTCCATGAAAAGGGAAAAAAAAATCATTTCAAGAGAAAGTTGCATATAAATATACACTCTGTTGTTATACTAAGCTTTTCCTGCTTATTAGGAGCATTAATTATCATGTGTTCTCATAGAAATTGAAACTCACAGGGACATGATTATCTCTGAAGCATACAACCTGTTGATCCCTGTTCTGCAAAGACATTAATTATCAGGGACTGTCACAACAAGTCCCACCAGTGATAGAACTTACGCAGATTTCCTTCACCCTCTGAGGGATGGAAAATTCCTTTCCTTCTACTTGGTTTGCTGTTAGGTAGCAGCACCACAGGAAGAGAGAATGTAGGCATGAAGCTTTTACTAGGAGGGTTTATTTTGTAATCCCAAAGATAAAACACAGAAAACACCACACACACACACACACCCTTCATTTTTTGGCCTCTTTCATGTGCAACAGTGGACTTAAAGATCATGAAAAATGATGAAATCATGCAAATAACTGTACAGATGTAAAACTATTTTAAAAAGAGTGCAGGTTCCTTTAGGAAGGAGCAATGTTTATCTACTGTGTTGACAAAATATATTGCCTTAAGTAACTTACTGTCTTGCAGCATACATAAACAGGGGTTTAGACCATCCTCTTTCCAAGGACATTAATTATCTTGTTAGAAAACACATTCAGACTTAAAGGAAAATGCAGTATTGTGCATGATGCTGTTTTCAAAGTATCTTTCTTCTAATTAGTTTAAGGAAAACACCCCACAGAGTTATGACTTTCACACTTTGCAACAATGACCCACTTAAGGCTCAACTCTCTTCTCCTAAAAACTGCTGTGGGTGTCTACGCAATCAGGTCAGATCCTGCAAGATCTTTTTTTCATGTCTCTGTTTTCAGAAGATACATGAGGATAGATGTGGTTGAAAGACAGACTTCCAGTTCGTGGAAAGGCATCTGGTTTGGCACCAGACTTTTAATTTAGGAAATAAAAAAGATTCAAGGCAAGAGAAAATCCTGTAGAAATCCCAGGGAAATGGGCCTTCTTATAGGTTTAGTTTTAAGTACTCTCTTCTCAAGTCACTCCTACTCAAGGAGACCACCCTTGAGGATTCTAATATTTACTGATTGCTCAGTCTGGACAAGTCTAAAGACTTGCTAATTTCAGATGAACATTACAGTAAGCACTCCTTACTGTAATGTTCATCATTTCCAGAGCTTTTTGACACCAGCTTCTTCCTGAGGCTCCAGAAACACTGGAGACTATCTTCTGATTCTAGGTCCTTTATGTCATGGACCTAGATGCTTCCCAAAATCTAACTCAAACTCAGTCTGACCAGGACTTCAGTACACCTTACCATCATATATGTGTTATGGAGTCCCACATCAGAAGATACCAGAGTCCTTCAGCAATCCTCTTCAGTGTAGCAATGTTCCTATGAGAATCCTGTCTTGAATTCAGGGAAATCTTTGGATGTTTGATCTATAATTCCATTTACGAATAAAAATGAAATGTAAATTTGCTTTGAGCAAGATTTCATTTTGACATTAGTTTGATATCAATTCCTCTTTAAATCAAGTTTCTCTATCCCTTTCCCTGCTTCACACACAGGCAAAGGAGGAAAATTGCAAGGGTTGTAAGGAATCAGTTTTGGGGAAGGGAAGGTTGTAAGTCTCAAAGTCACTACGGAGTCAAAGAAAGAAAATGGTAATTTTACTTTAGACTATTATCTTAAACAGAGTTTTTTAACAGTGCCAAGATCATCTTGTTAAAAATATATAGCAAGTCCTTAAAAATCAAATACCTCCCTTGCTCTGTTGAGTGTGATTCCAGTAAAACTTCATTACAAGTGGTTACAATTAGAAAGATCTATTTTTCCTCAGCTACATCAGCCATTTTAGCCCATGCTTATCATTTCTTGACCCGGTTTCCAAATAACCACGTTATGTGTTCCACATCAGTCTGAGCAGAACAGATTCTCTTCCCCTCCAGATCATCCTTGTTTTGATTTACAACATGTCCTTCCATTCTCAGTGATGGGGAAAATTGCCAGAGTCATGACAGATAATTCTCCCAGCAGGAGAGATCTCTTTTGCATGCACATGCCATACTGTCAAAGCTGTCTTTCATTTTTCCTCCTTCATTTTTCATTTGTCCTCCCTGAAAAAAAAAAAAACCAAACAAAACACCACCCTCCAAAAAAATATATATCTTTAGATTTTGTAAAAATTTTAAAGTGTGTTATGGCCAGTGATGTGTAATGACAGTTTGTGTAGCCATTGTATTTTAATGGATCACAATTCACACTCATACTTTAATGTCACACTTGTAACGAGAGATTTGTGAAGTAAACATCATATTTAACCTTATTCTGTACAAGATGTAGATTCCTGTCTGAAAACCTGTTCATTATATTTTCAGTTTAAATGAGAATTCCAAATGCGTTGAAACTTTTCTGAGATGAAGCAGTGTCAAGAGAACTGTAATTTTTCTCCAGAAAAACATTTCCTTCAAAATGCCAAATTCTACCCTTTGTGAGTTAACACAGAATGATGGTTTTTTTACCCTGTTGTAGCTAAATTTTGCTAAACAATATGGTTTGGTTTAATATATTATATGCTGTAATTTTACTTTTTTAATACCAAATATTTACTCAAACAAAAAGAGTGGAAAAGCATCAGCACTCTAATTCAGGTTGTTCAGATAACATTGGATGAAAAATATTCAAGGATATTCAAGTGTGCTCTAAGTACTTGGAAAGAAAACTCTATTTGGAGTGAAAGGAATGTACAGAAAACACTTTAATACTGAACATACAGACTTTTTTGAATAAATGAAAGGAAAATAAACACAGAGCTAATAAAGAAAATATGTTGCCTCTCTGCTACAGGGAAGCAACTTCTTCACCTGAAGTATGTCAAATACATTTTTTTTTGGATATTTATGCATCACTGTCATCACTGCCCAGTTCTGCCACAGCACTGGAGCTGCAGCTACGTTATGGATTCATCACTAGGAAGCTGCTTGTCTTCCATTTCTGACCCAGAGATTGTTCATGCAGAGCCCAAACCCTGGAATGTTATTTATTCCTGCACAGGTCATCTGTGGACTATGAACAGTGCAGCTTGTTTCAACTGAACCATAAAGATACAAGATAAACAATTCCTATGTAAATATGATTAAGTTGAAAATAAATAATGGTGTGATGCATATATAGCAATGAGAAGTGGTCACTGATTCTATCATTGCTTACTGCAAGCTAGTGTGACTTTTAGTCTCATCAAGAAACCTCTGTGTGTCATGATTTCTATTATTCCTCACATCAGATTAACTCACATTTTTGCATTCTGCTAAATTCTTGTTTCCCAGCAGTCACTTTAAAAATAGTCCTGCTTTCCTGTTTCCATTAGTCACATACATACTGAACTTCTGGGGTAGCAGGAATTCCATCAATGCAGTGAGATTGTGAGCAGAAGTGAGGGAATTGACAACTAGACCTGATTTCTCTGGTGTCATTTTGGAAAGCTCTGCTTTGCAAAGATACAGGGTCTGTATCTAACGTTTCTGAGGGTGAATATCAAGTGTGTAGGAGACCACAGAGTGGAAATACAAGTGATGTTTTGCTCCTAAAATACATATGCTACTCTGAGTCATAGTAATGGAGATCAAGCAGGTAGCAGCTCTCTGCCAGAGGTTATGTAGATATACAGGAAATTTAAATCTCCTTTATTCAGACCCAAAAGAGTGGATAGCATGTTTTTTAAAAAAAAATCAAAGAGCCCACTTGGGCTTGAAGCCTTTTAATGGAGTTAGACATACTGTCAAATTTGACAGACAGCTTCACTCACTTATAGAAATCAGGATGAGACTTTGAAAACAATGAATACATTAATGTAACAATTCTGCATAGTTTTTAAATATTCTCAGTTTTTTTCCCTCTCAGGTTGCCATTTTCAGGGTTTATTGCATTGTGCCAATACAATGTTAAAATTCAGCACCTTACTGCCTTTACCAGCACTATCCAACAGCTCATGCTTGCCTCAAACACATATGTACAAAACTGATGGGGCTGAGAGATGTTGCTAATGTTCCTCAAACATCCTAACGTGCTTTTCAGAAAGCAAAAGAGAGGTCTGTCATCAAAGGCAGAAGAAAAGACAGTGCAGTTTTTACACATGGACACAGCTCATATCATAGAATTATAGAATCATAGAAATATAGAATTGTTAAGGCTGGAAATGACCCCTAAGATCATCCAGCCCAAGCATTAACCTACCACCAAGTCTACCCTTAGACCACTTGTGAGGAAGATCAATCTGATAGGGTCTAGAGGGCTCTAGACCTCTAGACCCTATCAGATTGATCTTGCTCACAAATGAGGCACTGGCTGAAATATGTAAGATCATTAGGAGCTGTGATACCTCCTGCTGTGTTCAAACTGACACAGAAGGAGGTTGGGGGCATTTTGCCCCCATTGGCGACTGCGCCACCATGTCACTGCACATTAACCATGCTGGGGTTTAGTTTCATGCCCCTAAGATAACTTCCATCTCTTATGTGACAGAACAGTAAAGAAAAGAAATCAGCTGGCAGAATATCTGACCTACATGGCAAGCAGGCTAACTAAATTCCAATCAAGACTTTGCTGAGATTGAATGCCAAAACCTCTATTAGCTCTGCTCACTTTCACAGAGCTTCTGGTAGCTTCATGGAGCCATGCAATTTTTATCTTGGTGTGCTGATAATCCCCAAAGGAGCTAATAACTTGTATATTTTTACAAATTCTAGGGGTAAAAAAGTATTTTCACTGTTGCTTACCTTGCATTCAAGGTAATCCTTTGGCATTCAGGGAAAGAATAATATCTCGTACTTGAGCTACTTGATAGCTTGCATCATGAGGATCTGCAAAGAGATTCTTTGCTCTGGCATTTAAATAGATAATTTTGTAATGCTTTCTGAAGTGATAAATGCTCAGTGGAAAAAAAAAATCTTTCTTAGTGAGGTCAGGCTGTAACATGTGAGGGATAAAATTATTAATTTTATTAGAGAAGGTTAGGAAATGGATATTTAATCATTTTCCCCCAAATAATTTGAAAATGCCCACAAATTGAAGAAGTTACAGAAGTGAGGGGTAAAAAGCAAGCCACCTGTTTATACAGCACTCTTAAAATGGTATCAAAAGTGCCTTTTCTGTCACTCATTTGCTGTCATTTGGGAATTGAGCAGGCCATAGAGTAATAAAAATGAGACATGAGAAGTCAGATTTATTTTTTTTCTACCAATATGCAGCCCCAGTCCTTAGAGAGTGGAGTTGGACTCTGCTTTGAGATTAATCCTGCAGCTGGTGTGGTAGCACTTTGGGCTTTCTTTGCTATTTAAAGGTGAAAATCACGAGGTGGTTGCAGAAGATGCATCACTGTGTAATAAAAACATTGCACAAATAATGCTAAAAAATTAATTTAAGAATCACAGTATATCTATGTGTTAAGAACACTCCTTTAGCCATAAATGCAAAGCACAACACCATGAGGACTGCTATGACAAAAGTTAACTCCATCCCAGCCAGACACTTAGTTGTGCATCTAGATCTACAGGCATCAAAGGCCTTCAAACCACCAGTAGAGATGTCTAAGACTGTTCTATCTATGATTATTTTGTATTCTTTCATTTAAAAGAGAGAACTCTCACTACATACAGACACACACACACACACATATATATAAAAACATGAGAAGCAGCCCATATTGATAGCAAAGTTACTAGTCCAGAATTCTGGTGTCAAAATACAAGAACAAAAATAAAGAAAACCAAACCAAACCCAATATGCACCAATGAAAGAAACTCTCCCTTCCAGAAAATAAACTGAAAATTTGGTCTGGTCTTTGTAAATCTAGTATGGTTAAAATATCATCTCTGAAGTTGCAAAACAAACATTTTTTCAATAGATTTCTATTAAAATTAAGGAATACACAAGATACTATTACCATAAGTGGCCTAGAGGAGTGGGAGTGGGTGAATTGTTTGGTTTATTTTTTTTTTTCTTTTCAGCAATTGGGAATAAGATTTTTTTATGCCTGCATAAAATATAGATGAACTGTAACACTCTTATAAATAACAAAATTCTCAAAGGCCTCACAACAAATTGCCTACAAAATGCAATACTTAGAAACCAGTAGATTAGTAATATATGCTTAGCTCCTATGGGCTTTTCTGTTTGGTGACTAATTTAAAAATTTTGTCCCCATAATAAAATAGAATTTTAAAAGAAGATATAAGAGAAAAAAAAATGTCCCTAATAAATCTCTGTTTTATCCTGGAAAATAGCTGTTCAATTTTGAAAAAAAACCCTCGAAACTGATAGAGAAAGCACTTGCCTTGAAGAGGGGTATAATACAATAAACATGATGTTAATGCAAGTAAGAAATACAATAACTGCAATATGAGCTTTTACCATAATTGGAATTTATTAAGAAGAGTATATTAGCAAAAATTGGGAGGAGCACATCTATGGTGGCAAAGTTGGGTTTTGTTCAGAAAGGATGGAAAGAAGGAAGAAGAGAAGACAGCAAAGGAGATAGTGCCTTATAGTCCCTCACAGCATCCCTGAATCATTTAGATAAGGAGGAGGAGAGCAAGGAAAACATTTCCTGACCATAAGAATAACAATTATGTACTCCTCCCCTCTCCATCCTCCCTAAAAGGGAAAAAAAAAAAGGCAGTAACAAGAAATAGCCGATTAAGTGGGAGTATCACTTTACACACAGTTGTACCTAAATATGTCAAGAACCATGGACCAAAGAAGCCAATTATAATTAATTACCCTGTAAGGCATATAATTTCAAAAGACACTCAACATTAGTCATGTTCTATTCTGTGCTATTTTGAAATTATTTCAGCCTGTGTGTACCCACACCAAAAGTTGAATGGTTTCTTTTTAAATCTCTATGTACTGGTAATTCTAGAAGGATGATGTGAACAGAATACATTGTTAATTTACATCAGCATTTTTATTTTGCTGTTAAACAGACAGGAAGAAATTGTGCATAAGAAATTAATCTAGCAAAAGAAAGTTTTATGTAGTAATTAAAAATCCATATTTTTTCATGCTCAGTAATTGTATTGTTCCTGCTGTTTAACCCCCCCAAGTGAATCCCACATTGAATGCAATGTTTTCTAAAGGGCCTTGCAAGATACCCTTTTCACAGCCATTATATATAATACACAATAGATTAGGGTTGGTTGATCAGGTATCTGTAGATGTTGGCCAAAAATTGTGAGCCTCATCCATGTCATCACCAGTACTTTGGGCACAGGCCACACATGAACACACACACCCACTCCACACCCCTCCACCCCAAGAAAAAAAGTAACAGCCACAAACTTACCTATTTCATACACTTTACAGGTACAATTTAGAAAAAGAAAAAAATCTACACGAAGATTCTCAGGTATTAGTTAGTAACTGGTTTGTCATAATTTTCTTATTAATTTAGAGATAAAAAATTGTTGGTTCAGTTGGCAAAAATAATTAGAGGAGAGTGTTTTCTCTGAGATTTTAGGCACTATTTTCCTACCAAAAGAGAGCCCAGTTGAGTAAGTGGTGATATGACTCAAACATCAGATTTGAATGACCATTTCTTCTCTTTTCTTCCTTACCCAGTTTTGCAAAGGGCTAAATGGAGGAGTGATGAATCAAAGCAGCAGTTCAGAAACACGGTGGCTGTGATGTGAGCAGAGCATGCAGGATAACGAGAAGGATGGAAGCACAGTAGAAAAATTCACTTGACTCACACCCTGCTCTTTGCTCATGTCTGCATGGGCCTCAGAAAGATCACAGCCCTGAGGAAGGTTAGCTGAACTGCTTTGCAGATGCTAGCCTTTTTCTGAGGGCAACAAGAAAGCATCTAGGAAATTGTACTTTTGTAGGCAGCTATGTAGAAGAAATGCAGTTCCATCAGAAAACATTAGATCTTCCTGGCAAAGAATCATAGAATCACTTGAGTTGGAAGAGACCTTCAAGATCATCAAGTGCAACCACAGTCTAACCCTGCCTAGTCCACCTCTAGACCATGTCCTCAAATGCAACATCTACAAGCATTTTAGATCCCTCCAGGGATGGTGACTCCACCACTGCCCTGGGCAACCTGTTCCAATCCCTGACAGCCCTTTCAGGGGGGAAATTCTTTCTGATATCTAACCTAGATCTGTCCTGGTGCCATTTGAAACCATTTCCTCTCATCCTATCACGTGTTACCTGAGAGAAGAGACAGTTCCCCACCTCTCTACACCCTCCTCAAAGGTAGTTCCTCTCAGCCTCTTTTTCTTAAGTCTAAACACCCCAGCTCCCTCAGATGCTCCTCACAGGACTTGTGCTCCAGACCCTTCCCCAGCTCCCTCAGCTGCTCCTCGTAGGACTTGTGCTCCAGACCCTTCCCCAGCTCCCTCAGCTGCT
>VXBZ01005671.1:0-12111 GCA_013399135.1 Heliornis fulica | reverse complement strand
TTCACTGGCCTTGGTGTCTGCAGAGTTTCTCCCATCTTCTCACTCTCTTCTCTGGTGGCAAAATGTGTCTGTTTGGGTTTTTCTCTCTCTCAAATGTGTTTCCCAGAGGCCTGTGACCGGTGCTGATTGTCCCGGCCTGGTCAGCAACAGGGTTTGGGAGTTTGTCCTTGGGAGCCCAGCTGGGATTTACCTCACTGGACCCTTAAGAAACTTCTAGCTGCTTCTTAAAGAAGCCACAATGCAAACCCACCACAAGCATGCAATCGCTCTAGATCCAGCCTGTAAGTAAAGATAGCCAAGGAAGCCTTGAGATAACTCTCTACTTGAACTGTTGCTGCCCTTTGCTCTTGTGCAATCCAGCCCTTTGCTGATGACACTGTCTACTGTTCATACCCGCTAAGTGCCTGCAGATGGCATGCTATTTGTCCTCCTTCTGCTCCCTTCTCACTTTGCTTTCCATAAATCCCCAATGAGATTAAACCTATGTAATTAAACTACCAAATAACCTTTTCTGCACTAGTCACAAACTTAGAGAACACGCTTGTTTCTGCTACATCCAGTCCCTCTGGAAGTTACTAGGAGGAGTCTCAGTTTATATCACTGCCCATAAAGGGCAGTTGGGGGAGGAGGGTAAAAAAAGATTATAAGGAGAATGATAAAAGCCAGAACAGAAGCAAAGGCTTTATGGCAGCACACTGTTTTGGTATTTTAGGAGGCTAGCCTGGAGGTCCTATTTCAATGAAGGTGACTGTAGTGCAATTCCCAGCAATATCTTTTAGGTCAGATATTCCAGACACGGAAAATAGGGCAGGCTTAGCAGATCACAATGTGCCAGGTAGGACAGTGGATTCTCTGAGCAACTTCTCCTTGAGGGGAGAAAACCTGAAGAAAATACCCCCCCCCAATTTAGTACAGGTTAGCTTGATGTGACTCCAGAGAATACCAATGGCATTTGTGCATTATTATTTCCAAGCACGCACTAAATTCCATGCCAGGATGAATTCTGCAGAAGTCCCAGTGAACACAAACAGAGCTGAATGTTGAGTTAGAGGGGTAAGCATGAAACAAGCTGTAGGGGGTGTGTGTGTATGAGAGCAACTCACAGGAAAAATGAAAGCTACTACTCCTGGTAGTTTAATTGCACTGTTTGCTTCAGAAACTAAAATCTCTCTTGCCTGCAGCACAATCGCTGAAGACATCTAAACTGCTGACAGAACGGCTCAGATATTGCAGTCTGCAGGTTTGATACCTAAAGTAATAATCAAGAAAGATCTGCCTAATGTTTAATTTATTATTCTGACTCATCAGTATAATGCAGCCTCAGCACAATGGATAAAACAATATAAACAACACCAGTGCTGAAGATGAGAGGTGATAAAAGGAGTGATATAAAAGACCACGTTTCCCAACTGATTTGAAGAGGGAAGGAATGTCAGCTCACTGATATATGATGGGATTTGATGATCCAATGGTATCCAGAAAGCACCCCTGTGCCCTCAACACCTTGTCCATGCTTCTTCTGCATCTGAAATTAACAGTGATGTAAAATTCTGCATATTTAGCTCATCATTGTAATACAAAAGGGTGGTTTTTTTCCAGTAGCACAACCATTTGGATCACTGCCAAGACTTTATAATTGACATTTTGATATGTTTGCCCAGTTTTGAGGACTTACAAGATATGGATCTTCTGTAACAGTCTTTTCATCCATTATGTGCACTTGAAAAATATAATTTAGAGCTGGAAAACGTTAGACTCTCAACCTGACTACTGGAAAAAGGGAAAACAATCCTAGATATAAATCTAAGAATTTACAGCTTATTCAAGCAATGTTTTAAAAGTCAAATTAAATTGACAGTCCTTCTGGGACTTAATGTTTGAGCCTTCCTCAAGCAGAAGGGGTGGTATGAGATACATCATGAAAACCCATCAGCATCCCGAGACTTTTTCTGCAACAATATTTATGGAAGGGTTCCTTCCCTTTTCAGTCTTGAGTGTACTTGGAGTTATTTTGGTGCAAGACTTTTATCCCAGTGGGCTTCCTGGTACCCACACAAAGTTTGAATGTTGGACATTGGACTGCCTCAGGGTCAGCTGGAATCAGCTGTGAATCCCTGTAGTGGCTCCATGGTTTTGTCAGGATGGTCGTATATGTGTAGTCATATATTAATAGACACAAAACATGTTATCATTTAATCAACAGAAAATTGTTATAGCAGGCAAAAAAAAACCCAAGAGAGACTAAAACATCACCTAAAAGAGACCAAGAGATCACTAAAAAAAATTGCTGAGACTTACAGGTTAGTACAAAGAGTAGTGACTTACTAGTAACAGCAATAGTCGTATTTACTGAGCTACGAAGAAAATGATGAAATTCATACTTCTTTTTCTAATTATTTTTTTTCATGTAAAATCATGAACAGGCAAAGAAGAAACACAGTATAAGTCATTTATCTAGACTATAAGATACTTCTAGAGATTCACTATTCAGATCCCTAAGTTGGGCTATAAATGAATAGTTAAAATGGCTGTGCTTGAGATGTCTCTGATCACAAATGACTGAGCCATATGCTTTAAAACTATCACAGGGATTAGATTTTGTCTGTGGACAAGTACTCAGAATGTCATGAGAATAAATTAAATCAGAATTTGCAGCTGATGTGAAGCTATGAAGCTAGATATTGCATTGGAGGGGAACTCAAAGGGGACTTTCTGGATTCTAGTGAAGGCTTTTGATACTGTCCCTCACAGCATCCTGTCCAACAGTGAGATGAGCTGGTTCACTGTGTGCTGGTGAAGACCTGGCTGAAAGGCAGAGCTCCAAGTGTTATGGTGGATGGGGTACACCATCTGGCCATCCTGTTCAGTCCCCAGGGGTGTTCCTCAGGCCTCAGTCCTACAGCCAGTTCTGTTCAATATACTTGTCCCTGCTCAGGAGTCAAATGCTCCATTAACATGTTTGCTGATGATACTAAAGTGGGAGGTGCTGAGGGACAAGACACCTTTCAGAGGGATCTAGATAGACTGGAGCACCCTGGGCAATCAGCAGTGGCTTGAAACATAATAAGACCAAATGCCAAATTCTGCCTCTGGGTTGGAGCAATGATGTCAGACACAAGAGGAGACACTGGGAGAGGAGGAACTGGAGAGCAGCCCCACAAAAAGGGATCTGGTTGAGTGTGAGCCCACAGTGTGCCGTGGCAGCCCAGATGCAAACTGCTTCCTGGGGACATCAAACACAGCAGGATCAGCCAGCCAAGAGAGGGGACTGTCCCGCTGTACCCAGCCTTGGGGCAGCCAGGCCTGCAGTGCTGAGGGAGGTCTGGGACCCCCAGTGTAAGAAGGATGTGGAGGCCCTTGAGTGCACCCAGAGGAGGGAAACCCAGCTGGGGAAGGGCTGAAGGCATGTCCTGTGGAGAGGGTCTGAGGACCCTGGGCTCGGCGGTGTGGGGAAAAGGGAAGGAAATGGGAAGGACCCATACTGCAGCAGGGCAAGAATGTGAGGAGGAGGGTTGGCAGAGAGGAGCTATTATGGACAGACCACAGCCCTCATTCCCCACACCCCATGCTGGGCCCACATGAACTGTATGAAGTTCAACAAGGCCAAGTGCAAGGTCCTGCATCCCAAGCAGAGCTACAGACTGTGTGGAGAATGGATGGAGAACAGCCTTGAGGAGAAGGGCTTGGGGGGGCTGATTGATGACAAGCTCAATCTGAGCCAGGAGTGTGCACTGGCAGCTCAGGCCAATCATGTCCTGGGCTTCATCAAGAACAGTGTGTCCAGAAGTGCTGGGGAGGATTCTGCCACTCTGCTCCACTCTCATGAGACCCCACCTGCAGTACTATGTCCAGTTCTGGGGTCTCCAGTACAGGAAAGACATGGAATTGTTGGAGTGAGTCCAGAGGAAGCCATGAAGATGATCAGGTAGCTGGAGCATCTCTGTTATACCTGCAACAGGTATGTCCTCCTTCCCACTGACTATGGGTATTATCCTATGTTCTTACAGGTAAGTTCAGGCAGTTTAGCATCACTATCATAGTAACTTGCAACATCCTGGGCTTTTTTTAGAGTTAAACTTTTTTATTACTTCACATATATCAACTTATTGTTCTCTGGGATATGCTTATTACTGTTACAGAAAAGATAAAACCAGCATTCAGAAAGTCCTGTATATACTGTATTTTAGCTCTCCTGGTTTCAAAAGATCTATGTCAATTTACATGATGTAAGGTTTTGGAAAAAAGTTACATCACTGTCTTCTACAGTGGCTTATATTGGGAGAAGGAAAAAGAAAAAATAAAACAAACTACATTTTTCATGGAATGGTGTGGGTTTGCCTTTTTTTTTCTCTTTCCACAAACTGCTGAATAATGGACCCCAGAATCATGTCCATGCTTTTGAGTTATAAAATCTTCAATGAAACTTTCTTCCATGAATTTCTGTAATCATTATATTGCCCTAGGTATACTGGTGGTATCTAAGGCACCTAGGATAATGAAATCCACAATGTATTTAAATATTGTTTCCTTTTCCCTGGTTCTAGAACACATGAGCTGTAGTTTCAGTGGATGCTTCCTACTCCTTAAATTATAAGAAATGCTGAAAAATGGGTTTCTAATCACCTTCTGTTTGAGATTTGAGATTTTGAAAATGTCTTCATCATTGTCTTCTTGATATCTTTTCCAAGCTTATTTAATGTATCCATTTGTGGAATAAAATAGATTAAATTTTATACTTACAGTCATATTTGTTCCTCTTCTACATTCATTATTTTTAGTTCTTCCATGCCCCTGTGGTTTTACACAATGGTACAGTGATATCTTCTGTCTTGTTCTCTAATCTTCACCTAATTTTTAACATAATATTCACTACATAATACCAAACCACCAATAAGCAGCAGAGCTGACACTCCAGTACAATTATTCACACAGATTTCAAGAACACTGTTCTGAGGGCTAACACTAGACACCACCATGTGCACCACCATGTGCACAGACAGAGCTGGTCTTCAACACCTTATGAGCATTTATTCTTCCACAGCTTTCAAAAGGCACCTTCCAGGAACTAGAAGGCCACTCTAAGGTCTCCCCACAGCCCACTCTTCTCTTGCTCTCTCTCTTTCGAATCTTATTCTCAGCACAGAAATTCAAAGTGTTTCCAATTTTGCTAAATTCTCCCAACTGTAACCCACTGCTCAGGAGCTGCAGTGCCCGAGTGGGAGCCCAGGGCTGCTGGCTGAGGAACACCCTCTGCCCTCCTGTTTGCTTGCACCACCCCTGGACACCCTGTTCCACCCCTCCCATCCACAGCACACACGTCACACGTACACGGCAGAGATGCCTGTGCTCAGCTCATGTGTGCACATAGGGATGGGGGCACTTGCCAGCAGGCTCATATGGCTGAAGAACATCCCTGGGCAAAGAAACCAGAGTTCAGTCTGACTCCTGAGGTGTCTTCTCTAGGACATGCAGCCAGGTGTGTTTCAGGTCCCCGTGGAGGTGGGCACCAAGCCCTAGGCACTGCCTCCTGGGGCAAAGAGCAGGGCAGCCTGCACTGCTCCTGCCACTTGTGGCACTTGGCCAGACTCTCCAGTTCCTCACAGCAAACAGCAGTGTGGAGCTTACCTGAGAGCTCTGTGGCCTTGTGCCACCTGGAAGGCCCTTGAGTGGCTGAGCCAGCGAGTGACCCTGGGCTCAGCACTGCTACACGTGTCCTGTGGCAGGAAAAAGACAGAAGCTGGTTGCCTGCTGTCCCCATGCTGCCAGAACCAGCAGGCAGCAGACTGAGCGCAGGCCCTTGCCAGAGGATGGCCATGTCCCAGCAGCAGTGAGAGACGGCAGCACAGCTGGGCTGCTCCCAGGGGTGCCCCCTTCTCCCTTCCCCTGCCTTTGCTTTACAAGCCTGCAGTGGGAGAAGTGGAAGAGACCTGGCAGCAGCAGTCCCCTGCCGGGGGAAGCCAACCAACACAGCCCAGTCCTTGCCCCGTCGCACCCTGCCCCTGGCATCAGCCTGCCCCTCGCCAGGCACCTCCGTGGCTGTTCTGGGAGGGACAAAGAACCTGCCCAGGGGTGAGCTCTGAGTCCCCCAGCACAAGGCTAATGCTTCCCCAAAGGCCCTGCTGCAGCACGCTGGCTCTGGGCTGGGGGAGCAAGCCAGGCATTCAGATGGGACCCATCCAGGCCAACAAGGGGAGCTTTGCAAGCCATGGGGATGTCCTTCAGAAAACCTGTTGGCTTCTCCATGCTTCTCCACAGCCCACTGGCCTTGTCAGGCCACATCCATGCTACCAGCCTATCCTGGTGCCCTTTTGGAAAACCTTTGGTGTCTTCTCTTGGAAGCCTTTGTCCTCTCCACGTCTGGGCAAATCCCACTCGGCTCCTGCCTCTCAAACCAACAAGTGCAGATACACAGGCAGGAGCAGCTCCCCTGGGGCAGCACAGATTCCACCCTCCCAGGCAGTGGGAACCTGTGGGCCCCCTGAATCTCACCTGTTTAAAAATGGCCTGAATGTTTCCTTTCTTCCAGCCGCTAGAGATGTCACCTGATTGTCAGGACTTTTCAACTATGGAGAAGTGACTTGCTTGGGTGTAACGTGGCATTTCTTTCTGTGCCCTGTCAAGAAGAGTCAGATGTAAGAGAGAAGAATTGCATATTTGAAAGAACATTTCTACTTCTAACATGCAACTACTTCACTATAGCAAATTTATATATATGCATCCATTTACATTTTACATTATTTCTGATAAATTGATAAGAATGAATTGATACTGCAGTTTCCCATATTGATGTTCTGGTTTTTTCTTCCCCTTTTTTTCCCCAATAATAGAAACAAAGGGAATTTACCCTACATTCTGAAAGGAGACTTGGGGGTTTTGCCCTATATTTTAACTTTTAAACTGGTATTTCTGCCCTCAGAGAAAATGATAGATTCTGAAGTCTTCCCATTGCTGTCTCATGGCAGCCTACAAGCACTGCAGCCCATTTGCAAATACAGAATGAGATTACTCCAGTGTTCTGTCTCCTGGCTGGCAGCAGTGTGACAACGCCAGCGCCCACATGGGTAGCGGGACATCCGACGTGCTGCCATCTGGACTCACCACAGCTTGCTCTGAGTCCTCCTCCTTTCCTTCTGCACCACGAGATCTGCTGCAGCAGGCAACTGCACTGGTGCATTACTGCACAGCAGGGCTCACACAGCGACACAGAACCACCCCAGCAGCAGCAGTGCTTGTGCAGAGCCGCCCCAGCCTCTAACTTGCTGCATATTTTCAAAACACAACTGCAGACACATTTTGAAACAGCATTTCTTGAATGGAAATTATTTTTATTGTATTTCATATTCATTATTTAAAACCAGATGAGTTTCTAATGAGATCTTCTTCTTTCTTCTTCTCTCCCTGCCTTCATCTTGCATAATTGTTGTTTTGACACCTGCTGCTTGTTCAGTATTTGTTTCTCCTTTTTACATAAACTACAGTAGCTTGTTTGTGGGGTTTTTTTCTTACTTAATAGTAGTTCATAGGTTTAGGACTTGAAGAATGTGATTATACTTAGTTTTCAGCAGCATCATTAGCTATCATCTGTGTTACATTTTCCTCTGAGTTTACTTGGATGTTACTCAGTAATTTCTCTGGTACTTCAAATTTCCATTTCTGGCAGCTTTAATGCTAGCTGGATGTTTATCTCTATTTCTTAAAGTGAAAGTAATTAATAGTTATGTTAATTATTTGATCCTCCACTTGTGAGCACGGTGGGAGCATGTGGCAGTGCTCATGAGCTGTGTGACCCCTGCTCAGGAGGCCCTTGGGGAATTAGTATTCTTGTGACAAGGGCCCTCTCTTGGAAGGAAATCTTGCACAGCAGTGGCAGAAGATGGTGCCCAGCTTCCATTTGTGTTTGAAGTGGCCTGTGGGGATCACAGTACCCCAGAACACTGCAATGAGGGGCTGCAAACGGGCTGGGACAGGTCATGAGGAGGGTCCCCAAGGTGCTGTTCATGGCTGGTGCCAGTAGTCAGTCTGTGCTGCAGTTTTCATTGCCACTTCTCAGAAACTTCTGGAATGTTCCCAGCCAGGCTGCTTCTGTGAAAGCCTGACTCCTGGTCAGAAAAAGACAGGAAACCTTTACCTTAATGCTAGAGAGAGGGAGGGGTGAGAAAGAGAGTTGGTCAGTCCTGAGCACAGCTCCCTGGAGGAGAAGTTTGCAGGGTGGGTTGCACAGCAGGATACACAGAAGTCAGCTGCAAAACCCTGAGGACACTGTGAGGCTGAGCAGTGTCAGTGGTGATATGAAATGGGGCAGAGTCACCAGCACTGGTGGGAGCACAGAGCCCAGAAGATCACAGATGTTTTTTCAGTCTGATTTCTGATGAAGGGTGCTGTGAGTCTTTAGGAAAGATGGCGTGGGGGAGACTTCTACCTGCAGCTGCCTGAGGTAGCAAGGGTAAAAAGCAAAGAGTACAGAGTAATGAGAAGAAAGAGGAGTGGGAACAACCACACACCACAAAGCTGCATCAACCTCCAGTGTGCTGACCTGTCTGGAGTGCTGTGAGGTACAGGGGTGGCCAGGAGTGAGGCATCCTGCGTGGCTGGCAAACAGCAACCTGAACAGGAGCCAGCAGCATTCCCTGGCAGGAGCAGCAGCACTGTGGGTGGCATGAACACGAGATCCAGGGAACATCATCCCTCTTTGTTCACTGGTGGAACATGTCAAGACACTGCATCTGGTACAGGAAAGCACTGACAAACTGGAACGAGGCCAGTGAGCCACACAGGGTGATCAGGGCTGGAGCACCTGCCCTAGGAGGAGAGGTCACAGGAGCAGGGCTTGGGGACCCTGGAGCAGGGATGGCTTCAGGGGGACCCATAGCAACTGCCCTGCCTGTGGAGATGGGGTGGAACAGATGAAACCAGGTGCTTCATGGGGATAAGTGGAGGGAGGATGTGACACAGTGGACAAAATTTAAAACAGAAGAAGCTCAGACTGGATGTTAGGTTAAACTTTTTCTTGTGAGGAACATGGAGCAATGGAAAAGGCTTCCCAGTGAAACTGCTCTATCCAATCTCAGAAGCTTTTAAGCTCCAGTTTGGTCAAACCATGAGCAACCTGGTCTGATACTAGTGTTATGAGCAGAAGGTTGGACACAGACCTCCTGAGACCCCTTCCAGCCCAAATTATCCTACGACTCTATGACATCTTTCATCTTCAAGCACACTGCAGCTATCAGAACTCTTACCACACACCTATACACAAGAAAGAGGGAAAAAAGGGAGAATGTTGAACATATTAAGCATAATGTGCTTGAGTTTCAAGCAGAGATCTCTTTTCCCAGCTGGTAAGAGATGAGGAAGGATAAGGACATACACACAAACACAAAAAATTAGCTCCTCCTGAACAGAAACAAGAAATTATAGACATGGAAAATAAATAACTTATTTTTAGCAAATTAATCACCAGGAAACCCAGAATACAAAGTTTTTTGTGTTATAATGCAAATATGTCAATTCATTCATCAAAATAAACACCATGCCTACCTGGTTTGATGTTTTGGCTCTGACAAATTTTGAACATGAAGTGGGATGCTGTTTTCCATTTTCTGAATATTTTTGTCCCTGTTATGAACAAATGGTTTAGGAGAGGACAGGAATGCTTGGACTCGAGGATCTTAAAGTTATTTTCCAACCTGGTGATTCTGTGATTCTGTAAAACAACACAAAAAAAAGAGTCCAGGATATGAAGGACTTTTCTCATCTCACACATTTTCTCCAGAAATAATTTTATAAATCCATTTCCTTGAGCCAACAAAACTTTTGTCCTTCCCACAAACTGCATTGGAAGTTATCTGTAATCATGGGTTATGTATCCAGCCAGCTCTGATCTCCTTCCAAATACTGAATCCTCCAAAAAAAAATATTCACATCAATCTGTTTATGTTTAATGGTGGTATCAGTAGTGATATCATTCACAAAAACATTTTTCAAATTGTGATAATATCAAGATTAAAGCACTGGTGACCTGTACTTTAACAGTTTACAGGCAGAACAAATAAAGATTTGTCAATGTCACACACATTCATATGAAATAATACAGAACAGTCATTAAATTCCTTCAAACTCTTCCTGTATTGATTAGTAATCAGCCTGTCAGGGATCTGACCTATTGGCTCTCCCACAAAGCATCCTTCTGACATTTACCATAAGAAGAAATGTGGCTTCTCATCCAGTACTATCTTGGTAGCAAATGAGGAGAGTAAATACAGGAGCAAAGAGAGTGGGATACTGGGAGGAGTGACAGACTTATCCTGCTTTGTTGTTTTGCTCATTTACAATAATTACAAGTTGCTAAATAGCAGAGAGTAGCTACTGCTTTATTTATATATGATGGATATAAATGAAGAGTAGCTGTTTGTGTTCCTGGGGACAGGTCACACAGCAGGTAGAGCTGCACAAATGCATTCCAAGACTTCAGCTGACATCATAACACAAGGGGACCTGCGCAGGTGGGACGTCACTCATGTAAGCCAGGCTCTACTTCATGTAAAACAGGCCAGCACTGCCTTCTGTTCCTGGTTTTACAGAATGGAGGAGTGTGACAGCATTCACACTCATTATGAGCAACAGTTTAGGAAATACAAAGCCACACAAAGCAATTGTTCCTCAGATAAAGCATTTTCTCCTCGCGCTGCATTCCTCGGTGTGGTGACCAGAGGGATGCACCTGGTTCTGTGCTGGGTACAATACTGAGCAGTTTAACTGTACATTTTCCTCTCTGTCAGGTCAGATATTTTTGCCCTGGCAAGGATGAGGCATAAAGGAATAGCAGTGGGATTTCAGTTAACAGAGAACCCTCTCAATTGCACTATTCACTTTAAACAAGCACACCAATTGATGCAAAAGAACTGGCTAAGACCAATGAGTCATGCACTCCTGGGTATGGCATGAAATTGTTCTCCCTCTCAGAGACTGGAGTGCTCTCTCTGTACTGTACATGTAAAAGTACATTAAATTAGGACTATTGTACTGTGACATTTCCATTCTAGACAATTGCACATTAAATCAATGCACATTTTATCATGCCTTCGAATGTCTAGAAATAGTTTGGTGCACAGTGCCTTGACAAAAGCTTTAGCATGAGTATTTACTCATGAGAGCTCTCTGGTTCTGTACAGGCTAATTCAGACTGTGGTAAAAAACCCTGTCTGCTTCAGAAACAATGTCACTCATATGTGACTCCCACTCTAGCACGGGATTAATCTAGTAACCTGCTTTATATCCTAGTAGCAAACACAAAGGGGGAATAATGCCCTTGCCAGTCCAGAACCAGCACAGAATTACATGTGGTCTAGAAAGAGGTCTGCAGAATCACAGAATATCAGGAGCTGGAAAAGACCTTGAAAGATCACTCAGTCCAACCCCCTGCCCGAGCAGGATCACCCAGATTAGATCACACAGGAACGTGTCCAGATTGGTCTTGAATGTCTCCAGAGAAGGAGACTCCACAACCTCTCTGGGCAGCCTGTCCCAGTGATCTGTCACTCTCACAGGGAAAAAGTTCCTCCTTCTATTAAAATGGAACTTTCTATGTTCCAGTTTGGAACCATTTCCCCTTGTCCTATCACTGGCCATCACTGAGAAGTGATAAGAAACGGAGAAGACTTCTTACAGCAGATCTGATTCAAAATCTGAGTGGGGTGAACAAGAAGACTGTGGCTCCACCTCCCACTCATCTTGGTAAAAATGCAGATGCTGGGCAGCACTCTACACCTTATCCTCATCTCTGTTTAGGCCCAGTATGGAAAGCAGAATAAAGACAATAAAATCATGTTTCCCAATTAAAGCAAAAACACTGAAATTNATGTGAAACCACAGATGGCTTCATGGTCTTTCACACAATCACAGAGAAATACTCAACTATATTTCTCAATATTTCTGTCCCTGTTGTGAACAAATGGTCTAAACACATACCTAAAACTTAACCTATAACAGACAAATGACAGTAACAAGGGTGTAATTAAAACAAAAAATAGCTGAATGGCTAGCTAATTAATTAACAATAGTCATGTAGTCAACCTAGGATTAAATAGAACTGTCTCTTGTTTTCCAATTTGATAT
>VXBZ01005670.1:48558-64239 GCA_013399135.1 Heliornis fulica | reverse complement strand
GGAGGCCTTAGCTTTCCTAATTTCCACACTACATTCCTTGACATTATTCTTATATTCCTCCCATGTAGCCATTCCCTCTGTCCATGACCTGTAGACTCTTTTCTTCTACTTGAGTTTACCCAACAGTCCCCCTGTTCAACCACGCAGGTCTCCTGGCACCCCTTATTGAATTTTTCCTCATTGGGATGCTCTGAACTTGTGTTTGTAAGAAGTGGTCCTTGAATATGGACCAACTTCCTTGGGCACCTTTTCCTTCCAATACCATGTCCCATGGGGTTTCCCACAGTAACTGCTTGAAGAGGCCAAAGTCAGCCCTACCAAAGTCCAAGGTTCTGGTCCTACTTGAGGTTCTCTTCCTGAATTCTCCTCCTGAATTCAGTAAACAAGATGCAGAGGTGCATTTAAAGGGATAAAATACACTGAGTAGGAAGGCCTCACTGCTACTTTCTCACTCTCGACTCAGAGCCAAAAATTATCAAAAATACTTTGGAAATAAAAATAACTCCAGCATATTTCTTCCATTGAGTGTTTTTATAGAAAAGTACTCTCCTTGTCTTTGAAGGTTTGTTAACCTTTTCTTAATATAAAACTTCCTTTTTTTAATTCTATAGAGAAAAAATATTTATGTGTTGGCAAAGTGAAGACAAAGACATCCTGCCTCTTTAAGAGATGCTCTCCCAAACCTTTCTGGGGAAAATTTGCTTAGTTTGTCCATTTTTCAGGCTGTCAGCACATCCTCTGTGTTCTAATTGTGCCATCTGTAGTTGTAGGTTTTTACAGTTGTCAGTATTCCAACGACTTAGTTTTGCAATTAATTTGGGGAAGGCAAAGACTCTGTAATATGTAAATTTAGGATTAGCACAGCTGAAGGGGAGGGATTACTTGGAATAAATGGTATTCGGGAATTTAGTATAAAAGAAAAACATCTTACAGGTTCTCTTGTTTTTTCTTAAAACCATGTTAATGGTCAGTGTTTGGCTTTAATGGTGTCATGATAAATCAGTAGTAAAACACTTGAAGCTGTGAACCATGACTATAGGTGATTCTTCCCCACCGTAGAGTCCAAAGGGAGTGTTGCTATAGATTGAGGTAGTGTATACAAACAGTGAATCAAGTGTTCCATACATATGCAGCCCAGTGTCCTCCTCACATAGGCTGTGGAGTGGCCATTTCACTGTTTCTTAGTTTTGTCCAACTTTGGAAAATATTAGTGGATCTCCCTGGGAACTCTAAAGACATTGCTTAGGTTTTAAAAGATCAAAACACCTATACAAGCTGTCAATAAGGTACAATGCAACTGAAGATGCTGAGGACAATCATGCTATCATTTAAAAGCTCAGTAAACCTTGGTTATTTGCATTTGCTTCTAGTTCCCAGGAATACCATCCAAGGTAGATATTTTCTCAAAATATGGATTTCCTCCTACCACCAAATCCACTAACACAATTAGGGATGTTGTGGGAACCTGCTCTGAGGTCAAAGGAGGGACTCCTTTCGTGGCAGAGACAATTTGGGCAGATTTGGACCACAGACCTAACTGTGATGGCAGTTGGTAATTTTTTTTCTCACTTTCTGAATCTATTTCACAAATACTACACCTATTTTTGCACAAGGGGCACTTCAGTGTATGTTTGTTACATGAACAACTGGGAATTTATACTTTTTAACCTGTTTTCTAGTACCCAGCATTTTTTTGCTCCAACTTCTGGTGATGAATAAAAAATTGCTGTATATGGAATATTTCATTCCATCTTTTCAGACCTAAATCAAGACACTAGTAAACATCCAGGAAGGAAATATAATGTACATCTATTACCCAGCCACTTCATACCCACTTTATTTCCTTCAAGGAAGAAATCAGAATAAATCTCACTCCTTTTATTCATGTGTGCACAAATGCAACATGCTACTAATGACCATCCCACCTAGATACTGGGGCCTTCTGCTGCATCAGGAATTCCATTCACTCAGGGTGCAGCATCTAGAGCTATGGATTTAAAGATTAAATTCTCCTGATGATTAAAAGATTAAACTTGCCCTCTTAAAGATTAAACACTCCCTCTAGCTAGGGCACCCTTATATCATATAATATATTTTCTGTTTTTTTTTTTTTTAATATGAAATTATTTTGGTAAAATGCTCAGTTACTGGCAAGTGGAGAACTCAAAATTTAAGACATGTTGGAATTAACTTTTAATTTTTAATGCAAAGATTGGGTAATTCAGCATTTTGCCTGTAAGTCAGTACTTTCACTGTGTTCTGATGTGCTTAGAAATTCGAGACAAGTTTTTGGATGAAACCAGCTATTGGCAGGGTGCTGTTGTTGAACCACCAGACTTTTTTGGTCATCTGTTCCTCCTCATTGCCAAACCAGAATTCATTATTGCACATTTGGCTGATGTTTTGTTCTGTTTGGTTTTCTTCATGCCAGGTCGTGAGTTCTGAGATTTTTTTTTCCTGGGAAATGATTATTCAGGCCAATAAATCTGTAAAATTAAATTAAAACTGCAACTGTTCAATTGTGAAACATTACATTTATTGTGGGCATTCATGTCCTTTCTGGTTTAATCTGTGGGGGCTTAGATTTTCCTTTTTTTCTTTTTTTGAAGTGCACTTACATTTAAAAGACAGCGAGTAACCAGATGTCCCTCAGTGTGGGTGCTGCAGATCCTGCCTCATCAATCTGGGCATCCCTTTGTGAGCTGAAATGAGAGTAACACCAGGACCCCACAGGTTTGTGCTGATCTCACAGAATTATTGCTGCCTGAAAGAACAAAACTATGGTTTGGAGCCAGCTCACCAGGTCACCATTTCAAGCTCAAAGAAGCCATAGGTATTATTACCTAACAGCTTTTTGGCATGCAGATCCTCTACAAAATAGCTGATGGACTCGGGCCACTCCAAAGAGGTGCTCAAATTTTAAAAAAATGTCCTCAGATAACCCAAACCAGCTCAAAAACACACAAACCTAATTCACTGCAGAATACACTTGGACAGCTATGCATGCTCCCAAAATGCTGTTTTCTTACCCAGTGACTAAAGCATAAAACATGCTGATAGTCCCTTTCTTATTATAGCTCAGAGTGAGATGATAAAAAAATGTGATAACAGGACATCATTCAAAGATGATGAGTTTGGGAGACTGGAAGGGCTTGGGAGCTTGAACTCATAGCTGAAGAAGCCAGAAACATCTGCTGCCACTGTTAAGCCCAGTTGCTTCATAATCAGCCAAGGATAATAAATGGAGACAAACCAAGCAAAAATGGTTTACATGGAGGTTTTTCTACAGTCTGTATCCATAATTTCAGGGACTAAGAAACGGGTTGTGTGGAGGTAGGGACCTTCAGCTCTCCTCTCCCCTTTAATTTCTTGTTACAGCATTGGGAAAGATACTGTTTTCTCTGCAATCCCCCAGTGAATGCAGAGAACTGAGAAAAGCCATGATATGGCATGGAAGGAAGGGACAGTTTGTGGTTCCCCAGTCAGATGCCACTATCCACGATATCCCAAGGGACCCTTGCATGCACCTGCCAGCACTTCTTCAGCACCATGGCTGTATTATCCTAATGCTGGCATTAGGTATGTAAATCCATAACAGGAACTTTGTAACACCACTCACTGCATCCTCTCAGGGAAGAGATTACTCTGTGAGATTGTCTTGTGTTTCTAAACCTTTCAAAGGG
This sequence comes from Heliornis fulica, assembly GCA_013399135.1. Lineage (NCBI taxonomy): Eukaryota > Metazoa > Chordata > Aves > Gruiformes > Heliornithidae > Heliornis > Heliornis fulica. The sequence continues at coordinate 60,556 of VXBZ01005670.1, read as the reverse complement.
GAGACTCCTAATCAATCATTTCTTTCACTTCAGGTATTGCACACCTAACTTCAATGCAAGATCCCAAGAGCAAGTGGTAGCTGCATCTACTGATGGGTCCACAGCCTCTTGCAGAAATTAGGCAGCATGTGTATTTCAGTCACAGTTCCTAATAGTGCAGCCTCTTAACTTTGTCCTTTTGATTAAACTGTGAAAACTCCTTCCAGGAAGGGTATGCCATGCTCCTGTCTTACAGACCCTGTTGCAGATGGGAGGTTAGCTCCTTCCTACTAGGTGAGGATGAACTTTCTAGCACCTGCCTTTACAATAGATAACATCAGATGCCATTTCTCTACAGATTTGACAGGGAAGTTACTTGAAGCAATCTTTTCTAAGGTAAAATAATCCAACTATTTAAGTAACAGAGAGACCAAAGGATTACAGCAACTAAACTGGATATTCTGTTATTGTGGTGAGCATGAACAGTGCTCCACAAAATGTCCCTGAGTTCACAGAACAAAGAGTCCTCAGGACTGAAGTGGAGCACTTAGCACATTGAAGGAGAAGGCTTTAAATGTGCTCTTTATTAAGAAGATAGACTCCAAAGAAGGTACAGAAGAGAGTTTTTAAAATGCAGAATTCTGAAAAGGTGTGAATAGCTTCATCAACAAATCACATGAATATTAATATTCATATAGTTATAAAGAAATTGCAGGTGAATCAACTTGGTAAAATCAGAGCAGAATACAAGGATGTCTCACTTAATCAAATTTTTTAACTCATTTATTAATTAGGTTCTACCAAAGCAAAGATGTTCATATTGAGAATTGAATGAGTCAGTTTTGAAAAGATCAAATATTGAATTGTTTTATTTTTTAAACCTGATGATGGTGCTTTATGTGGTTGACTAAGTTAGCTTCCTACACTAGTGAAAAGAAGATCTGCAGGGTATAAGGAATAGACTGCAGATCCTCATTTGAGTTTTACTCATTAGTAGCTAATACGCCAAATTATGAAAAACATCATATCAGTGGAGTAGCTGCATATTCTGTGCAAAAACATCAAGTGAATATTGAATCAAATAGATCAAGTGAAAAGGAGACCAAGTAAATGAAAACCATAAGGAACTGGATTTGGTGCAACTTTTGCATGTATGTCCATGTCCCTTTCAAATACATTTATGAATAAAGCAAATACTTGTGCTGATATTTATACTACATGGTATCTTGACACAAGGAAAGTGTGTTCCTTAAATAACTTAAACCTTTTTCCAGACGTTTTTCTTTCTTTTATAAATCACTGAAATGAATGCATGTTAGCTTCACAACATGTTTTCAAACCTGGAGACTTAAAGAAAGATTCATTAATTTTTGCAGAGGTATATAAACAAATATTCATGTGCAAAAATACATGTGGAATTAATTTCAAAGTAATTTTCCCAAATAAAAATGTTGGGATTTCATTTTTGTCTCTGTAGAGGAAGGAATTAATTGCCCAGAGCCCAGCTCAGAGATAGAATGTTGTATTTGAAGTGTGAGAAAAGCAGTCTTCAGGTTTTTGTGTCTAACCTATAAGATTTTGACTTTCTCTTCCTCTTTCCAGTCTCACTGAAAGATCTCTATTCTGTAGCAGTCATATAGTCTTTTTTTGGCCCTTGCCCATGCTTAAGCTATTGAAGAGAGGAAGAAAGAAAAGGTCTTGATCTAAGAGGTTTGAGAACAATGAATTTGGATGCATTGGGTTTAATCAAAAGGTTTAATCCAAAATCATAAGGTATCATTCTATTGACTTCACTGGGCATGGGATCAGACCTGATCTGAAATAATGAACTAGGATTCCCATGATAAATCGTCCTTTTATTTTTTTCCAGATTTTTTGCAGGATTTTAAGACCATTAAGAGAGGATGACCCAGAAAGCTAGTAAAGAAAAGAATATTGTTGTGTAAGGAAAGATAAACCAGAAGCACATCTATCAGTTGAGTGTGGATTAATGGGATAAAATCTAAGATATATTGGCAATCATGTAAAAAATACTCTACACAGTGGGGGATGAGGAGGTGATTTACAAATCCATTGTTTGCAAATGCAAACTCAAGAAGAAAAAAGATATGTAAGCAAAGCTTTGTGCTGCATTCAGAAGCTTACCAGTAATATAAATTTGGGTTAGAAATCATGATACTGAGATAATTCTTGTATTTGAAAAATGCAATACTCTTAAAGAGGCTGAAATTTAAAGATGCATTATTTACTAATGAGAATGTAAGACCTCTTGAATATTAAAGAGCTGAGAGAAGTTTGGGAATGAAGCATATCTTAGTTGCATGAGATGAGAAATACCTGTAAAAATAAATCATTATTATTATACCTTACATTTCTTGAGATATGATACAGGATTTGAGAAATAATTTCCCTAAAGAAAGTGACATATAATTAGTAAGGTAGGTAGGAAGTTTAATTACATAGGGCTATAGTGACTTTCTTCCATGGAAGATGATATTAACGGAGTGTTTTATGAAAGGAATATAGGACTTTTCTTAATTTCCTGAGCTTATTAATAAAAAGTTGGGAATGGTTAAAAAAAAACCCACAACAGCAAAAAAAAAAAACAAAAAACCCACAAAAAACTAAGAGAGAATCTTTGCAGTAATTTACATTCAAGTATTAGGATCTGTTGGCTCCTAAGTTAGAAGAAAAACATGTTCAAAAAATGAAAGGGAGACTTATTAAACAGGATTCAAGTTTATCTTTTAAACTGAGAATATTAACAAAAGGTGTCAACACCAGTATGAATCACAGAATTTTAGGAGTTGGAAGGGACCTCGCAAGATCATCTAGTCCAACCCCCCTGCCTGAGCAGGGTCATGAATAATTCAATCCTAAGAGAGCTGCCGTTTCATCTGGCATGAAAAGCCCCATTGCACAGCCAAGCATCTCCCAAGTGTCTTCAGCATATGGGACAGCATTTGAAAGTGTTCATAAAAATAATTCTACTGAAGAGATACCCTTTGGGTAGTGCAATCCACCATTGCTGCTGTGATAGTAGGGTTTCATTGCTCTCTTGCAGAGATCAAATAGCCAGAACTTGTTAAGAAAAAGAACATTCTTCTAGACTCAGATATCTCAGTGCAATTAACATCCTAGTTTCTATTTGAACACCACTTCATTTGCAGAGAGAAAGTTTTAGTAGTATGACACAAAGAGTTTCTACCCACATTCTAGAAAGTTAGAAGGTCAGGGCTCTATGACTAAGACCAAATTACTACAAAAACTGATGTGAAGGTTTACAGCCAAATGCAGCTAAAATGGACGTGTGAAACCAGCCTCGAGTCATCTCCCTTAACTTTCTGGTTACAGGGGAAGGCAATTTTTACCCCTGGAGTTGCAGAAAGAGGCATAAAAGGGCTGAATGTAAGTGACTGAGAGTCAACAGGAGCTCTGTAGGAAGACAGTTCAGCTCAAGGAAATTTCTGGAGATTGCTCCCTGCCTCCATTGCAATGCAATGGTACAGCACAGTGTGTCCTTTCTTCCCACTGCGATACTACAGCCGACTGTCAGCAGACAACTTCTTTTCCTTTTCCCCTTTTGGCAGCATATGTTTTTCTTCAGTTGATTTTTCTGACTACTAGCCTGCAAACACAGTGGATGCTTATGTTCACAGTGGGATTACAAGCTTCCTACTTCCAATCCATTAAGCATGGTCTGTGACAATGTGGGCACCACATCTTGTTATATAAATATACGTAATCCATCAAACAACTCAAAAAAAGTAGAACTTTTCTAAGTTTGTATAACTGACTTACAAACTCTATTCACTTTGTGGAATATGCACAGAAGGTAAATTAGCTGAACAGTTGAAAGCACACTATAAATTACGTAGGAATCAAAGCAGACGTGGATGTACAAAAGCAAACAACTCCTCCTTTCCCTCAAAACACAGACAGAGTTTATACTTGAAAGCAGTAGAGCATCCAACAGTATGTTGTGTGTTATAGCATTGGATCTAAACTATTGGAAAGTGTTCTTTGGGATAAAGGCAATTCAGCAATTTTTCATTATCATTGATCTCCCAAAAACATGTCTAAGAGAAAAAATAGCAGCCAGTACCTAATTAGACATCTGCTTTAAATAAAGAAACCAAACAACAACAAAAACCCACAAACAAACCAAAATTCATTTTGTGGGTTTTTTCCTTAGAATTAATGAAATGTGCCAGACAGCAGGGGCTGGAGATGGATGCTCTATTTGCAGAGCAAATGCAGCCCCATGTGTGTCTGTGACAGGGTAGGACAGTTGTTTTGCCTTTCCCATTGTCATCCTTGCCAATAAAAATGAAAAAAAAATAAAAAATAATTAGGATCCTCTCCTAAAAATAAAAAAAATGGTCATAAAACCCTTTTCATAAGAACAGCCACAACTTGAGGTAGAACATGTGTACTACTGCCTTTATCTATAAATTTAGAAGTATGCTGGCAGTGATATACTCCAGAGTCTGCTATTTCCGAACCTTGCTAATTCCCATTTTACTTTCTAAATGGCTGTTCCTTTTAAAGAAAGTAACTCTGCCCCTTCCCAGGTGAATAATCTAATTAATGGGTTGTAGTCCCAAAGGTTGCAGACCAAAACTTCTAAAATGTCAACATATCTGGCAGGTCAATATATCAGTATCAGTAAGCTGGATTTTTTTCACCTTCATAGCAGGTGCTGTGAAGCCAATGTTGTTTCATGGAGCAAACTGTGGAGGTCTCACTTATCACAGCCACCTCTGCTGGGAACCTCTGTAGCATCAGAAGCACTCATCCTAGATGAACACTTTCCAGACCTCTGTATTCACAGGCAGCTGCTCTATACATATGACACTTCTTGGGAGTGGGACACCCCATCCTATCATTTTCTAGCCTGCACATCTAAACTCTTAACCGCTCCATCAAACCAATCACATTTGTATCACTACAAAAGATAAAAAGCCCTAATTCTATTCCTCTTTCGTACCAAGATAAGCATAAAACAGAACATCTCTGTAAAATCTGCTTTTTCCATTGTATGACAAGAACACAGCTGTGACCTGCCCCAGGAGTTTTCTAATTACCGGTCATACCTGAGATCTCAGGGTGACACCTCTGAGGTAAGGGTGAGAGATACACATCTAAGTAATTATTTTGTGTAGGCTCTACTACAGCAGCATAAGAATTATTATCTCAGTATATCAAAGAGATTGTATTTGTGTATATAATTTTGTTTTATTAAAAAAATTGGAAAATGTATATGAAAATCAAGGGGTTTATTTGTCAAGCCCAGAAAATGTAAAAGAATGATTGGGTTAATTAGTATGCTCCAAAAGTCATTAGTATCACTTCCAAGAAACTGCATGGCATTCATATATATGTATGCCAAATTTATTTGATTGCTTTATTTCAGGAAGCTGCAATTAGAAAAAGTTAGAGAAATCACAAGATGAAAACTTGAAATGTAAGCTCCATACACAAGGAGTAGAACTAATCAAAACCTGATAATTGTCAGTTTCATTCATACCAGTTCTGCAGGATTGGCTGAGCAGAACTGAAATCTTTTTGAAAAGCATGACTACCCAGGGACTGGTTTTGCCAGCCTAGTTGCTGATTTGAGCAGGACAGTTTGTGAAGTAAGGTGGTGGTGTGAATGAGCTACTTAAGCTGCTTCTTTTAGATAAAGGAACATCTGAAAGAGACTCAGGCATAATTTTGCATTAAGGTTGTTTTCCCATACCATGGAAACTGCTCTGAAGATCATTTCTAGTAGGCAATCTCATCCTTATAGTTACTGATTGGAGGTATCTTTCTGCTATTCACATCCTTATTTTCTTTGATCTTTATTTTCTTTTTCCCTAGAGTGGATTGCCAAAGACAGTTATACCTGTTAAATATGCTAAGAAAAATGCAACTTGAATGTGGATACTTACCTCTCTGAATGCAGTGCCGGTAGGACAACACATTGGAACCCACTGATTGCCCTATTTTCCCAGTTCTTCAAAATGACTAAAAGGTTTGTCAGTGACAAACTACTGAGCTTGACCTTAAAATTTGTTAGATGAAAATAAGAAACCCTCTTACAAACCTTGTTCCACAATATTATTTTTCAAGCAATGGGAGGCACAGTTTTGCCACAAGTAGCATAAATATGATTAGATAATTTGCTGTCCTGGGGTTACACATAAGATGAAGTTTGCTTTTAAAGCCTTTGCATGAATTATTACCTATTGATCTTGAAATAGGAAAAAAATTAAAATCTAGCATTGCATCACAAATTTAGGGGCGTCAAAAACCTTTTGCATTGCTATGATTCACAGATTCTCACAGATGAGGACTGCACAGGACTGTTTGATCAGATAGTCTGACCTTATCCTACTATCAGGCACCTCTCACAGTTACACTGAGGACAGTAAGTTGCTCAATCATTAACTTCCAGAAAATTTCACATTCTTGATTTGAATACATCATGGCTGGAAAATCTCTGCAATCTGTTCCAGTGGCCAACTGGCCTTACTGACCAAAAATTTATTTTCACTATAGATTTCCTTGACATCAGTTCCCAGCTATTAGTCTATCTGGGGGGAACCAAAATTAAATTATCCTCTGTAGGTGATGGAGGCCGAAATATTACTATCATGCCCTCACTCTGACACATAAAAAGGGGCTCATGAACCCAGTATTTCTATGGTGCAGGAAAATGGCTTACCCAGAAGGCAATATCCAGGGAATGTGATGAAATGCTCCCTATTCAGCATGCTGTTACAGGCACATCCACCTAAAGAATTCATAGAAATCACTTCAATTACTATAGCATAATTTAGACCAAGATTGCTAGTTTCTACGTCATTAGTACTAGTCTGAGACCATGTCAGACATTCTCTGTAGTTCTTATCTAGATAATCAGCTCAGAGCCACATATGGCCTGAAGTGAAGAGCATCATTGCTGTCCCTTGCTGTCTAACATGCACAAAAGTGCTCAAGGGCCACCTAAGAGCAGTGACCATCTGTTCAGGGACAGGACTAGGTCTTTCCTCCAGGACTAGGGCTCCATTGTTAGAAATAGTGGAGCCTCTTCTCCTTGTGAAATTTTAAAGATATTTTTAGAGCAGCTGTGCTTTGGCTGATACTACAGACGACAGCAGCTTTTCCAGGGAAATATCACTGCAAAATCCTCCCCAAGGTAGCACTGTGGTCATTTCCAGAGATGATGGAGAAGCAATCCAAGCTGGAGGCAGCAACCACCAAAAAACATCTCTCCAAACCAGCACAAAATCAGAGCAAACCTCACTCAGCTCCCTGAGATCGATTGGGCCTCACTTTAACTCCACTGATTTCAATTAGTGCCCTGGAACTAATTTCTCCTCTGATCTCCAGCAAACCTGAGCTGCCTTGCTGGTTTATTGGCCCCTTCTCCTTTGACCGTAATTTTTTTCTGGCTGTGGGCCAGAGGGAACATTAAGCACCTGAATTTCCAAATGTAATTATAGTGTTTAAATAATGATACAGAGCATTGATTCCATTTACTCACAACGGCACAAACCAGCTTAAAGTATTTAACACCTAGGGCACTTCCTGTCTCACCGCTCTCCATTTAATCACCTTCTGTCAATTAAAAAAATCCCTAAGAGGCTGGTCTTCTTTATACCATTAGAGAAACTGAGTACCCCAGGCATTACAGAAGCTTTTATTTAGTGTTTTATGTCCTGGAGAGAAATATTTGTTTGAAATTAAGTAGATGGTGGATTTGTATCTTTATATTGCATACCCACAACTCGCTCTCAAACTGCTTTGGGACTGGCACTGTCTGACCTGGATTTATAAACTCTTTTTGTTGATCTGGCTGCTCAGAATGACTCTGAGAAGCGTTTATGTGGGTTATTGCAGAGAAATTAATGGTTTGAGAGCTCAGAGCATGTCTGATGCTCTGACACAGGGTGGTCACATTACCACGTGTGTTTCAGCACACCGGTGGAGAGCCCCATTCAGAGTGCTAGTTCCTGAGGGCATTTCAACTTTACATCTCCAGGATGCTGCCCATGGTAGCCTACTGTGGACAGTTGGTGAGGTGCTCTTGGTCCTCAGGTCCTACAAGGCCATGGGAGTGGCTGCTCTGGGTGTTGCTCTAGTCTCAGATGAGGTGAGAGCTGCCCATTCTCTGCTTTCCAAGCATTTCCAGCTGAATCCAGCAAAAAAACATCTCAGAGCTATAGACAACAGTAAAACTACAGCACACCTACATCACACAGTTTGGAGCCTTCTGGTTTAATGAGGCTAAGCAGGACATTTGCTATCACCCTCACGCTTCCCTTAAGGCTCCAGACAGCTGAAATCCACTCGTCCTTGTCATGTTTCTTTCATACATCAGCAAATCTACCCCTCTTATTAATGATCCCTCCCCTCATTAATGTATATATATATATTTATAAATATATAAAGGGTGAGTGTCAGGAGGATGGATCCAGGCTCTTCTCAGTGATACAACAAGGGAAAATGGGTCCAAGCTGGAACATAGGAATTTCCATTTTAATATAAAGAGGAACTTTTTCACCGTGAGGGTGACAGATCATTGGAACAGGCTGCCCAGAGAGGTTGTGGAGTCTCCTTCTCTGGAGACATTCAAGACCAATCTGGACACATTCCTATGTGATCTACTCTAGATGATCCTGCTCAAGCAGGGGAGTTTGACTTAGTGATCTTTTGAGGTCTCTTCCAGCTCCTGACATTCTGTGATTCTATGAATTTGCCACCATGGTTGATCTGATTCATTCATCTGCCCCACGAGGAGAGATTAATTCATGTCAAACTTCTCTTCTTTCTGTCCTTAACTCCTCCAAGGTCCCTAGTGTCTTGCATCACTCAGAGAATATGCCATCAAACTACAGACTGCTTAAGATGGGTTTGCCTTTCCTTGCAAACTCCCTCATGCTTTTATTTAATCCTTTTGAGCATCTGCAAGCTTGCTCTTGGCCTTAATGGTTTCTTCTACTTAGCGAGTGCCCTTTGCTCCCTCTGACTCAGCAGAGGAGCAGAGAGGCCTCCAGAGCTGCTTGGATGTGGTTATGTTCCCTTGTTGGAAGTTTAGCTCCTTACATGAGGGCAAGGAAATTCCTTTCAGATACAATTGTTCATTTTTCTCTTTAAAGTGCCTTAGAAAACCGTCTCAGAAATAAGTTCGGTTATGTCCCTCTGTTGTAGGTTATTTAACTGCCATTATCCTTCTTCATGAGTTTGTCTGTTATTTAAGACACCATTTACTGGAATTACAGTTTCATCTCTAAGATGAGACCAGTCTTCCTAGATCTGCCTGTTTTGGGCCAGCACATCTTTATCACAGCTTTGGAATAAGCCATAGAGCCTAAGTGCTGAAATCACATATAAATTCCATATTATAACATTATATCTTAGGCATCAAGTATACCTTCTTGTTGATATGGTATTTTCTTTCTGTGAGCTTGAATTCACATCTTCTTTTTAATAGCTGGTTACTGGTTTTCCCACCAGAAGCATTTGAAGGCAGTAAGTGATATATGAGGTGATTTTTTTTTTCCTATGTAACTTCTTGCATTTGCAAAGATATAATTAATCCATCAAAATAAATATTAATAAAAAGGTGGTGGGGACAGACATAATCTCTGCTTTCTTCATAGCCTTATTCACCTCCTTCCTAAGAATTACATCTCTTCTTTTTAACTTCTCTTTTTTGTTGGGTTTTTTTTTTTGTTTGTTTGGTTTGGTTTTGTTGTTTGGTTTTTTTTTTTAGCTTTAGCTCCATATCTGTCATTCTTCTTATGCAATTACTTTCAGAACAAAGGAGGTGTAAAATGTTCCCATTTCACTTGAGGGCATTTTATATTCACTTACTACGCAGATGTGAATGGCCACACCGGGAGCACTGTCTGGAGAATCAAGGGTGAAAGTCCACTCCTCCTCCTCCTTCCCAGGGCAGCTCTCCAACCTGAATTGATGCAGGGCTGTCACAGGGAGCCTGAGGTGTGAACAAGCCCTTCATCTCAATGGAACCGTGAATCTTAAGATTGATGTAGGTGGAGGAGAAAAACCTTTTCCCAAAAGGCTTAGGCATGCTCACATAATTTGTAAATGCAACTACTGTAATGGTATGCTCCACTCGGGATAATGCAATTTGCATGAGCAAGTGGTCTATATTTAGTTTAAGAGAGGCTGTTTATTGAGAGTAATATGAAAGAAGAGCTCAATCTTTGCAGTGGAAGACAGGACATGGCTAAAAATTTCAATTGTGCATTTCTCTGAGTTTGTTTAACATCTCTGCCTTACACAGACCATCATTTGCTCGGGCAAATGAAGAAAATCTCAGGGCTCCATCTCCTTGGAGCAATGTGTGAGTTAAAGCTGCATACTGCAATTTTTCACAAGATATTTGCTGGAAAACTTCTCCAGAATATAAAATAGCAGAAAACATCAGACTTGTCTATTACCTTTGAAAAATAGAAGGCTCAGACACAGCAAACAAAAACCAGAATACATGCATATGTGGAAGGCCTCCAGAGGAAAAGGCACGGCGGGCTGTTGGGAATCAGATGAGGTTCAGGAAAAAACTGAAACAAATTTGTGCTCTGGGAGGAAGGGAGGGAGATATATATTGTGGAAACTTGCATTTTACTAAGGAACATAATATTTTTCTTTGCCTCATTCTTCTTTCCCCCTAACCCCATATACATTCATTCCCCCTGGCCTGTAAGATTATATGTTGGATAAGAATCTGTAAATGAGGTCAGTTCCCCAGTCCTTTTCTCTTTCAGTGTCATCCCTACATTGAAGGAGTGGTTTTGGCTGGAGCAGAAGCTTGCATTGGTTCTCCTTTGCTGGAGAAATATGCTGCTTTGCTGGTTACAGGGAGGGCTTGCAATTTAGACAAAGGCAGGATCTGATCCTCTTTTATATTTAAGATTTTATATTTTTTGCATTACAGAAAGGACAAGTGTATTTGTTTCTAAATACACTAAGTTTGTTTATTATTTTTGTTATTTCAAATCCATTTGTTGAGGTTAAAAAATTTCCTATGAGGTTATTTTTATGTTCAGATAAAGCCCTTGGGTTTTATAGTATAATTGATGACACAACTAGCTAGAGTAGCAGGCACAGCAACATGGAAAACCAGAATAAAACCAAAAGGCTATGGATGCTGAATTCATAAAACAAAATGAGGCAATAAAACAAAAGGAAGCTTTCTCAGAAGTTGGTTATTTCATTTATGATGGCATCAGCTCCCACAAACCAGCACAAAAATACAGACAGATGTAATCTTTTGCTACATAAGGTTTGTCAGATAATAAATATAAGTACTGCCACTCTCTCCACAATTGTTGGCTTTATTTGAGGGACCTGATAAGAAAAAATGTTCTTCCTAGGAAATATTTAAAACAGAAGCAAGTTGATATTGTAAAGAAACTAGTAATAATTGTTTTGTTTTTCAGTTTTTCAGGCCACTCTGATGACTAGTGCTTTAATTTTGTAACAAAAACATCCCTCATCTGAGAGGAAGAGCGAGATGAGACCAGAGATGGAGGGGGTTGTACTGCATAGTTTTGATGTTTGATGGAACATTGATGTTTGTCCAACCAAAATTAGATCACAGAATCACAGAACATGATGACAGGTTCAGGTTAGATGTTAAGAAGAAATTCTTCACAAAAGACTTGTCAGGATGTGGAACAGGATGCCCAGGGAGGTGGTTGAGTCACCATCCCTGGATGCATTTAAAAGACAGACAGATGAGGTGCTTGGGGATATGGATTAAGAGAAGACAGGCATGGTTGAAGTTGATGGTCTTAAAGGTCTTTTCCAACCTTCCGATTCTATGATTCTGGAGTGGGAAAGGACCTCAAAAGATCATCTAGTCAAACCCCCCCCAGATAGAGAAGAATGACCTAAATTAAATCACACAGGAACATGTCCAGATTGGTCTTGAATGTCTCCAGAGAAGGAGACTCCACAACCCCCCTGGGCAGCCTGTTCCAGTGCTCTGTCACCCTCA
>VXBZ01005670.1:0-44810 GCA_013399135.1 Heliornis fulica | reverse complement strand
AGTGTCAAATGCCTTACTGAGGTCAGGGAAAACCACATCCACTGCCCTACCATCATCCATCCATCTGGTTATATCCTCGTAAAAGGCTATTAGGGCAATCAAACACAGCCTCCCTTTGGTAAAACCATGCTGACTGCTCCTAATAACCCTCTTATCCTTGATGTGCCTGGTGACAGCACCAAGGAGTTCCATCACCTTTCCCGGGCTGGAAAGTGAGTTCTTTCTCTACCCAATCTGTAGTTACCTGGTTCCTCCTTCTTGTCCTTTTTGAAGATTGGAGTGACATTTGCTTTCCTCCAGTCCTCAGCCACCTGAGACCTGTAATAAACACCACAATTTTCCCCATGCCAGCCCGTCCTTTAATTCTCACCCACAAACATTCAACAGGTTCCTTGTAACATCCCTTCCTTTTTGATGCTTAGCTCCAACTACACATCTGATAGCAAACACCAGTAGGGTTTTTTGTCAAATATCCAAATATATGCTTTTAAGTTATGACTGGAGAAGGCAGCAGGCCTGCTCTTAACCGAGTGATTAGTGCATGTCTCCAGGGACTGAAAATGCCTCCCCTCAGCTGATAAGTTTTATTCCTGTGCTCCTCACAGACTTGTTGCAGCTCCTGGTTGGGCCCAGATCAGAACACTGAAGCATGTGGCTGCATTAAGCATGAGGAAGACCAGGCAGAGCTGAGTCCGTGTCTCCTGTGGAGCCCATTGAATGTTAAGATAACATTACAAGACATTAATACCTCCTGGAAGGCGGTGGTTCTGCCTTATTGACAGCACCTAGTAGAGGTGCGAGAGCAACCACTAAATAATGTAGAATATTAATATCAGTTAACTAGGAATAAAGCATTAACATACAAGAATCCAATTTACCTTCTGTCCTACCTGGTGACTGAAGGGCAAGAAAAGGATAAATATGCATTAGATCATAAAAATGATGATAGTTTTCACTAATAAAATGCATTACTGTCATCAGGACCACTTGATATATTTACAACCAAGTCTCCATCGTCCCTTTGCATCTGCTGCGATTTAATTATGATGGTAGCACCAGTCCACTAATATTGTTTTGAGCTGGCTTAATTTGCTTTCCATAATTTAGGCAAATTACAGGAGGTGAGAAAGGCTGAACAAGTAACTTCATTAGCAGAGAGTCCTTTTTTCATGATGAAGACTCAATGAAGGTTAAAGAAAAATATTTACAACAACAAAAAAGCTAAATACTTCAAGATGAAACTCCCCCTTTTAGAAGGCTTCCCTTATAACAAAAAATTAATTTACTTGACCCCATGGTAGAATCAATATTTTATTAGTGTGGGTTGTTTTTTTTTTTCTTTTCTTTTCTTGGTCTTCAGGTCAGTATTTTGTTGACAGCACAATATATGAACCTTCCTCAATGGCCATTAGTTGTGTTTATGGTATTGTAGATCATCCTTCCACAAAGAACAAGATTTGTGTTTCTGAAAATTACTATGTCCAAATTATAGCTTTTGCTCCTATTAAAAAAAAAAAAAATTATTTCTTCAAAGTTTTTTCTAGTGTCTCTCCCACTGTTGTAAATGCAAAGCAATCTCATTAAAATGTATGAAATTACCCTGGCATAAAATTAATGGGTGGAGATTTGGGCATATGCTTTTTGTATGGATTCTGAAGTATCAGAACTGCCTCTGCTACATCAAGAGTTGCATTCATGTAATTCAGGAAAGGATGGGGTCTAATGCACTCTTATTATTTCTTTATCAATTTTCCCTGGCAGCACTAGTGGGACATAATTGCTAGGGGTAACTTAAAAATCGAATCTGTGCTCACATTTCTAAGAAAGGTTCATCATTTGCAAAAGCATTCCAGGGGAATGAACAACTGTTGTGCAGAGCATCCTTATCCCCATGAAAGCTCCTAAACATCCCTATTTGTGAAAAGTTCCAAGGCTGTCTCAAAAGTCAGTAACGTCAGAGGAGTCTGATGTGTCTGTCTGTAAGATACATATAGAGGATGGAGCACAGTGGAGACATCACAACTAAACTGTGAAAATTTTGGAGCTTGAAAGTTAAATGGAACTAACAAGCTGCATGTTTGCTACCCTGAGCCTTAAAACTGTCATGAATTTGACAAACTGCCATCCGTTAGTGAACTTTGCTTATTATAATGTCATTATAATACAAAAACACACCTCCATCCCCAAAACTACCTGCCTCCAAGATGCAACCACTCCTCACTGAGCACGTGCTCTGAATTCTTGTTAGTCTGTACCTTTAAGTGTGAAGCGAGACAATTTTACACCGATCAGCTTAAAGGTATTTATGACTAGAGTCACTCAAGCTCCACCTTAGAGATAGGAAATAACATAAAAATAGTGTATGGGAGAGGGGTTGTTAGGGAAGATACTGTCACATCAGGGAAGATCACTATCACGTACAGGACAGCACCATCACATACCATCCTGATCTCTGCAACCAGCCGATAGGCTGGGCTTCTCTTCTCCTGCATCAGGATGCCTTTGGGTGAGATTCAAACACTAAATTACGTTAAATGCCTCCTCAGGAAACTTAGAAATCTCCATACTCTATAGCTTAGGTACCGTATACATCTATAACATGTTACCAGTTAAGATCTTTTGTGTTTACGAGTGCTTTGCAGTCAGTGTATTCATCACCACCAACCCAAAGAAACCCTGAGTTTGTTGCTGCAATAAGCTGCCTTTTATCCAGCTGGTCGTACCAATCCTTCCTGAACGTGACCAGGCCGTTGAGATGCCGTGGCAGTTCAACAGCACGGCCAGGCTGAAGGTGACTTTCGGTATATGTGCATCTGAATCGTGGTTGTCCCATAGCAAAGGGCATGACCAGATCTATAACAATACATTATATTTCATTATGAGTGCATCTGAGCCGTGGTAGTTCCAAGTGAGGGGTGACACCAGACACATAATGACAAATAGGGTATAGTCCTTTAACACAACTAGTCTATACTGTTGAATAAGTTATTATGCTTTGATTGATTTTTCTTTCTTCTGGCATGAATTTTATATTAGAGGCAATTCCTATAAAAGAAAGGAAAGTGATACCACAAAACATGAACCCCAACTTTCCCAAGCAAAAATTTATTTCAATAATTATCACGGAAGAAAAAATTTGCAGTAATTTGTTCTTCTATGTTTAACATTTAAATAAGGACCGTGGGCTTTTTTTTTAGTATAGAATTAGATTTTTATTCCAATTGTCTTTTCTTGTTTTCTCTGTCCTCCTCACAGCAGGTATTGGTGATGAGTACTCTCAAGGAGAACTGAATCAAAGCTCACCGAAGACTGTGACAACCTCATCATTGATCTCCATGGGTTTTGGATCAGGCCAAGCTGAGGTTTGCCTGGGTTCTAAGACTGCTGGCTTCTACTTTCCTAGATTTCAGCATAAGGTAGCTAAGTGTGCTTCAAAAATGAGCAACTCTCCTCTTTCAATGGATGTACATTTAATATGAGGCAGACAATTGACTTTGAGCATTTTAATTAAAAACCAAGACCAACTGCATGTTTCAGCTTGTGTTTGACAGTCCTGCAATTCTATCCCAGAATTACTTGGTCTGTTCTGAAATTTCTCCCTACCTCTGTCTTATCTCTGATTTTAGTAGATGTGGGCAATACTTAACTCTGCCACCCCTGTAGAAAAGTGACTTCTTGTAACAAAATGAAATCTTGCAGGAGACAAGGCAGCTTACCTACAAGGAGGGAATTACTAGGGATGGAAAGATAGAGAGCAATATTTTTATGAAAATAAATGAATCAAACATTTAAAAAAAATGTTCAACACTCTTCTGAACTTCACATTGAGAGAAGCTGCTATCTTTGTTACTGTCACTATGGAGTACAGAGGTTGCTATGCCATGGGGAACCATTGGTGCAATCGCAATAGTAGGAAGAAAAACAGCATTAGAAATAGTCAGCTACCTCTGAGCATATGAATGAAGTGGCAGGTAACTACAGACTTGGATTTGCCATGTCACTTCAGAGATATCTAATGCTGTCTGTGAACGCCCAAGAGGTCTGACCTGGGGAAGACAAAGCAGGCACCATATATCCAGCCTTTAGGAGGTGTTTTTTAAATAATTTTTTATTCTGAAGTTAGTTTGGAGGTACAGCCCTGAATAATCCCTTCTAATGTGGGTCTCAGGAGAGCTAAAACATTAAACAGTAGCTCAATGTTTATCTAGGAGAAAGTCTTTTGTTCCCAACACCCCATATATTCCATTGGAATCCCCTCATTTTCCTCTCACATCATGTGTTATAAGGTGTTCCTGGTTAGAAAAAGAGAGAATTTGTCAACTTAAAGGCAAGAAATAGCAGACTTCCATCACCCTTCCCCTTTCACACATAATGTGCAGCCCTAGAATGTTTATTTGCTACATGCTTTCTCAATAGAAAGTGGCCAGTCTGGAGAAAAGGAGGCTGAGGGGAGACCTCATCGTGGATAAAGATAAAGAGTACTCCTGCCCTTCATGCAGTCCACATTGTCCCTGCTTCTTGCAGGGGGGTTGGACTAGATGACCTTTGGGAGTCCCTTCCAACTCTGATCATTCTATGATTCTATGATCCCTGACACTCTGTTAGGCTAGGACAGACTACATATAGCTATTTTGATGGTTCTGCTTTTCTAACATTAAGTCATGGTAGTTCTACCAATTTTTATATTGTGGAAATAAGAGGGTAAGTCCCCTTAGTTTTATTTTTCAGATTCTTATTCAGTTTCAGAGAGGTATTCCACCATAAATTTTGGAGTCCCTTTATTTGGGGTGGGTTGAATGTACTCATTATTGACATGTGTAGTTTACTTGATACCAGAGGGAGAAACACAGATATGCTGTATTTACTCAGGAATAAGACTTAAAAATAAATCATATAATGCCTGTCCTGAATAAATAATCTTGCATAAATCATTTGCTTTAAGATGGATGAGCTAGTGCACCAATATTAAAGATAGTTAAGAATTACCCTCCGCAGTATAAATCATCCAGTTGCTGTGGGGGACGTCACCTTGTATGACAAAATTGGGAGCGTAGGAAATTAGAAAGGAGATTAATGTCATATCCTGATGCTCTTGCATAGAAGTTATATAGAGTTTGCATCTTTATTGCTTGATCTTTCCATAGCTAAGGTAAATTGGTTTATGAAACATCCAGATGCACATAATGAAATATTAGATACTGTAAACATTAAAATTAATCTGTCTACCAAATGTGTCTAGAATCAATACCAGGATGCAGATTTTTAGCATCTTGAGCTAAAGTCCTCACTAATGAGAAGTTTATTTTTTCATTTAATGGAGCTCCTCTGAAAGGCAATTGTCTGTCAACTCATCTGATCACAGCAACTCTTTGTCTTTGAAGATAACTTGACATTATTGGATTTAAACTTGAAAATTCTCTCCTAACAATGATCACTGATAACCACTGAAGTTGCCAGGAAGAAGAGACTCTGGCGTAGCAGCCAATGACTCCACTCAGTGTACATGACATAGCTACACAATATGCTGTGTGAAGACATGAACACACTCTGCCTGTGCTCTGAGGTTTCCAAAGCCCCCTGAATGTGTTGGGGTGGCACAAAGCAGAAGGAGGTCTGGCCCAGCCTAGTTTTGATGGAGTCACACAGGTTTTTCATGGCACTTGGGTTGGATCCTGAGCGACTCAGAGCCTGGGCAGTTCATTGCTCTGAGGTAGTCACCATTGTGTAAGCCTGATCACTTTCTGGTTACATTATAAAACTGCTGGGAATCAATCTATGGTTCCCTATCTGAAGTGCTAAAGCCCAGGAGGACCAAGAAATCTGGCTGGTGATTTGGACTAAAATGCTGTGTCAAAGAAAACTACCTCTAAGCTTTGCCTTTGTAATTACAGCTTGCATCTTAAATACATATGAGCTGCATTCCAGCATGACATATCATATCATCTGCCAGATGCTGCCCTTGGGAGAGAGGATCTGTAACATATAGGAAAGAGTTAATTTTCCATAATAGTTTAGTTTTTTAGTCCTTCAATACATCTAAATTAAAATAAATTCAGCAAATTCTCATAAAGAACATGTTTCATGCAAAGCTTGCAAGTTCTTTCTCTCAATTCCTTCCTGTTGAACTGGACTGGTCTGCTAAGTCAAATTGCAATGGGACACAGTTTCATGTGTCAGCCAATGCCTATAACACTGCTTTACACTGGGAATTGTTTTCAATTTAAGATTCTCTGGCCTTAACAGATCTGCTTAGATCTGCAGTTTCAAAAAAAAACCCAGGGTCATTAGAATGTGTGGTGTGGTTAATGCTAATCAGCTAGTTGCTTTAATTACAGGAGAAAACAGCTTTAATCATTGTGGGGTGGAATTTTAGTTGGGATTTTTGTGTGATTTTTTTTAAACCAGTATCAGCAATGCCACTAGTTTTCTCTGTGCTAAACATCTTCTCATAATACACTCACTGTTTGCTGTGTCTGGTGATGCAACCTTTCATGTGTTAAAGACAGAAAAGTAAAACCACACTGAAAAGCTGTGCCTGATGCTGATTTTCTGAAGAGACATGTTTCCTCATCTCTCTCCCTTGTCAGATGGAAAGTAGTACCCAAAGACTTTCCAAGCTAAGAAAAGCCATGGAGGTAAGAACACCCTTAGACCATTTTTTATATGGAGAAGGTGTTAAATGTTACATGAGATGGTAAAGTCTACCTACAGCAACAAGCCTAAGGTGTTCACTCTTCACCTTTTTCACTGCCTGTGTTGTGAAGGTCCTCTGAGCTATGACTTATTTACTGTCTTACAATTATTAGAAAAGTAAATAAGTAAATACAGTGGTCATATTTTAAAACTGTAATAATGGGCTAACTGATACCCAGATTATGTCTTTGTCAGCCCTATTGTATCTTTCTGATGAGGTTCATCAATAAGTACACCTGCACTGGCTCTGATAAAGTTTGTAAACAACATCCAAAGCCAATGAAATACCAGATATTGTTGAGCCAGATCAGTCACATAGGGTCACCCACTCCACTTAATCAATCAGGCCCATGTGAGAAAAGACCTGGAAGCACCTAACAGAAGCCATTCCTTCAGAATAACTTGGGAAAGAGCAACTCACCATGAACCCTGGTGCAATGCCAAGTCAAAATCAACCTGTGGACAGATGGGAGATGACTAGGGAAGGGGAGTGGAGAGGTGATCTCTCCTGGAAACAAGATAACAGCACTAGGCAATTTCATCTAACATTGGTGTTCACTGCAGATATCATACTTTTGCATTTGATAATCTAATTTTCCTTTGGAAGTATATGAACCTAATAAAATGCCTTAGAAAAAAAAATCTATCAAGATACCTTAGCAAAACCAACTATAGTTTGCAGATTCAGTACACCCAGTTCTCCTCCCATGAGGTTTTCCTCCTCCTTGCAGTGCCTGTCCTGAGACATAAATGTCAGTGCATGATGCTGAACACACTTGAGTCCAAGTTATGGTGACAGTCTGTATCACCAAGATTCTCCAAAGACACCAAAATTTGTGACAAGCTCAGCTTCAGCTGCCTCTCTGTATTACTAGTCTCATCTCTAAATGTAGTATCATTAAAGCTGTTAAATGCTCCAGACTTCAGAAACAAAAAATATGATGTGTAAATAGTATGTGCCCACCAGAATAGGAATGGTTATGATTATCCTATATGGAAAGTGTTGGCCACATATGTCCCATAAGGTTTTTCTGTCAGAAGGTCATTAGGTGCATACTAACTAACTCAAGAGCAGAGAGTTAAATGCTGACCTTCATTTATGTTTATTAGACCATATGCTTGGCTGTCATTGTGCATGTACAGTGCATGCTCCAGAGCTGAGAGGAACAGTTGCACATGCTAATGTAGCTCCATAACTACTGACTTGTACTTTTGATGTGGACCCACAAATTAATGTCAACAAGATCTCCAGGGCCTTAACAACCGAAGCATCAGTGAGAGTCTCATTGTCTTCCAAAGTGTAGACTTTCATCCAAAGTGGGTTTTATGTCTATATAAAATATATTTAAAGTATTCCAACTTTTTAGTAGATCAAGATGCATAACATAATTGATGCAATATTTTATATGGTGGATTTTTTAATACTTCAGAGGCAACAGTGAGGGTTAGCAGCTGATCACTGGAGGAATTAGGTGTTTTGAAAAATGCATTCTATACCTGACATCTGCTGCATGCAGGACTGATATGTGCATATTTTCACTGAAATTCAATGTGCAGTGATACGTTTATTCATTTCAGTCAAACGTAGATGTCTAGCCTGCCATTATAAGAAATTAGATAGCTATATTTACTACTCTGAAATTATTCTTCATAACACCATTGCTCTCAACCTGCTGCTTAAGCTCCAGAGGGGAGATTTGTGATATGGTTAATTATTTTAAGCAATTCTGAATAATATAAAACTGCACAAACTGGAATTACACATATGTCTGTTCATAGAAACACACATCGCACTGCTATAAAACAATGAGCACTAAAAAAAGGGGAAAAAAAGAGAAGAAAAATCCCTCCTGTTTTATCTATATACCATAAATATTAGGTATATCTGTGATGAATGGTGTATGGAATAATGTCTTACTTTTCTCAGCAATTGCTTCACTCATCTTTAGAATACAGCTCTTGCTAACAGCAAAGAAAGGGACATCTACTTCCCCCCATGGCCATTTAAAAGTAATAGTATCACACTATTTGTCATCTTCATTGCAGTGGGGTTAGTAAAGGAACAGATACTGAAGGCTTATTTCTGACTTGGCTTTTGACCATGAAATTCCAAAATTGCAGGTTTAATGTTTGAAGTATCCAGCAGAATATACTTCATATGTTCACTCTGCAAAGAGACCTGGTCTGCAGCAACCTATCGGCTACACCTCAGGATGAACAAGTCACCTGAATCCAGACTTAAAAATCTTGTTCATAGTTTGGGACCAAGAAATCTCCAGTTTAGATTCTCTTAGCTTATTGCAGATGTCACTAAAACAAGTTTCTGGAACAGGATATAGTATTTTATTTGCCTAACCTCATACATGGCATCTACATGCACTGGACCCTCATTATCAGTTCAGAGAAATGGCTAAAGCAGCTCAGTAAAACGTATACCTGGCTCCTACATTGGTTCTGCTCTGTGCTAAGCCAAGAGATGGTTTCTAGGGAGTGACAAAGTACCTCATTTGCTAGTATGACAAGGAAAAACAGTAATTGAGAGGTAAAAAAAACCCCAAAACCAATCTGAGAGGAAAAACAAAACACCACCACTCAAAAAAAAAACCCCAACAAACAATAACTTGATTTTATCTGATTCTGATATCTTCCTGTTAACCAAGTAAATGCTATTAATGGATGGCTTGAACAAACATCTAGGTTGGTTTGGTGGTTCTTTCTGTGATCAAAGGTTATTCCTCACCTAAGACAGATTTTCCCGAGGGGCAGTTTGTTCCCCTAACCATTTTAACCTGAATGTAGCTAGCTAGATGACAGTTTTTCAGACAGAGAGGCAGTCGAGATGAATGCCACCTTTCAGGCCCTGACCCACTGCAAATGAATCGTCAATTGGCAAATCAATGCCATTGAAATAATTTGAATTTCCATTCTTAAGAACTCTTAAAGGTGAGAGAGAAGAGCTTCCTAAATCTATATAGAACATTTCTATTTGAAATGATGAAGAAGCAAACCCGACATATTTCATGTAAGGCACCTGTTCTCGCCGAGTGGCTCATTTCCTGTATTTCCCTAACAAACATAAATATTTCAAGGTCCTATGTCTCCTCAGCACTAAATTAGAAGCTTGATAGTAGATATACTGTTATTTTGCAAGAGTAGGTGCTGCATTCATTTATATGACTTTAAAATAATTCTTTTTAGCAGCTTCATGTAAGATGAAAGCATGTGCACATTACTTATCCCTAGTCAACAAATACAAGGTATATAATTTACACAAAAAGAGAAACATCTGGCAGAATCCTTGCTGCTGGGAATAGTGGAAACTGCACAAGGTATCTCCATTATCCTATCAGCCTAATTTTGCTAAGCTCATTTTAATGAAGCACAGAAATGTGACTGCCTATTCAGCCTCTCATCCTGGGAACATATTGTAATTAACTGCCTGAGCAGCTGTAAGGCAGTAGGAGAAGGCTTTAAATGATGTGATTCTGTTGATATTACTTGTGTTAAAATGATTTTGGAGATTGGAAAGGAAGATCTGATTGCCTTTTATGGCAGTGTCTAAAGCCTAAATGAGTTCTGACACCTGAAGGAAGAAGGAATATCTTGCAGACTTCACACCAGCAATCTGCAAAATGCATGTGGAAGCTTGATCACCATGACCTAAACTTTGCAATTATTGCAGCCCTTCCAGTTATTGTCACATATTTGATCCTCAAATGTTGTTTAATTGATACTGTGAATGTTAACATAAACTCAATAGCAAAGGTACAGTTATTCACTGTATAAGCCAATTTCCTCATTATTGCAGGGAACAAAGATACCTCCAATGACTTTTCTCATGAGTAAACAGCAACGAGCAATGGTTCATTGCAAATCCGCAAAAAAAATGTACTTGGGGAAAAGATTACAACACTATTAAATGTGAGCAAATGGAGTTAGTCTGGCAGACGGATACAGTTTGTAAGACAATGATGAGGAAAACCTTGAAGTACTAATAGCAAGGGTTAAAATACTATCTTCTGTAGAATGACATAATAGTTATGCAAAGCTGATTGCTATTTTTGTTTCCAAAAGAAGACTGAGACATTAAGTGAAATTATGATATAGAGTCCATCATAAGGAATTATCATTACATGCAGCTGTGAGCCAAAAGGTGACTTAAAAGGCTTCTGTACCACCAACCCCTTACGTCTACAAAATTATATTGGAAAAGAGGAAAACTTCCAGGTTACACAACAACCAACTGACAGTCCACTGTTACTGAATTTCACTGCAAAACAGTGATAGCAGCTCACCATGTAGAACAAAGACCTAGCAAGGAAATATATCCACTTTGCCATATGTTTCTGATCCTAAAGAACCCTTCACCAACTGTCACCTTTAGAAGTCTGCACTACACTTCTGACAAAGCCTTCAGTGAGATAAGTTTTAAAACAGGGTTTCAAATTCATTTTGTGGGAAATCTTTATGCAACCATGCTCAGACTTTCCCTAAGACGAGATGGGGCATGCTCCTACAGTTACTGGAGATGTGTACTTTGGTCACCCACTTGTGCTAGAAGCAGGGGCAGTGAGCTCAGGGTGTCAAGGATGTGTTCATGTGCATGTTCCAAGTGCATGCTGAAGCGGAGTGGGGGGGGGGCTACAGGAGGTCCAAGAATGAGTGAAGAAGAGTGTGATCTAATTAAATGTCTCATCTGTCTTCAAGAACCTCTGAAGATCTAAGCCTGCATCTATTTGGGGAGGCTAATCTGAAGTGAAAGCTATCAAGAAGACAGGTGGCTTTGAGTGATTCTGGAACAGGAGCAAGTGAGGTGGTTGGTTAGTAAGGCCTGTGATTTCATGAATATATTTTTTGCTTACTTCTCTCTGTAAAAACAAGACCTTGCAACTCACATTTATAGATAGTTTTCATAACCATGTCTCTTGGCTAGCTACAGTTTTTCCCCTGTAACTTCTTGTTTGCAAAAATCACTTGGTGCATCTTGTTTAAGAACATAACGTCCCCAGTGAAGTAAACATTTCTCAAAAGCTAGTTCTGTATTGTTCGATGCAGAAGCTTCTGGGCCTTATTAGTGTTATTATTTGTATTTCAGAGAGTACCACAGAGATTTGAGAACAGTTGTTCTTTGGCTGGAAGAATGGGTTTCCCCATGAAGAGTTGCTTCAGGGACATTAAAATTGAAAGTGGAAATGGCACAGCACAGAGCACACAAAGTGGCATTCTGACATGATTATGGGGGAATATAAATTACAACCACATTAGTACCTTGTACTAAATATCAGAATAAATATTTGTCTATTCCAGCTGTGGATTCTAACAGAGATTTAGACACATAAGTACCTAATAGCATTATAACATTTGTTCTAAGAATATGGATTTCCATGTTTGTGCTGTTATGAGAAGTATTAATTCTTCATTTGAAGTACATTTTTCTTCATCATCCAGAATATCCCTTTTCATTAGCCTTGGAAATTCAGTCAGAAACATGCTGTATTCATTGCGCTGATTATGATCTAAACTACCCTCTTGGGTGAGAAATGCAAAATACATTTATTCTGCTTTAATTAGACCTCTAGCAAATCCTTGGCAAATGGCAATTTCAAGCAGAAGATGAGAGAGCCATTTCCCTTACTCTTCCCCTAGTAAGATAGCAGGATGACAGAAGGAGCTAGGAGTTAATAGGAAACATTAACCAAAATTTGCCCTTGTAGCAGCTTGCACTTCAACTGCTGTTTCATATTTCTTCCATGACATCACACACACTTCTAGATTTTATCATTTGTCCATGGCCTTCAGGGACTGCACACCATGGTAATAGGCTGAACTGCTTTTAAAAGATTGTGCTAATACCATCAGGGCTGACACAGCACTGATGTCAGTGGAGGTAAGGAGAGTGCTGAACTCCTCACCTCCATTCCTATCACAGGGAGGATGAAAAATGTGTGTGTTGATTGTGCTAGTGCTGCACGCTGCCTGCAGCTGCCCATAACCTACAATCAGGATGAAAGGGTTGAGAGCATCAGCACCCCAACATCCAGAGTGCTCAAGAAATTAGTGCTGTGAATACAGTGGGATCTCTTGGGGCAGGGGGAAGAAAGGATGCTGAAAGCTTTCCCAGAAAACCTGGATCTGACCATCATCTCAGAAATGCTGGTTTACTCACTGGGGATATAGGCATAGTGCAAGATTAATAAACTGCATTGGATTAGCCCAGTGATCATTATGTCCTGACTGGCCATTCACAGGTTAGAGACACCCCCATTTCTCAGCCACAATGAGACACTATGTCATGGGAAAAGCAGCATCTAAAAGCATCACTGGGGTATAAATTCCTTCCCAGACCGGCCACTTTCCTTCCCGCTGACTCAGGATCAGTCACTTTGTTTATCCCTTTTCTCTTAGATACTTCATCTATTCAGAGCAAACACTTTAGGGCAAGAGCACCTTCTTAAATGGGTTTGTCTAACACAGAATCACAGAACATTAGAAGTTGGAAAGGACCTTGAAAGATCATCTAGTCCAACACCCCTGCCTGAGCAAGATCACCTAGATTAAATCACACAGAAACGTGTCCAGATGGCTCTTGAATGTCTCCAGAGAAGAAGACTCCACAACTCCCCTGGGCAGCCTGTTCCAGTGCTCTGTCACCCTCACAGTGAAAAACCTTTTCCTTTCATTCACATGGAACTTCCTGTGTTCCAGCTTGGACTGATTTCCCCTTGTCCTATCACTGGCCATCACTGAGAAGAGCCTGGATCCATCCTCCTGACACTCACCTTTTACATATTTATAGACAGTAATGAGGTCACCCCTCAGTCTCCTCCAAGCTGAAGAGACCCAGCTCCCTCAGCCTGTCCTCATAAGGAAGGTGTTCCACTCCCTTCATCATCTTGGTGGCCCTGTGCTGGACTCTTTCAAGGACTTCTATGTCCTTGAACTGAGGACCCCAGAACTAGACACAATATTCCAGGTGAAGAAGACTGAGTTCCCTGAGTGCAACTGCAGTGTATCAATACTAAGAAGGAGACCATCTGGCTGCAGATTGTAAAAGGCTTGTAGTGTCCTGTACTCTTTAGTGGTTCCAAACTGTGTAAACTAACAAATACCAAAAGTAAAGAATCCAAAGGCAAAGGAGGAGGACATGAGGTGGAGGAGGAGGAAGGGGGAGAAACCGTGTACAAATGGCTCGTGATAAATCACTTGGCAATTTGTCATCAGGCTTCTTTGAGTTAAAAAGCCAATATAAAGAGATCAAGACCAATTGTGTCCCAGCCTATGAAAATGTCTTGGGTTACTCTCAAGCCTTCACTTTTGATTCTATAACGTTTGCATTGTGTGTGTTCTGTCTCTTCTGTGAATAATGGATTCTATCATCATTACTAGTCATTATTTTCATTATGGTATTTATTATACTCTTGAAACTATGGGATAGGGCTGAAAATTTACCAGACTGCAGTTGTAGTATATATTGGGTTTTATGGAATGCTTTCATGTGAATAATGAAGATACAATTAGGATAAGAGTGCTGAAAACTGAAACTTAAAAATCCAGCCTGGAATTCTTTTTAAAAGAGCAGCTGCAGAAATTTCTGCCAGAGCCAAGAGAAATAGCAGATAACTCTCTCTCTAGGCTTTTCAGACCAATCTGAGTGTGTTTCCCCACATCTCAGTGGCCTTGATGACATTTAGCAAAGCAGGACAGAATATTGCTATCTTGGTGCGGGTTGCAGCAAAGGTCAGGCTAACAGGAATCCTTTCTGCACTTAAAAATAAAATACAGACAGCAAAATAAGCACAAAGCCTGGAGATCCAGAAGTCTGACAGGGCTCCTGTAAAAATAGGCCTCTTAGGGGTTAGGGTGAGGTACATGCTATATAGCAATAAGGAGAGTAGTCTGTTCATAGTGCTGAGCATGACAAATAACACAACAGGCAACAAAAAAAAATGGATCCTGCCTTGACAAAAAAGAGTAAATGTGTTAATTTAGTTGTAGTGTACCTCTGTTCTAGTCTTCCAATAGTTAAATACTCTGCAAACAGGGTGAAGGGGAGCTCTTGGCCTCCTGGAGCTCATGGGGTAAATATAAGTTTGAGAGGCAAGAGGTGAGCAAGGGAAATACAAGGAAACCAACACACACGTTGTGTGATGAACATGCTAAGGCCACCTGCTCCAGGAGAGGAAGGATGTCAACATTGCTCACACAGCAAATGAGTGTTTTAGGCAGGGATTTCAGAGGAGGATCATAAAAGGTAGTTTCAGAGCTGTCTGTGGGGTTTTCTTGCCTAATGCAAGAGGAAACTTCAGAGAAGGCACCGAGGAGCTCACTTAAAAATACTAGGCAAGCAACTGAGACGACGTCAAGGCCCAAATGAGGACAGGAAGATGTGGAAGGTGAGGAAGAGAGCTGTGAATTGTTAGCTGTGAAATATTTTCAAGTGAAAACAACTAGTTTCTCCTGGATATACTGTAGGCCAGTAAACAACATAAGCATTGGTAAGAGAGAACGGATGTCATGAGCATCAGTGTTTTGTTGAGCAGGAGAGAAGAAAGGGAAGATGCTCATTTTATGATAAAAAGGCAGGTAGATGACATCACCACAGTGATGAAGCCAAAAGATGGGGCAGGCAAGAGGGAAGAATCAGGACTCGGATTCAGGGTCACGGTAAGACTACACTTGCACAGAAGTGATACAAGAGACACTTGAGATGTTAGCTAGGAGATTGTGGTGCACCCTTAGTGCACTTGCCAGCACATAATCGACTCTCAAAACAGCTGACAGGACAGATTTTCTGATAGCTGCTTTTTTTTGGAATGTTTTTATAATGCATCTCAGAGTCCTGCAGCTGGCCAGCTGATCCAGCCTCTGCCAGCCACAGGTGGGCCATTGGCTCATCGCAGCAAGAAAATGCAACTCTATTGATTCAAAGACGTATGAGTCTGGTAGGAAATCATTGTATTCGGTGGTTCCTTCATCACATTTAATCATGGAAGTAGGTTTTCCGTTATATTCAAATGACATTTTTTTCCTTTTCTAGGAGACAGATGGAAAAGCACATAACAAATGCATATAGAGTGGCATTTTTAAAGAAGTCTGCATAATGGAAGAAAAGTTTAATGACAAGAAAGGTCAGTCTGACAGGTCCTTTTCACATACAGCTACAGTGCAGAAATTTCCAACTGCTGACTGTTACTACAGTACTGCTCAGGACCAACAGAACCTACCTTTGCTCTCTCCTTCAACAAGGTTTATTAGCCCAAAGAGAAACTTTGCCTGCATTTCTCAGAATAGAGTGAGGTTTTCATTTCTGTATTGTCCTGATGTCACAAATCTTGAACTCCTAATTGTTCATCCAGCGGTGTGAATTGTATGTCCTCGGAGTATGATGGCTGGGGACCCTCAAGCCCCCTCACATCATGCAAGGTTACATTCCTTCTTGATAGGTATTGGCTTTTTCACTGATGAGGGTTTGAACATCTGCAGTCTGTCAGCCTTATGGATGTATGCATTGCAGAAGGTTGCCACAAGTACAGCGACAGGGGACGGTATCTCTCATTTAGAATTAGGTCTTGGTGATCAAATCTGAATGTCAAGGGATCTTGAAGGTGAAATAGGGACCAAACTGATTGAAATAGATGACAGCAGAGCTATGAAATGTTTGCATTTATATGGATAAGGAAATCTGGGGCTGACCAGAGATACACAGATGATGGGCAGTAAGGAGGATTTCAAGAGAACTGCCATTTCAAAACATTGGACTGATCTGTCAGTATCCAAATGCTGCAGAACTTTAGTCTAAATTCGGTCTTAATTTAGGTGACTTCAATCTTGCCTTCACTGCAATTACATGGAATTGAATTGTGTCCTGCACTTACTTCTGCAGTAAGGCCTTCGGGGACACATGGGTCTTAGCATAGTATCAAACACATTTATCATTCCCCTGCATTTTCATTAGTTTGGTGACTGTGCCTTCCTAATCTGATACTCTGCTTCTATTAGTCCTGACATGGAAACAGTTGATCTGATAGAAAGGCTCTTGAATATCTTCAATTATTTTTTTTACATTTCTAGGTGTTGTATTTATTCTAAATTTGGAAGATAATTATTTGAATCAGTTCTTTCTTAACCTGTTGTTATTATTTTTTATATTAAGTCTCGATGTAATCGTTGCAAAGAACTTCGGTCTTGATCAAATCTGTTTGCTCTTCTCCCTCTGTTCCTCCAAAGCTGTAAATGGATAGCTGTAGAAGTCTAGTGAAAATAGCATTTTCACTTTTCAAGCATCAAAGGTCTTCACAAGTATTTATCGATTGCTTATGAATCCTCTTTGAAGCCAGTAAAGTCTGTTACATCTGTTTAACCAATGAACAAACAAGCCTTCGGGTTCTTCATAGAGCCTGAATGACATACTAGCATCAATATTTTTATTAAATTCCTTCTTTCACATCAAACTCATAGGAAATCATCCTTCCCTGACAAGCCT
This sequence comes from Heliornis fulica, assembly GCA_013399135.1. Taxonomy (NCBI): domain Eukaryota; kingdom Metazoa; phylum Chordata; class Aves; order Gruiformes; family Heliornithidae; genus Heliornis; species Heliornis fulica. The sequence continues at coordinate 27,634 of VXBZ01005670.1, read as the reverse complement.
GGGTTTGGACTCCACAGCCCATGAGTTTTACTACCACTCGGTGTTAGCTGAGCACATTGCAGCAAAGTGCAGACACCACACACAACTGGAGCAGAGCTCCTTGGTCTATCTCTGATCTGTCCACGCTATCATGGAGGTGTCACCAAACTGCTTCTGGGAAGGTTTCTTGGACCCTGCTGGCGGTCAGTCTGTGTCTGGGGTAATCTGCAAGAGGTGTCACAGGTCAGAAAATGTACAGGAAAGCATTCAACCAAAGTGAGTTGAGGCAGCCATATCCCTCTACACTCCCATGTGGTGAGAGACTGAGGAGCTGAGATTTGATCTCACACACCTCCAATTTAATAATTTTAATATGCCACATGTTTGCTCAGAGACTTCCAAGAGGCAGTGAAACATTTCAGCCTTTACACAATGAAATACTTTTTCAGAATGGCTTTAACTGGGGTTTTTTTTGGACCTCTTTGGCACCAAACTGTTCCCTTACCAGGCATGCAGCACTGTTCCACATTCCATGGATGGAGGCACACACATGGATGTATTCTGGTATAATTCTTCTATGTGAAATAAATCAAACTCTTTTAGGTTCATCCAATAAAAGTAACTGCACTTATTTTAACCTCCTTCAGTTCATAATTTTTTTCTCAGGTATAGGAAAAAAGAATCCCTATGCTAGTGCAGCTAAAATCTTGTGAGAGTCTTATATTTCACTGTCTCCATTATTTTTTCTCATAAGTAATTTTCTTAAGGTTACCCTTGCTTTTCCTGTAGAGGGTGTTAATGCACATTTTTAAATATTAGTTTCCAAAGCCAGAAACATTTTTTATCCCTCACACAGCCTATTGTAATTTTTCTTTTAATTTCATCCCCGCTCAGTTTCTAGTTCTATACTGAAGGCAGTTTATTCATCTTGAGTAAGAACTTCTTACATATCAAGAGAAAAATACATTGTTGATGAATTTAGAGAATCATAGATGTTATGAAAGAAGGTTTCAGATTATTCTAGGAAACACGGCTTTGACAAAGTCTTGTAGGCTGTTAATTCATTTCTATGTACGTGTCTGGCTGGAGACCTGTGACTAGTGCTGTTCCATGGGGTCGGTGTTGGGTCCAGTCTTGTTTAACATCTTCATCGATGACTTTGATGAGGGAATAGTGTCCACCCTCAGCAAGTACCCGATGATCCAAAGCTGGGAGTAGTGGTGGACACGCAGGAATGCTGTGCTGCCATTGGGTGAGACCTGGGCAGGCTGGAGAGCTGGGCAGTGAGGAACCAGATGAGGTTCAATAAAAGCCAGTGTAGGGTCTGGCACCTGGGAAGGAACAACCACAGGTATCAGTACAGGCTGGGGGATGGCCTGCTGGAGAGGAGTTCTGTGGAGAAGGACCTGGGGATCCTGGTGGATGACAGGTTGTCCATGAGCCAGCAGTGTGCCCTGGTGGCCAAGGAGGCCAATGGGATGCTTGTGTGCATTAAGANGTGAGCTGGGGCTGTTCAGCCTGGAGAAGAGGAAACTAAGAGGGGATCTCATCAATGTTTATCAATATCTGAAGTGTGGGAGATAAAGGGAGATGACCAACCTCTTCTCAGTGGCCTTTGGGGACAGGACAAGGGGCAATGGTCACAAGTTGGACCACAGGAGGTTCCACACTGGAACAGGCTGCTCAGGGAATTTGTGGAGTCTCCTTCTCTGGAGTCTTTCAATACCCACCTGGACGCCTACTTGTGTGACCTGCTCTAGGGAATCTGCTCTGGCAGGGGGTTTGCACTCGATGATCTCTCTAGGTCCCTTCCAACCCCTATAATTCTGTCATCATGTGATACTTTTCCTTAAAATTTCTTCATAACTCTTAGATACAACTGGTATTCAACTAATTGGGTTTTGCTCCAACAGTCTGATTTGAAAAGGTCTCTGATGAGATAGAGATATGCAGAGAAACTGTGCAGAGGGAAAATACTTCACACAATACCCCAAGTCAGCTATTTTTCATTAGTCCACTCAAATCCACAGGGCTGAATAACATGGGTTTGTGAATTCAGTCAGATGTCACAGTCCTGTCCTCAAAACTACCTTTTTCATAAGACTTGGCACTTTGGGCCAGGGTGATTTAAAAGCTTGCCACTCCCCAAATGTCCCTGACAGATTACTGATTAGGTGTGGTGTTGATTTTGCTATTGCCAGTAAATGTAAACCGCTACCAATCTCAGTTTACATTAAAACATCGAGCTGTAAATTGTGCAGGCTGACAACTCGGATTCACAATCATCTCTGATTCAGCTGCAACAGTTGAAGAGTTTATCTTCCAGGCTGGTGACCTCTTCAGACACCACAGGTAAATCCAATGTGAATCAGAGTCTGAATTACCCTTGTTTTCCCCATTACCCAGCTATCAATGCACAGAGCCACGAGAGTCATGCTGCAAATCTCTGCCCTCTACTCCAGAGGTATAAGCTCTTATGAGAAAAGAAATTATTCAAAATATTGTGGGTATATGTCAGCTATTCTAATTGTCTCATCGAGCAGTGATCATATATTATTATTAAATTTTAAAAGAATCTTATCAGACTATTCAAGGCCTGGAAAATAAACATGTCAGGAAACAGATCCCTACTGTTCATATTCCAGGAAAAGTTCTGACTCTTTGTTGTTGCAGTTAACGTTTCTGTTGGCAGCTACATCAATGTCAGGCTGGGAGATGCAAGAGCTGTTGATCTATAATTAGACTGAGGCTCATGGCATAAGCCTTGGTAGGAGCAGGTAGCTTTGCTCCTGCTGCTGAGTGATGGGATTAGCTCCCATCTGAGTACAGACATGATCTTGACTTGCAGGAGGCTTTTGAAAACGGTTTGGACTGAGAGCAAATAAGGGTCTATTGCAGGAACCGAGATTTGAAATGGCAGGTGCCACAGAGTAACTGACAGGCGCAGAAAAAAAGGATGTGGAGGGACATGCTGACTCTTCACAACGAAAAATTAATGTTCCTGGACCTTGAAGTCAAGTGGTACACATCAGCCTGTGCCTATGCTAGTAAACAGTGGTAGACCCTTAAACAAGGTGGCTGCACTAAAGCACTTTGGGGAATCATTCCTGATTGATTGAATTGTATCCCATTGAATTCTATCCGGGGACCGCTGGGGAATGCACAAGTCAAAACAGGACAAATTCCTAAACCATATCCCTAAGCACCAAATCTATCTTTCTTTTAAATACATCCAGGGATGGTGACTCAACCACCTCCCTGGGCAGCCTGTTCCACATCCCAACAACTCTTTCAGTGAAGAATTTTTTCCTAACATCTAATCTGAACCTGCCCTGTCTCAGTTTGAGATCATTTCACCCTGTCCTATCACCTGTCACTTGGAAAAAAAGAGACCATCACCCACCTCTCTACAACCTCCTTTCAGGAAATTATAGGTAGTGATAAGGTATCCCCTCAGCTTCCTGTTCTCCAGGCTAAACCACCCCAGTTCCTCCATAAGATTTGCTCTCCAGCCACTTCACCAGCTTGACTGCCCATCTCTGGACGCACTGCAGGACGCTCACCTTGTAGTGAGGGCCCAAATCCATGATAAATTCACGAAGGAGGACAATCTAGGGATTTACCAGCACATGAAGCCAGACTCCTGTGCCCAGGACTATGCTGGAAATTACAGAGGCAGCATCGGTATGCACACGGGTGCAGAACCGACACTTCAGTGTTAGGTGAAGATGTGCAGTAGGGTTTGTTAGCATCCAACCCTCATGGTATGGTTGAGAAAGTCACCATTAGGGCTCGCTACTTAACACACAAACTGCAACATCTGGTCTACTGTGTAACTGAGGAGCCACAGCACAGAGAAGAGCAGAAGGCATGGACTGATCATGTGCTTTGCTCTCTCCTCAGGAATGGACGGGAAGATCCACAACTCCCGGTGCTGGATGCAGGACACTGGCTGATGCTTGCTGACTGTAGAGGACCAGGAAAAGCCCTTGGAGCCTGAGGTATGCAAAGTACATCCTCTATACATCCACCCACTGTGCTGGGCTGGTGCAAAGTCTTTGGGGTGCACCTCCCATATTCATGTATATGGGGAAATAGCTACCATCTAACAGAATTTCACTCTAAATTTGCTGTTTATCTGCTGAACTTCCTCACCTTTAAATTAGTTTGGTCCATTTAATAAATTTGTCTGAAGAAAAGCAAAAGGCAATGTTTCCTTGGTCATGCATATAGCAGGTACACCCACCCCAAGACAACTAGACACTGACAACTGAGCCACATCCCTCCCTTGTCCTATTGCCACATGCCCTGGAAAATAGTCCCTCCCCAGCTTTCCTGTAGGGCCCCTTCAGGTACTGGTAGGCTGCTATGAGGTCCCCCTGGAGACTTCTCCAGGCTGAACAGCCCCAACTCTCTCGACCCATCTGCGTAGGGGAGGTGCTCCAGCCTGCGTATCATCCTCATGGCCCTCCTCTGGATGCTCTCCAAGAGTTCCATGTCCTTCTTGAGCTGAGGGCTCCAGAGCTGATCACAGTATTCCAGGTGGGGTCTCACAAGAGAGCAAAGGGACAAAATCACCTGTCTTGACCTGCTGGCCACAGCTTTGCTGCTGCAGTCCAGAATACAGTCAGCCTTCTGGACTGCGAGCACACACTGTTGGGTCACAGCCAGCCTATCATTCACCAAGACTCCCAAGTCCTTTTCCACAGAGCTGCTTTCTATCACATCACCTCCCAGACTATATTGGTAATGAGGATTGGCCCAGCCCTAGTGCAGCACCCTGCACTTGTCCTTGTTGAACTTTATGAGGTTTTCATGGGCCCATCTCTCCAGCCTGTCCAGGTCCCTCTGGATCACATCATGTCCCACCTGTGTTTCAACCACACCACTCAGCTTGGTATCATCTGCATGATTTTCCACTGCAAGTGGGTTTTTACCAAGTAAGTGACAAACAAGTTGCATTTATAAATGAAAAAATTTGTATGCATGCAGATATTTGGCAAATTATTTTTTTTTTGGCTGACAGCAAAAATAAACAATTTCATCTTTCAAGTGACAAATGACTTATTTGGCAGAGTTGATTAAATTTGTTTTGTGGCTAGAAAAAAAAACCAAAACCTGTGCTGCAGTTCACTGATACAGAAACAATTAAAATAGATTGGTTTTGCTGATGAATTCCAGACATGAACTAATTATCCCTTTACAAAATCACATCTGTAAAAGGGTAATTGATTTGAATGAGCACAATATTGCATAGACACATGAGTGAGCACTTATTTTATCTCCACACTATCTTTCATAGTCTTCAAAAACTTATTTCTTAATAGTGACTGGTTTACTATTTGCTTGCTTTATTTTTAATGAACATATACATGTACATTAATGTATGCATTTTCTTCATGGTCATGAAAATATTTGGCTTCAAAAAAACCAATAAGCTTGGAGCACTGCAGAGGAGCCACAGTTTATTTAAATGGCACAATAGTTTTTAGAGCTTCTGTTAAATTTTGTTGCTTCCAAAGTCTGTCCCAATAGGTTCATACAACATGAAGCAACATTTTGTGCGGGGGGAATATTAAGTAGTAGAAATGTCTCCTGTTTCTTTTGACTAATAGATGCTGTGCCCAGACAGTAGCATTCTGCACAGTGGCACATTTCCTGCTGGCCCTTGTAAATGCTTTGACATTTAGAAATAGGATCTATGTTGGCATCCAAAATTCTGAGATAAAGTGGAATAATGCCAGACAAGGGCTGCAAGTCCAACAGAAGAATTTAAAGGTGTGACATGCAAAAAAAAAGTTAAAGAAATTTACAACATACTGTAGAGAACCTGACATCTGACAAATACGTTGATAATATTTAAAGAAAATGTTAAAATAATGTCAGTAAGAGTGGAAATTTAAGTACAAAATTTGGAAGTGATTGTTTGGTGACTTTTATTTGTCAAGTCAATTAGCTAGTGGAATAATTTATATAGGGCAGTAATAACTTGGAACAACTGGAAGGAAGGCTGCTTTGTAGTTCCCCATTATGAGAGACTGAGCGTCACCACTGCCGTTTTAAGCCCTCCTAGGATCAGCAGTCCTGTGAGATGAGGTCCTCCCTGTGGTGCCACAGATACTCCCCAATGAGTGAGAGCAGAAAAGTTGTTCCTAGGATATATATATAACATTTTTCCAGTATATCCAGAGAAATACAAATGTCACTATCCTTGCTCCTGGTGAAGCTTCACCTGCAACACTCTGAGGCGGAGACGTCCCACACTTGACAACCCAAACTGGCCAGGAACGCGGCTGGGCTGTCATGCGAAAGGAAGCTGGGCACACAGGGGTTGCTTAAGGTGTCATGACAAAAGGAAGAAAGATTTCATTAAAAATAAAGTCAGTATGCACACATTTAGATAGAAACCAGGAGAGAGTTTCCAATTCTCCGTGCACTGAAAGCCTGGGTCAAACCCAGTAAACATTAGCAAGAATAAACTCTTGACACAAATCCTGGTCACAGAATCACAAAATCACAGAACATTAAGAGCTGGGAGAGACCTCATAAGAACATCCAGTCCTGTCCAAGCAGGATCATCTAGAGTAGGAACATGTCCAGATTGGTCTTGTATGTCTCCTACAACCTGGGCAGCCTGTTCCAGTGATCCATCACCCTCACAGTGAAAAGGTTCCTCCTTATATTCAGCTCATTCCAGATCTCAGGAATAAGAAACTTTGTGCACCTGTAAGGAGTCATTGTCCAGTCATGTCTCTAGTCTAGTATTCCAGGTAAAATAAAATAGCACAGCCTGACCTTCCAAGGTATGAAAAAAGGTGAGACATGGCTCAGGATAATGTCCTTATGTATTGGCTGACCCGAAAAATACACATGGATTAAACATCTATTTAATAGATACAGGCTAATTTTTTTTTTATTAAGAACTAATTTGCATGACACTATCTGCATTGTTAATAGAAAAAAAATAATCAAAAAGCAAACTGAAAAAAAAACCCACAAACAACCCAGCATCAAATAAACTGAATTTAAGATTCAAATAACAACATAAATGCTACAGTACTGCTTTTATTGTTCATAGTAGACAGCTGGCGGTGCCTTGTCTTAACTAACAGAAAACCAGGTTTTATATCAAAATGTGAAACTTAAAAATGAGCAAATGTTCTCTATGTTTATTCTCATTGAAAGTTGCATTGATTTTGTGTTTTTCCCTGCTTTTAATTGTACACTACTAAAGATGTGTGCCATGTCTGTGCTGTTGAAATGCAGTGTTATTTACACAGAGGAAGGAGGTCTTGACCAGAATCTCAGTACCAACCATTTAAAGGTCCATGAATATTTACTTGCCAAAGATTTTGGTGTAACTAGAACCATCAGCCTTCTACAGAAACAGTTCACCAAAACAGCAACAAAAAGAGAAAAGTTTGGAATTAATTAAAGAGGAAGGTCGCTCTTTCCATTCTCAAAGCAGAAATTCCAGTAACCTAAAGAGTTATTAATGGAGCCAGTGTGACAATGATTAAAACCCTGAAGTAAAGATTTCCAATACCATGCTGTTTTCACAGCCACAGGCCTACCGCCAACATAGTTATTTCTTGCACGCAAGTGCAAAGCCAGGTTAAATCAATTAATTTTTATAAGGAGAATATGCTTTCAATTTTGGGGAAATAATGAAAACCAGTTTGCATTTGGCATCACTGAAGAAGTGGGAGCAGAGAACTAGGTTTAGTTTAATTATTGGAACTGCTTAGATATTCTTCTATGATTAAGTCATTTAATTCAAATCTAAACAGCTATTTGCCAATAATCTTCAATACCTCATCTCCAAGATTTACTTGAAAAACTTGATTTATAACTCTCGCACAGCACTTTTCTACTAGATGTACTGGATTCAAAATGCAAATTTTCTTAATGCTACCATTTTGCAGCAGAGAAGCCTTAAAACAGATCACATAGAGATAGAAAGAATTGTCAGAAACTTTGCTTTTTTAACAGCAAATGAAGCAAATGAAAGAAGCAAAATAAAAGGAGCAAAATGAAAGGAGCAAATGAAAATTCATTTGCCGAGGAGAGCAGCTCTAGTGCCATCAGGATTGGCAGCAGAGAGTTCTACTTGATGTAGAGGGAGAGTTCCTGAGCTGGGGGAACCTGAAGGTATCAGGGAAACCTACCAGGAACCCCCAGTTCTTGCTGAGGAGACCTGGCAACTATGGCCAAGCCCCCACACCTATAAAGGAAGCCCCCCGGGGTTCTAACAAACAGGGCTGGCACAGCAGTTTGCAGGGAAGGGTATGCAGGAAGGGCACTGTAATTCTTACAGCTCAACTGGGGAGCAGCAGCACCTACCTGCTAACTGCAGGGCTCATCAGAAGAGCTTTACCTGGGTTTGAAGGGTGACACACTAATTCTTGAGGAATAGTGCACTAGCTTGTTCCTTCAGTCTGCCCCACAATGTGCTGGGTACACTGCAGCATCTTAGCCACCTCAGAGGAGTAAGGGATGGAGATCCATCTGGCAGCAGACAGGAGGGTTATTGATGTGTTGGAAGCCACAGAAACACCTGAGAACAGTCAGATAAGAGTTAGGGCTTCTCCCTGATAAAGGTGTCAGAATCAACAGCTCAGCTGAAGAGTATTTACATGTATACACACAACATGGGCACCAAATGGGAGATGTTAGAAGCAATTGGACAGCTGGAAAACTATAACAGAGTTGCAATTATAGAAACAACTGGAGAGAGGAAACTTCTGACAAATGGTGAGAAACTCTAAAGGGGACTTGCTGTTTTTTGCTGAACAGAATGAGCATTTAGTTCCAATGAGAAAGAGAAGAAGGCAGTGCAGAGACCTGGCTTTGACTGCACCACTTCGCCATATGTAATATTATTTGAGATGTTCATCCTGCCTCCAGCTGCTGATATAGAAACATGCACACACCATGCAGATGCTTAGACACGCTCAGGAATCCCAAGTGCCACTCTGTGTTAAAAATATTCATTTGAGTTTTTGTTAGTGTCAATACAGTTTGGCTTTGTGAGGTTAATCTTGGGATTTCTTGGTAGTCAGGTGAGAAAATTTGTAAAGGGTGGTTGACCTACCCACAGACTGTAAAAGTCAAAAGCATTCCCAGTCCTGAAAAGGTAGAATAGAGAGGATTAGGGAAACATACAGACTTTTCAGACTGACTTAAATCCACAATGAAGTTCTGGATCAAATCATCTGAGCAGCCATGCGTAAGAATTCGGAAGATAAGAAGGAGTTCACATGAAAAATACCAACGTGTAAAGATTTAAGTCATGACTGAACCTATCTGATTTAGGTCCAAACCTAAATACAACTTCACATGGCAGTGAAGAAGTTTTGAATTTCATACAGTTTAATTGGCACAGTTTTGGACACTATTTTCCAAGATATTATATTGTAAATAAGAAAGAGCATGGCCTTAACAAAATCATATGTTGTAGGTGCAACAACAGTAGGACACCATATCTGTGTTTCACACTAGTATTTTTCACACTGTTGGTCGGGACTTTTATCAGTAGTTCTTTGCCAATTAGAGAAAAATGCATTGGGTGGGGTGTCATCCCTCTGCTCAGTGTTTAACACTGAATTTTCAGATGGCATGAAGGCACTGCTGAGCCTCTTGAGAACAAGGTCAAATTCCCCGATGATCTTGACATCTGAAACATGCAGGGTGAAAGTCAATATGAAAGCATGCAAGGCAGGAAGAATTCACTGTGCAAACACACAATATGGACTAACTCCCCAGGCAGTTGCCATTCAGAAAAGGAGATGGGGATATAGTGAGTCACAAACTGGAGCTGAGTCAACAATGTCCTGGCGTGTGAAAAAGCAGAAAAGATCCTGGGATGCGTGAAAAGCAGCATGCAACCTACAGATGTGAAGCTGCAGACCTTGCTGTAGACATTGATTAGTATTTGTAATCAAATAAAGGTTTTGCTGACACAGTAGTGAGAGCAGGTCTCACAAAAAGATGTGATGATAGATTGATTGTTTGCCCAAGATAAGGTCAGGAGGATGTCACAAAATGAACAGCCCTGAAAGAATAGGGGAAGGGAGACAAATTTATTAAAATAATGTGTGGCATCCTTTGCTAGGAATGGGATCTTCACTTTTTAAAATCACACAAAATAACACAGGATTCTTTTAACAAGTGTATAATATTAGGTCATATGATAAAATGTGTGCTCATTTGCACAGACAGAGGAACCCAGAGGCAAAATGGCACTGAAAGAGCTCCCGTACCACAGTCAGAGAGAGAAGTTGCTGCTCCAGCCCCTGCCCTGGGTCTGATTGACTGAGTGGAGGTTTGGTGTCTGTCCAAGGTTAACCTACCTGTACTGGATTTTCACAGCAAGGGTGTTCTTTTCTTGGAGTGGGGGTTCTACAGGGGTGGCTTCTGTGAGAAGCTGCTAGAAGTTTACCCCATTTCTGGTAGAGCCAATAAAAGCCAGCTCCAAGCAGTGTGCCCTGGTGGCCAAGAAGGCCAATGGGATCCTGGGGTACATTAAGAGGAGCGTAGCCAGCAGGTGGAAGGAGGTGATCATCTCCCTCTACTCTGACCTGGTCAGGCCTCATCTGGAGTCCTGTGTCCAGCTCTGGGCTCCCCCATACAAAACAGACAGGGATCTCCTGGAGAGAGTCCAGTGGAGGCCACAAAGATGATGAAGGGCTGCTTGGAGCATCTCCCCTGTAAGGAAAGGCTGAGTGAGCTGGGGCTGTTCAGCCTTGAGAAGACTGACAGTGGTTTTCATCAATGTTTATAAATATCTGAAGTGTGAGAGACAAAGGGAGATGGCCAACCTCTTCTCAGTGGCCTGTGGGGACAGGACAAGGGGCAATGGTCACAAGTTGGACCACAGGAGGTTCCACACTGATGTGAGAAAGAACTTCTTCACAGTGAGGGTGACAGAGCACTGGAACAGGCTGCCCAGGGGGGTTGGACTCGATGATTTCTCGAGGTCCCTTCCAATCCCTGCATATTCTAACACAATAAATAAATAAATACATTGGACCTGCCACTGGCCAAGATTGGACCTGTCAGCAGCAGTGGTAGCACCTCTGGGAAAACATAGTTTTGAAGGAGGAAAAATCCTGCTGCACACAGATGCTGGGAAAGAGTGAGACTATGTGAGAGGAACAACTGCAGACAGCAAGGTCAGAGGAGTGGGGGGAGGAGGTGACCAGGCTCTGGAGTAGAGATTCCCTAGCAGCCCATGAAAAGATCATGGGGAGGCAAGCTGTTCCCCTGCAGTTCATGGAAATTAACTGTGGAGAAGATATCCACCTGCAACCCACAGAGGACCCCACACTGGAGAGATGGAGGCACCCAAAGNGCAGCAGTGGTAGCACCTCTGGGAAAACATAGTTTTGAAGGAGGAAAAATCCTGCTGCACACAGATGCTGGGAAAGAGTGAGACTATGTGAGAGGAACAACTGCAGACAGCAAGGTCAGAGGAGTGGGGGGAGGAGGTGACCAGGCTCTGGAGTAGAGATTCCCTAGCAGCCCATGAAAAGATCATGGGGAGGCAAGCTGTTCCCCTGCAGTTCATGGAAATTAACTGTGGAGAAGATATCCACCTGCAACCCACAGAGGACCCCACACTGGAGAGATGGAGGCACCCAAAGGATGCTGTGAACCCATAGGAAGCCCACCCTGGAGCAGGATCCTGGCAGGACTTGTGATCCGTGGATGTAGAAGCCCACGCTGGAGCAGGTTTGCTGACAGGACTTGTGACACTGTCAGAGACTGCTCAATGCTGAAGCAGCCTGTTCCTGAAGATCTGCATCCCATGAAAGAGATCCATGCTGCAGCAGTTCATGAATAGCTGCATCCTGTGGGAGGTACTCACACCGAGGAAGTTTGGGGAGGACTTTTTGCCATGGCAAGGAGCTCATGCTGGATAAGGGGAAGAGTGTGAGGAGTCCTCCCCTATGGAGGAAGGAGCAGCAGAGACCCCATGTGATGAACTGACCACAGCTCCCATTCCCAATCCCCTTGTGCCCCTCAGGGGAAGGAGGTAGAGAATTGTGGAATAAAGTTGACCCCACAGATAAAGGAAGGATATGGGCAGGTGTTAAAAGATTTGGCTCTATTTCTCATTATCCTACTCTGCTTTGCTTGGTAAATTAATTTCCCTAAGTCAAGTCTCTGTGCCTGTGAAGGTCCTTGGTGTGTGACCTCCCCCTGCCCTTATCTTGACCCACGAGCCTTTCATTGTATCTTTACCCCCCATCCAGCTGAGGAGGGGAGTGGTAGAGCAACTTTGGTGGGCAGCTGGCTTCCACCCAGGATCAACCCACCACACTCACAAATCTATATGAATTTTTTGCTACCAAACCAAGCCTGTGGTCACAGTGTGAATACCAAGCCTGTGGATCAGTGGAAGCAGTGCACTGATAGCAGAAGATGACAATAGCCACAAAACCACACCTTACTTCCTCATGCACACTTTGTAAGACCTCACTGCAGACTAGCTTGGGTAATGTAGGAAAGACAAATTGGGGATTGACAAAGGATGCTGGAATTGTAATTTCAGCATGACCATTTGAGACAAGAGCTCTGCCTGAGAGAATAGTGAAGCCCATATAGAATCATATTCCTCGAAGACTTCTACAGGCAGGTCAGATCACCTGCCAGGATGACTTGGCTAAATCTGATCATGTCTTTGGTGAGTCAAGATTCACTAAAAATTAACCAGGGGGTTGGGCTCAATGATCTCTCGAGGTCCCTTCCAACCCCTATGATTTTGTGATTCTGTGAAAAGCTTAAAAGATTCCTGGTCACTGACAGTTTGCAGTGAAGGCAGACACAAATTCCCTGCAACAGCTTTCACAGAAAATTATGATGCAAAAACAATCACGTAAAGAGCCAGGTAGACTCATCCTGATGGGAAACATTCCTAATTACATCTGGTTTCAGACCTACGTGAGGCAGGCTGCTTCCTTTGCCAAGAAACATTTGAGAGCTGTAGTAAATTAAAGCAGAAGTCACCAAAGTTTAAACCACACGATCTGCAAAAACCATATTTCGTGTACATCGAGCACTTTTCAAAATCAATGAAAACCACCTAAAGCAGACAAGTGACCATTCTAAAACTCGAAACTGCAAGGGATTTATTATCTCAAAAGCAGGCTGATACAGAAATAACATTTGATGTGGAATAACATTCTATCCATTCCATTTCTGAAGGAGTATATTAAGCTCCAGTTTCTAAATACAAGAGAAAAATGTATGCGATAATAGATGTGGATCAGCAAAAAATGTCTTTAAGTAAATGTGGCATTTTGCCTAGGACTGGAAAGGCCTATCTGAAGATGTAGCAAATGCTAAGGCAGCACATCTTAATCCCACCAAAGAATGGTCCTTTCTTTAAAGAGTATTTTATGCATTTAAAGATAGAGACTTATTCCTGTCTCTTTTATAAACTTGTACATCAGGAGAAAATGTTCGGTATCAGCCTCAAGTGAAGTTATATCTGCAGCTCTGGAGACACAAGTATTAGTAAAATAGCATTTCTGAGGTAGGCGATACATAGGCTCATTTTTAGATATTAAGTTCATAATTTCCATCTTTTGATGCAATTACAGACTGATCAGGCTCCGAGTTGTGGAAAGGACTCTCCAGCCCCTTATAAACAACAAAAGGTTGTAGAGGTTAGACAAACCATTGAGTGCTATGAAGGGGTACTTTTGAAATTGGCTGAGTGCCCTGGCTGATATCAAACACTGAAATGGTCTCTGTGCCAGGGACAAGTACCCAGTAATCTTCCCACTCCACAAAGGAAGGCTTCCTGCTGTTTGCTTCCCACGTGGCTCAGTGGCTTTAAATGTGACCCAAATGACTTTTACAGAAAATGACACATCCAGGTGATGGGGATACAAGTTTGAGTACTCTCATCCTGCCTGGGGAAGGAACTGAATGGAGGTCTCCCAGACCACGGACATGATATGGAGAAGGTAACCAACATACAACATCAACGCATCTCAGCAATGGTAATGCAACAAAGGTGTCATCTCTGTGATACCAATGCTCTAACCACACAGGAGACCAATAAGCATGACATGTAACACTTCATCAAGAACTTGTACTTTCTTTCTTTGCCTCCAGGCTGCTCCCAGTCAGTGGGAAAAACCCCTCAACCTCTACTAGGACTTTGTTTCACACCCTCACAGTGAGGGTGCCTGTACATTGTGAAGGCACCAAAGCAATCCTTAACTCCTGGCCATACAGAACCTAATGGGTCTTAAACTATTCTAAAAACAATTAATCACTGCAGATGGGGGAAAAACTACTTGGTGGTTAGTGAGTTTGAGGTTGGACCAGAAACTTGGAGTCAAGGGAGAGTTATGCCAAATCTGTGGCACAAACACATCCTGAATTGCCCTATGGAGATACCTGAGTTTGAATAAGTGATGCTACACCCATGCAAGCTAAGTGATTCACCCAAGGTAATGCAGAAAGAGTGTGGCAGAGCAAGAACCAGCATGGCAGAGTAGAGACCCTCTAAAAATTCTCTGATAAACTAGGTCCTTTTAATTTTGCTCATGAGTTATCTCCATGCAGGAGTAAGGAAGTGACTGTCCCACTGTACTCATCTCTGGTGAGGCTGCACCTAGAGCGCTGGGCACAGACTACAAAAAGGATGTTGGGATGTTGGAGTGTGTCCAGAGAAGGGCTACAAAGCTGAGTAAGGGTCTGGAACACAAGTCCTGTGAGGAGCATCTGAGGGAGCTGGGGCTTTTTAGTCTTGAGAAAAGAGGCCGAGGGAAGACCTTATAGCTCTCTACAAAGATCTGTAGATCTTTGGGTAAGAGAGGTGGGGGCTGGTCTCTTGAGTAGTAGGCAATAGGAAAAGAAGAAATGGTTTCAAACTGCATCAGGGGAGATTTAGTTTAGATATCATGAAGAATTTCTTTACTTAAAGGGTTGTTAAGCATTGGAACAGGCTGCCCAGGGAAGTGCTGGAGTGACCATCCCTGGAGGTATTTAAAAGGCAAATAGATGAGGTGCTGAAGCACATGATCTAGAGGTGGACTAGGCAGGGTTAGGCTGTGGTTGGACTCGATGATCCTAAAGGTCTCTTCCAACCCCACTGGTTCTATGATTCTGTAATTCTATGGTAATATTCCATGGCAGCCAGGCAAAGCCAGACACAACAAACAGGGTACCGACTTGCAGGAAATTAGCAATGCTGGCAGCAAGTCAGGGTAAGTCAAAGTTCCATTTCTGTTCCCACCCTCCCAGCAGAAAGGAACAGTGGAAATACCAAACAAGACACAGAAGTGCTAAAAAGTGAGATTTTTAAAGCATTGGTACTTTTAGTAATCCCGGGTGTTATTAATAGCATCAGTATGGGCATTTATTTTCCCCACACCGAAACTTGAGTTTTAATCCCTTATTGATTGAAGCTGAAGTGCAGGACACACTGCAATTTATGTGATTGATTCATGTACCTTGAGGGAATCAAGTCATCTGTAAACCAAATTTTTTCTTTCCTTATAGGTCCCTGTTAGATAATTGTCTTTGTAAGCAAAATATCTTCTTTAAATTAAGGGCAAGAGGTCAAACACCCTGCTAGCAAAAGCAAGTAGAAATTCCATGAAGTCCATGTGGAAAATCTGACCTGATAAACACATTTCCTTAAGTTATGTGAAGGTAAGTGAGATTCAAGAAAAATAACTTTTTAAGGCTTAGAAGTGAGATGATTCCATACAGCAGACACACTTGGCAGCACCCAGAAAGTGATACTCAATGTATATATAAAAGAAAACACTTCTTTTCCAAAACAGCAGGTTATTGCAAGAGACCAATCTAGTGTCCAATTCAAACAGCTGGGATGTGCTCTGTTTCCTCAGAAGGTGCTAAACACTCCCCCTACTAAAACTACTAGTCTTCACTCAAGCATAATGAGAAGCTTGAATATCCTAGTCACTTCATGAGAGGAAGACTGGAAACCTGTTAAGAAAATACAGATAAATCACTCACCGTAGGAATAAAGCCGAGAGGAGGAGATGGCCCCAGGTGTCTCTGGTAGGTGTGCTCATGATTGACGTCTCCTTAAGCATTCTCTTTAAAAGATTCATGTCAAAGTTTCTCCAGTCTCTTGACAAATAGAGTTTTTGCTACATTCAGCCCAGCAGGAGAAAGAATGATAACTTAGAAGGATGAAACTCAAAAGTATTTCTGGTTCATTTGAAATAGCAGCAGTCATGACTAGGTAATAGAAAACAAAGTTCTTTTCATTGCTGTGAATCTCAATGATGCCGTCTCAGGCAGGAACAATAATATTTGATTTTTCTTCTACATTTGTCATGCAGGGATGAAGTGCCTTGGGGGAGGGAAAGAAACAAAAACTCACAACATTCATACTTGTATATATTTATTTGTATGCTGTATGACAAGGCTAGGGAGTTGGTGATGTAATACAGGTGGGCTTTCAGTTCTACGGCACTCAAAGCTGAGAGATAAGCAATATAGTAATGTAAAGTTTTGATCCAGTTTGTGTACAAATCTAATTTATAGTTTCTAGTTTATATTTTCTAATTTCCTATTTCCACCCCAAGAGCAGACAGCAGCCTGTCCAGGCCCTAGGCTGTCCTGTTTCTGTCCTGCTACCAAAATACCACCTCAAACTGATGAAGCATGCTGTCCTATTACAGAGACACATCTCTGCAAGCTGCATGTTAAAGTGCTGTGAGTAAAGGAGGTGTTATTATAGGGGTTTTTCCTTTTTTATGTATTATTGATGGCAGAGATTCAAAACTCCCCTGTGCACAGTATCTACCCAACAGGGTAAGTTGTAAGGGAATCCTTATTGGAAGACACCTCTAAAAAATAAGGTAAATGAACAACTTCATCATCTTCCTCACAGAGAATGACTTCTACTCACTATACCGTTACAGAGTCCAATTGTTAAATTAAGCTACAGAGAAAATGATCTCTCTTTGTAGTCACATCAATGTCCTGGCCACCAGGCCATTGAGTAGAGGTGGGTGAGGCAGCATTTGGAAAACTACCTGTGTTGCCAGAGCCATGCTGATTTCTTGGAATGAGCCTGGATACTCAGTTCAAGTTCCTTTTTGTCTTTCCAAGTAAGTTTTCATTTTCATACGTTCCTGTGCAGGAACGTCTCAGCTGGATGTAAGAGTGCCAACATTTTGAAAGGAAAATTGCTTTCTGTTTATCACAGTGTTTCACACATAAAGCAACCCTTAGAACCAGAAAATGCAACTGTTCAGCCTGAGCAGAGAGGAGGTTGTTGAGACTTCAGGAAATGGGTGGGCTGAGTGTTCCTCAGCTTTCCCCAAGCTGTAAAGGCCAAGCACCCAGGACTACACTGGCACAGGGCAGGTCTGGGTAAAGCAAGATGGTTATTTCTAGATGCCTTCTCTAGGCTGAGAACTCATTTAATTTTAA
The DNA here is from genome assembly GCA_013399135.1 of Heliornis fulica. Taxonomy (NCBI): domain Eukaryota; kingdom Metazoa; phylum Chordata; class Aves; order Gruiformes; family Heliornithidae; genus Heliornis; species Heliornis fulica. Next base: position 10,219 of record VXBZ01005670.1, on the reverse strand, counting down.
AATTATGGGGGAAAAAAACAAAGAAATGATATCTGAAAAATTAGTGCAATATAACTAAACTGAAAAACTGAAAAAGTGTCAGGTTTTTTCCATACTTAGCCATGGTGTTAATTCCAGCTTGTTTGTCAGTCAGGATCATGCAAAGGAAGGTTTATTAACTACTACCAAGTTTGTTTATTGTGTCTGTTTAAATGGCTATGAAAGAGCTTTTAGAGGAGCACAAAGTTCTATTTATGTTATAGGCAGCACTGCAGTAGCAGAAGATGTGTTTCTACTCACTTCTTGTGGGAGGTGAGGATTTTGGTTTTCCTTTTAAAATGTGTTTGTACATAATGCAGTCAAAAGATGCCAGACAAAACCAGAGCCACAAATCCTCTGTTATTCTGCCCATAAAAGAGCCAGGCAATGCCCTGTACCCAAGGGACTGTTCTGCCTCAGCTTCTAGTCCTGGGGGCCAGTGGCAGGAGGACTGCTGGGCATCACTGCTTCCCCCACAGAGCCCATGCTGCTGCTAGACCACATGTATCCACCACGCGTTTCATCTCACCCTGTGAGATACAGCTGCTGCCAACTGCTCTGCTGTTAATGCAGATATTTATATCACATGTAACCTCACTCAGGTTCATCACAGCCTTTCACACCCATGAGAAGTTTATCCTTATTGCTCCTAAGGGAAATATTCAGAGACCAGTAAAAATACTCCTCAGGGAAACCGTGGAGTATGAACGTAATAACAAAATATTGCACCCAGGGATTCACTGCGATCTCTGATGGGGCTACTGATGGTCTTTTCTGTTTCCTCGTCTTTTGTTACTCACTGGATGGGCTCAGCTGCCTTTCTGCAGCTGTACAGCATGGAGGAGATAGAATATGTGAGTTATTTTGTAAGCTGAGGATTAGAGAGGGCCAGGAGCAAACAAATGCTTGACAGAAAACCAGCACGAACTGGAAGACAGGCACACAGAGCATTTCCCGTGACCCAGCAGAGCACAAACCATTCAGATCCCAGAAGGGTCCCCCTGGTGTCCTACAAACCAATTTTATGGAAATGACGACACAGAACTTCCATTTCCTCGTGCTTTGATGGCAGCACGGTTACAAATCATCTACGGCATTACAAGTGCACCTCAGACACAAAGGAGGTGAAAAAAGGGGCTAATTCTAACCCATCAAAAATGTTTTCAGGCTGTCAGACTCAAGTTGTGTGTCTTTGTGAAGGCGAAATAAAAGGAAGGGACCTAAGAGCACTTGAGAAAAAATTAAAGGCTAGGACAAGCACATCACTAATTCAAAGAAATCCTGCAGCCGGGATTTAGAAGAGCATCGGTACAAAGCAATAGGTTATAAATCCTTGATTCCCTTAAAAACACTAACGCCAATCACCTCAAGTTTGTTATTTACTGCCTTCCTACACAGCTGCCTTTCAGTCTAAGCACTCAAGGAGAAATTTCTCTGGACAACAGACCAGCAGTGATTAAACTTTAAAATCCAATTCATGACTTTAACCCCACAATCCCCTACAATTTGTGAAGAGAAAAATTGCTATTCCACTTAAAATTTAACAACAAACCAGATCTGATCTTGCTAGTTTGCACAAGGTGACATACTTCTCAGAAGAAAAAAAAAAAAAAAGAGAGAATTTATGTTATTGGAAGGGGCTGAGGGAAGAGAAACTTTACCGTTTGCATTCAGGGTTTTATAGAGAGGGTTTTGTAAGGGGAGAAAGAGATTCAAAACATTTACTGGGTAAAAACGTGTAGAATCTTTTCAAAACCCAGTCTGCAACACTCCAGTCCCTCTTGCTTATTAAGTGGAAATACAAGCAACTAATCCAGAATGCTCCACCTTCTGATTAAAAAGAGAAAAGACGAGGGGGAGGAAATTGTTATCACTGTATTTGCAGCACAGCATCCTGACTTTGGTCTTTTCCCCCCTCCCCTTTTTTTTTTTTAATATAACTTACTTTTACAAGTGCTCTATTAATAATTCATGCTGCTTCTAAACGGCAGGCCAGCCGCTGTTTCTGCCTCGCATTTCACGATGGCTGAGTGACAACGGTGGCTCTGACTCCAGGCTACTATCTTTGACTGTCTGCCAGAGAGAGACGCGTTGCTGTCCTTCCTTTGTCATTCAATCCCTGACACAGTTGTGACAAATGCTGGCGTGCCCTGTTATTCCCTTCACCCTCCTATAACAGAAATCTGCCACTTTTCTGTGTGTGGTGTGCACTCTTGTCCCCCAAAGAGGAAATTGTATGTAAATGTTGCCTGGTGATGTGCAGCTTCACTTCTGCTGGCTGCTTTTCCTTCAATAACACGTTTGGAATGGGCAGACTTCCAAAAGCACAGATTTTAAGTGATGAACTGGGACCAGCACTCAGTTAAAACTCATGAAAATGGTATCTCCAAGGGGCTGGGGTTGGGAAGGATAGGAGACAATGCCAGATAACAAAAGACCACTGGTGGGGAGAACTGTGTGTTTCCCATTGGTGCTAAGAAGCTTTTGAGCTGCCAGGGCACGGTGTAGCCGGCAGCAGTGCTGGAGGCTTCCCAAAACCTGCACAGGACAGTGCACACAGGACATGTCACATGTCATACTTTGCTTCTGTGCTCACAAACTGTTTTGCAGAAGTATATAAGAAAACCCACTTCTGCTTCCTCCTCTCAGATGCTTGGAAGAGGTGGGTTTGGATTTGTCCATGCAAGGTGTTCTGGGGCTTTCTCTGGCTCTGACAGTAGCTCACAGCCTCCCTCCCTCCTTTCCTCCCTTCAACAGGGGTGGAGAGAGGGTGGTGGGACACATACTGGCATTCTGACAAAATACTGACTGTGCAATACACATTATAGAGTATGTGAGCACCAGTTAAGGATGCCAGTTCCAGAAAGGGCCTGGGAGCTGTAATGAGTTTCTTAATTTCCAGCACTTTGATATTCCCAGATAAATGGATGCAGGCAAGTGCAAAACAAGGATTAAATCATCATAGGCAGTGATGCCAGTACCAGTCTATTGAATCCACCATGCCCTCGGAGCAGGCTGAAGTGCCTTAATGGGGCATAGCCAGCATTCAACCGTCATACCCTTGACAAACGTTCACTACATGTTGCTATTATAAACACCAGGGACAAGATGTTACAAGGGCATTCTTTTTTCCCATGGAGACATCGAATGCTGCTTCCTTTATCCATAGCTACAGCAGCACTGTTACCAATTACAATCTCTAAAGAAGAACAGCTGGCACTTGTTCGACCAAAGCACTCTCTCCAAAGCCCACTGAAGCCGGTGGAAAAAGGATCTCTTTTCTTTCATTGGATTTTGGATCAGGCTCAGAGAGATGCAGTGGCTTAGAAAGCAGGTTTGGGTTGGGGTTTTTTTTCCATGCCTTTGTTACTTGTCCATCTCATGTTTATGACTAGAAACCAATTTTTCCAATCTACACACGGAGTGACAGAAGGTTGGAGCAGCATTACCCCCAGCATTTTTATAAAATAAGACATGTTAATTAAAAAACTGCACAGTGGGGCTGGAACTAATAGAAACTCGAAAGGGAGAAAGAATGAAGCAGAACAGCAATGGGCAGACTTTTGATGTCCTGTGCACACGATGTTTTTTTCCCATTAGAGTACTTTCAGGGCTGTTCCACGCATTTCTCAAAGCTCAATTCATCTTGTGCACAGACTTTACTGAAAGGTAATAAGCAACTTCTAGCTAAAGAGTCAATTAACATGTAATCTTTGACATTTTGAATCAGCAGCAGCCGCCAGATGGGTTTCTCCTTCATACAGAATGAAACCTATTGCTTAAGTGTTTGAAAATTTGTTACATTTTTCCGTTTTCCTCTAGACTGCTATGTTTAGTTTTCCAGTCCCAGGGTGGGAAAGTGAAGAGTTTTGTCTCTGAAATTATCCATAAAACCTTCTTGATCTCAGGAAAAGACAAACTGATCCAACAGCAACTGTGTCAGGAGATCAGAATTTCCTTTCCTCCTTCAATTTTCTTGACCAAATTTTCATTCCCATATCTGTAGTAGAGCTCTGACCGGGTGGCATGTGTAGATGGCTGACACTACTGTTCCCTTTTTGCTGTACTAACAGCTCAGCTGCTCCAGAAGTAAGTACTGAACCCGATGCTCAATGATTATGAGATTACCTTGTGCAAATCAGAAGTTCAGCAGCTGCTTCACAAAGCAAAAACTATGAGAGCACGAAACATTGAGTAGCTGAGGATCATCATCGATGCATCATTCCCATATTGCCAAGACAGCAGGGCCTTAATTTCCAGTGCAATAACAATTTGATCAGTTTTGGCAGAATATGTCACAGGTAAGATACTTCACTGGATACTGCAGGTACCTCTGAATTCCACTTGCAGAGTGGTTGGACAGGGACAGGAGTTTCTCAGTTGCATAGGAAGCACTTACTGTGAAGGGCCCCAGTTGAGGTTTCAATTGCTACACTTGCAGAAATAGCTAATAATTTTAAGTACATGATTACCACTGTAATTTTATTATGTATAATAAAATGGCATCTGTTAGATAATAATATTTACATTTCCAGGAATAGCAGTTGCAATAAGCTCCATCTTGCTCACCTTTCTGCTTGGTTCCCCACCGGTGTCAACACAGCTGAGATTCCACATCAGCTCAAACAGTTGTAATTATACACCCTTGAAAGATTAAAAAGGAAACAGGATTATATAAAGAGGATTAAACATACTCATAAAAATAATATAATAAGTAATGTAAGGAAAATGGAAGGAGGACTAATCTCTGAATCAGTTGTGAAGGCTGAGAAGTTGTGAAATTGACGTCTCACAGAGCTGTGTATTTTCAATGTCTTGTGTAGCTGTGTAGAATCAATGCAATAAACTGTCACCTGCACACAGAAGAAAAGCTACAAGAATATTGTAACAATAACTCAGGGCCATGAACAGTCACAGCTCTGCTCAGTTCATCTGAGTGCTCATCCCATCTCAGTTCTGTGACTCTGTTATCTGTGTGCTCCAGGTGAGGCATCTGCCAGGTGCAGAAGGAGCAGAAAATGAGATTTACAGATTCACAGAACTGTAGGGGTTGGATGGGACCTCAAGTGATCATCGAGTCCAACCCCCCCTGCCAAAGCAGGTTCCCCACAGCATGTCGCACAGGTCGGCATCCAGATGGGTCTGGAATATCTCCAGGGAAGGAGACTCCACTGGAGCCAGCAGTGTGCACAGGTGGCTAAGAAGGCCAATGGTATCCTGGCTTGTATCATGGCCAGCAGGTCTAGGGTGGAAATTGTGTCCCTGTACTTGGCACTGGAGAGGTAGCAACTTGAGTATTGCATTCAGTTCTGGGTCCCTCACTGCAAGGACATAGAGGTCCTGGAGCAGGTTCACAGGAAGGCAACCAGGCTGGTGAAGGGTCTGGAGAACAAACCTTATGAGGAGCTGCTGAGGGAGCTGGGGTTGTCTAGTCTGGAAAAGATGAGTCTGACGAGATGGGTGATGGTCCCTTCTGCCAGGTGACAGGTGATAGGACATGGGGAAATGGCCTTAAGCTGCACCAGGGCAGGTTCAGATGAGATGTCAGGCAGAAGTTCTTCACCAAATGAGCTGTCAGGATGTGGAACAGGCTGCCCAGAGAGGTTATTGAGTCACCATACTGGATGTATTTAAAAGACAGATAGATGAGGTGCTTGGGGATATAGTTTAGGAGAGGACAGATATGGTTGGGCTTGATGATCTTAAAGGTCTTTTCCAATCTTGTGTGATTTTGTGATTCTGTGATCTGAATGTCATGCAAATACCTTTGTATGTTTGACATCAAGCAATGCCTTTGATGTTTTCTCTTAACAATTCTGAAAACTGGGCAAACTAATGGCAACACTGATGAAAGAGTGATTACCATGAATGTGTTAATGATGGTTACAGAAGAAAGACTCAGGCTGAGAGAGCTCTGAATGGGAAATGAATTTTGCAAAAAGGTAAGGAATAAATGGGAGAATCTGAAATCCAAATCCATGAGGATGTGATTTACTGCAATTTTCCGTGGACTATATAATCCTAAATTAGAACAGAATTGAAGCCTATAAAGAGAGAACTCTGCCACACCAATATGTTTGCTGCATCACTACCACAAAGTGGCTCTACCCACTGTAATACTCTGCCCCCAGTCAGATGAAATAGGTCGCACCTCAGGTTCATGAGATGGTCAATTAAAGCAAGCTGATAAAGCAGATGAATTCAGCCAAAGGACAAATTAAGCCCCACAGAATGTACCATTGCCAAGGCAGAAGTGTAACACAGAGCAGATGCAGATTTGCTGTTGTACTCCCAGAGAGTGCTGTGCTGGCCAAAGCCAGGAAACACTACCAGGAACAAGTGGCAATATGGTCTCCACGCTGAACACGAAAGCTATGCTGTGAAACTCATGACCCTAACGTTGCAGTTATTAAGAAAGAGAGAGGCATTATTCAAAGAATAATCCATCAAGTAGGAGCTTACCATCTTTCATGAGTAGATGAATACAAGAAGGTACTAATGAGACAAAAAATTAATTGGAGTGTTGCTGGTGTGTGAGCAGAAAGGTCACAAAGGTTCTGCAGCAGGAGCTGAACAGATTGAAGTCTCTGTTGCAGTGTTAGATGGCAATGCAGAGTAATTGCTTTTGCAGCTTTCAAAGCATTAAGATGATTTTAAGAGGACGAATTTAGCTGCAACCCACTGCATCAGCTTTGTGACAGTAATTAATATGCAGATTAGAAAAAAATATTTTATTTTGCATTAAGGCAACATTTTCCTTTCAAAATTATAGCAACATCTCAGTCCTTAGCAAAGATAGTGTGGAAGATGACTTCCAATGCTTAAAGATTTGATTTATAGATGAATAATTTTCTAGGCTTCTTTTTAACGCTGAACAGCTTAATTTGGGACTTAAAAATGAAGTTCTAGTTTTATGCAACAAATTTTAAAAGTGTTTAGGAAAACAATGTTCAAATGACTTACAAATAGAGATGATGAAACTGGGGTAGATGTACTTGCTTTGGCTTCTATTTGTTTTGCAGCTACATAAAGGCCACAGAGAGCATAAGAAGTGCTTAAATGGTGAAGCTAATTATTCCCAAATATTTGTATCACAGTAGCACTCACAAGCCCACCAAACACTAGGGTCCTACTGCTTTATGCAGTCTGTCAATCCAACTGCATGGGCAAAGCCAGGTGGTTTTAATAGTGTCTGTCAGCAGTCCTAGACAACACCAGGGGATGAACTGGGTCCAGGGCTCATCTAGGGAACGCTGTGAGGAACAGCAGGACAGTGGGCAGGAGATGTGGCTGCAGCTAAAGTGACAGCATAGGTCTGAGGTTAATCCAGAAGATGGGCAGAGGCAGGACTAGAGAAAAGCTACCAACAACCAAAGTCCTTTTAGGAAACAAGGCCAGATGTGTCTCCAAAATGCCCACAACATTTTTAATAGTGACCCCAGCTTCCAAACTACTTGTTTTGTCTGGTGGTTTTCTGTTATGCAGACTTACCAAGCATACTTATACCTGTGGCTTGGTTTCAGCTGGGATAAAGTCACTTTTCTTTCCAGTACCTGGTACAGTGCTGAGTTTTGGGTTTAACATGAAAATACTGTTGATAATACACTGAAGTTTTTAGTTGTTGCTGGGTGGTTGCAGTGTCTACACTAACTCAAGGACTTTTCAGCTTCTCATGCCCTGCCAGGTGCACAAGAAGCTTGGAGAGAAGAACTAGGACAGCTGACCCCAACCAGCCAAAGGGACGTTCCCTGCCACAGAGCTCCAGATAGAATTGGAGAAGCTAGTCAAGAGGCAGGATTGCTGCTTGGAAGCAGACTGGGCATCAGGTGGGGTTTTTTGCAGTGGAGAGCAGTTACATTTTTGCATCACTTTATATATAATATTTATTATCATATTCATCATAATTCTCTTAATGAGAATTATCTCAATCCACAAGGGTTTCCATTCTTCTCCCCAACCCACTGCATGTGTGGAGGAGTGAGCAAATGGCTGCATGGTGCTCACTCCCAGGGTTTAACCAAACACAACCAGTTAAGATGGACACAAGTACTCTTGATAACTATGGTAAGAAAGGAGATACTAAGACTGAAAGTGTAGATTGTGTTACACTCTGCTTAATTTTCAAAATATATATTAAATTTCAAAATATATATTAAAAAACTTCAGCAAAGCACTCCTCACCTCGCATGACCAGCCCTGGACACCTAGCTCTGTGTAACCTTCAAGATCATCATCCTGTGAATTTCCTTTTTAAAATTACTAAAAGTTTTCAATGGAAAAAAAACCCCAAAACAACCCACCCCAAAAAAAAAAAGGAAGAGTTGCATCCTTATGTAAATAGTAGCTCAACATCTCTAGCTAATAATACTGCTTTAAGCTCTCCTATTTTAATTCTACATACGACAAGGAAGGATAGCAAGATCAACCCAGAAGGATTGTGACATTAATTGCAGTCAGCAGACAACCTTATTACATACAGCTTCACAGTTTGGGGTAACTGACTGTAAGGGAGTTACATCTAAGGAGAAACACTTTGTTATTAGTTGTGCATTTCTGTTAGGATAATGTATGTTACTAATGACAGTTAAACCTACGTTTTTCACTGTTCTGATTTCTTGGGGACTCACCCCCGCCTACAACACTAGGAAAACAAAAGTCATTGCGAGGGCGCTGGGCTCACCACGGCACGCTGGGATCTTTGGGGGCCATTAACTGTGTGGAGAGCTGTTGCAATGCTCTGTTTTATGCAAATAAGAATTGACCATTGGACGCTGAGAAACTGGCAGTGCAGCTCTTCAGTAAGTCCTGGACCACTCTTCTGCATCTATTTTACAGCAGTTTCATCTCCTATTCAAGATATTCCAAGACTCTCCCAGCCACCTCTGAGCCAGGAGCGTAGCAATTACCACCCAGCTCCCACACCAATCCACCCCACAGTTGGATGCTTTGTGGTCATGAGCTCCCAAGCTCATGAAGAGAATTAGTTCTGTTGTTTGTGTGCTGAAGGTTTATAATCTCTACATATGCATAGCTAATTTTGTTTTTAACCACGCTAGCTGTTCCTCTCAATCTCCTGAGAAGTGCTATAATCCCATTCGTTCCCATTTTCATGATGCACGCTCCTAGCACATGCAATTACTGCATACATAATTGCCAGCTCACATAGGCTCAATTATTAGTTTCTAAATCAGGTATTTAACTAGTCCTTCTAAATCACCAGGAGGGTGATTTAAACACAATTTCCTATACCCTTGTGGTGTCAGGCTCAGTGAAATGGTTTGGGTCTGCAGTAAAGCACATGGCATCGCAGTGTTTTAGCCTTCTGCTTTATAAGCAGGATCTATCGTCTCAGAGCAAGTAAAATCCTTTAATACACAGAATCCTGTTAAATTTCTGAGTTTGTGGATAAAGCAAACTGCATTGAAGAAAGGCTGAAAAATGGACCAACCTAAGAATTCAGCATAACAAAAGAGCATCAGGAGATCTGAAGGCAGAACAAAGTGGCAAGGCATATTTGTCTGAATATACAGCAAAAGGGAATAAGCATGAATGTCCAATTCTGATGGATCTTGGCTCAACTGGGGAACATGCAATTAAATGACAATCTGGCTTTATGCTGAGCTGTGATGTAGGACATTCTGACATCTAGTGTAGAAACTGTACTGATGCTCCACAGTGCCTGAAAGTCTTTGTGAACTAACTTAAGCATAAAGTACATGTACTAACAGCTAGTGAGCTAAGCAGTCAAGAGAGCAGTACGTCAAAAACAAAGTTTGCAGCACAGGAGAACACACATCCGTTGCTTCGAGGATTGAGCAGGGGGAAACAAGTCCTGGTGGCTTACCTATGGAATCACATGAATACAGAAGTTTGTTGCTAAAGAAATCAGCATTGCTAAATCAAGCCAGACTTCCTTCTCTCTTGCAATGCTACAAGTGTGGGCTTTTCAAGAATAACCCTTACATGTGTTTTTGCAACCTTATGCTTGCCTTGGGGTTATAGTCCTACCTTGGTATCTACCAACCACTATGACTAGAGGCGAGACAGTGGCTTTATGACAAAATACACCCCTTTTATGTATCTACAGATGTTCAAAGTTAGTCCCAGGTAGATTCCCATGATGAGACTACTACCCAAAATTGTAACTGTTTGAAAAACAGCGTAATGACTGGCAGCATGCTGCCGTCATTCAGCCAGTATC
>VXBZ01005667.1:333823-349741 GCA_013399135.1 Heliornis fulica | reverse complement strand
GACCCTGCGCCCGACGGACAAGTGGAGAGGCTCATGCATTATAGATGCTGACCCCCAGCGCGGCGGTCTTGCTTTGGAGCAAGAGCAGACACGGGGTATTCAGAGACTGGGCCAGATAGCGGTTTAATTTATTCAAGATGTTCATTCATATGAAAATTGTATTTTTGTACATAAAGAGCTTTATTCTATTATTATGCCTCTTATCAAAGTGGGTTCTCTCTTTTTTTTTTTTATAAAGAAATTGTGCTTTACCCTGTAAATAAAATTTTTAACGTTTTTACTGAATTTCAACAGTGCCTCTGGACTTGTGTTTCTTAAAGCTCGGGGGGGTTCCTCAGATGGAAGAGGGAAGCTTTTGCCCCAAGGCGACAGTCAGCACGGGTCAAGCCGTCATCCCTTCATCACACTGGCCACAGACACGTGCAGCTACCTGCAAACATCAAGTGCCCCCCCGGATGCTCACAGAGAGGGGATTAGAGACCCACCCGTCCGGGATGCGGGAGCAGAGAGCAGGAGNGTGTTTCGTGTATCGGGCAACAGAGCGGTGCTGCCAGCGGTGTGGGGGTTCAGGGATGTTCCTGCCGTGGTTCATTAGGGGAGCGGGCGGGTCTTGGGGCACTTGGGGTAAGGAGAGGGTGCTGCACCCCTGAGCAGGGCACGGAGCTCGTCGCTTTGCCTAAATCTGCAGAGCTGGGAGAACTTGCGTGGAATGAGCTGCTCCTTTTGCTCAAGTCATGGAGATTCTTCCCACCGGCACCCACGCAGGGAGAGGAGAAAGGGTGGCCGGGGGTACACGGCATGGGCTCAGCACCAGCACGGCTGTGGCTCTCAGGTAGAGACTGGAGGTGTCAAGAGGAGCCCTCGCCTCCACAAAATCTGCTCTGCTGTTGGGAAACTCCAACCTTTCCTTTCTTCTGCTCTGAGCACCCCCAAACCCTGCCTTGCTGGAGGGCTTCTACCGTCTCAGTTCTCCCCATCTCCAGCTTTGCTCAGATGCACACACCCCCTTACAAGCAACTCGGGTGAGAGGGGCATGAGTCAGCTCAGCCATATCCCTCCAGCCATCTCCAAAACACTCGTGAATCAGCTGCGTGGCCAGTTAACGGGGTGTTTGTGGGGACAGGAGATGGATGCTCGGATATATTGTACAAGTCCAAATAAGTCAGCTCCTACATATCTCAGATGGGACAGCCCGGGGCTAGGGAATTAATTGCCTTTCATTCTAATGTGCCTCAGTTTCCCTTCTGAGGAAATGGTGTGCTGCCATTCCCTCACATCATCGGTGGATTTAATGATTTAATTACGCAGAGCTTTCAGAGCACTCAGATCCTACGGGCTGCTCTAAAAGCCCAAGATGAAATTCAGTTTTCAGGGCATGATCACACGCCGTGCAGGGAAAAAGGCAGAGGGGGAAGGCTGAAAGCATCAGGCAAGGCACCAAGAAGCTCCAGCCCTCCTGTGTAATGAGGACGGTGGGGATATGCTCAAAAATATAACACATGATCATATAATTGCTACAAAAATGAGGAGGGGGGGCTGAATTAAGTTTGCACAGACCCCTCAGTGTCTGCATTTCCTCCTTACTGAGTGCCTGACTCTGGAAACTTAATATTTCTTTAATACAGTTTTCACAGGTTTGCCTGTGTGTGCACACACACATCCACCTCTGGAAGTATAAATGTGGACAAGGAAAAGTTATTGCTTGGAAATCCTAATAGCAGCATAATAGATATATTAATTAAAGACACCATCAACCAGTATAGGCCAGTCCCTTAATGATGTACTGTTAGAGAGATTTGTGAAATCTAATTCTGGCAGTAACAGGTCTTGATCTGCGACGCAGTGAAGCTTTGCTTGCACCTGCCCTTGAAAGCCAGGAGGTTTTGTATGGAGTAGCCTCCAGGGGCTGAAATTTAGTACAGTCCATGGAGACGGAAGGTCATCTAAAGTCACTGGGTCCCAAGACACTGGACTTCAATCTCAAAGAAGGAAAAAAAAAGGGAAAAAAAAAAGAAACCACTCCACAAAACTTCAAAATATCCTCTATTCTTTTGTGCTTTCTTAGCTGCGAGCAGGGTCTGTAGACATTATGCAGTATATAAAGACCATACATCTACCAGGACTCGGTGTACGATGTTGATGTTCCTAATGGGCAATGAAAGCTGCAAACTGGTGAGGATACAATTAGATTCATACATTAACATGAGTCAGAGAACGGTTGTTCACCCCCCCGCACCCCCCCTCCCCGAGCGGTTCAGACATAGTTGAACAAACGTGCTGCTGGGACAGATGCAAGGGGCTGTAGGACCAACCTGCACCACCGTTTGTAACAACAGGGTTTGTATTTGGGGTTGGATTTTTTTCTGAAAAGGATAGTTTGGTGAGTTGATGGTGAGCTGGAATAGGCTTCTCCAATGCAAACTGGTGGGTTTTTTAATTGCACTGAAATAACCTCCTTACACTAGTACAAGGAGAGGGGAAATAGGTGAATGAAATGCTAGGACTGATTAAATCATTGGTAAAGTCTTTGGATATACCAGATAGTTATATGGTAAAAAAATTCTGCAGACAGGCACCAATCTCAGTCCCAGTGATACCAGATCCGTGTGAGTTTCAGAAATAAGGGATATAACTTGGTTTTCAATCTTGGCTCCACATTACATACAAGTATATGCGTTGTTTGAAACGCCTGCTGATAGGTGTTGGCAATGCTTTATCCTTGCTGAACCCAAAGCACCACCTCCGGGGCATGAAAGCATTAGGGACCCTCTACCAGGAGGTTCTACAAGTCATTAGGTCTCACTTAATTCCCCTTTAGTTAGGAAAGAAAGTCCCAGATGGTCCCATAGATAGGGCATAGATAGGGCATCCCTGCTAGCTGGGAAACCTGCTTCCCACACAGGCTTCCTCAAAACACAACCGAGCTCATCCCACTTTCTCTCTCCTGAGATTTCCTCTGGGGAAACACCAACCAGCTACAAGATGCTCGTGTGCTCTGGTGAGAAGGCCCATGGAAACCTTGCAAAGCTGGAGCTGCCTCAGCCTCTTCCAACTCACCTGAAGCTCCAAAGAGCCTTTATGATTTACCTGTGCTTAAAAAAAGGTGAGAAAATAAGCTGTGAATCCAAAATTCTGGACTGGTTTTAGATAACAAGTGTTTTCTGTGATTTTCATGCCATGTGGTGCCCCACTTACTGTTGTCCCTGCTGAGGCTCAAACAATGCTTGGGGTTTAGTTATTAACAAGAGCATCCTCAGAAGGATTTTCATTATTGGGTGTCAATCTGTTGTAGACTTTTATTTTACTCTGTACATGATGTGTAAAATACAGTCTGTGCTACTACCTCTGAGCATGTGAAACTTCATACTATAATTATAGATCTCTGGGGCTCAAATGCTCCATTAAGACTGATTTGTATAGTAGGTAGAGATTATCAGAACAGAAGCAGGTGAGAACCAATTTTCAGGACCTTTTTTATTGGTGGCATATGCAATTAAAAGGAATCATCTGGAGAAGCAGAGCTGCTAAGGACCCAGCAGATTTACTGCCTGTGCTGTAGGTGAGCGCTGCAGACTGGGAATGCCCAAATACCACAGAAAATGCTTTCAGCTGACACTCAGCTGAACTTTTATAGTCTTCAAAGGACATTACCAAAGCAAACTGGTAATGTTAAAAGCAGTTTTATGCCTGGTGATAGTGCCCATCATTAAGTAATTCTCTCTTTCTCCTCAACCAAAAGACATAGAACTGTAGAATCATAGAATGTGTTGGGTTGGAAGGAGCCTTTAAAGGCCATTTAGTCCAACCCCCCTGCAGTGAGCAGGGTCATCTTCACTAGATCAGGTTGCTCAGAGCCCCATCCACCCTGACCTTGGATGTCTCCAGGGATGAGGCCTCCACCACCTCTCTGGGCAACCTGATGGTCAATAAGAAAAAGCACTGGAGATATCACAGCTGTCATAGGACCACGGTGAAGTAACAGACCCTTTTAAAAGGCCTGTGAAACCCAGGGTTGTTATTCATCACCAGGGTGGTGAGGAAAGCAAAGCTGAGCTGGGGGGGGAGTGAAATAGCTGTGCCCCCTGGAAATAGGGTTTTCCTCCCACTGCCTCTCTGCTGGGGTGACTGTCCCCTCGGGAGAGATGTCGAGCAGTTCACGTGAGGCATTGCTGGTGCCGGATTAAGGCTCTGCACGCCGAGCAATGCCCCTCCATTATCATCATTATCATTATTATTTTTCAGTTGTCACCCTTCCAGTTGCAGACCTGCTAGAGGAATGAAAAGACTTTTCCCAGTGCATAATGCTCTTCTCAGTCAGCGTGGAAATGCTGATGGCACAGCGGTCGTTATTCAGGTCGCCCACGTTTGCGTCGGTTTGACTCTCTGCAGCAGCATCTGTTGGTACCTCCCAGCTCACTGTTCAAAAAGGAAAAAGAAATATGACATTAGAGAGGAAGGGACAGAGATGCCACCCTTCTCTTTGCCATATATATGGCTCTGCAGGCACAAGAAATGGTTCCCACTTGGCTCCTGCCCTGTTTGTTTGACTTGCTGATGGTCAGCAGGACTTTGGCAAGGGTCAGTATGCAGCATACTTCTGCACAGAGTAAAAACGTGATGAAACAAGACTTTTGGAGAAGATATTAGCTTTATTCTATGAGTAATAGCAAATAAGGGCCCACAGACATGTTCTTGCATGTGCTGTGCCAGTGGATGTGTTGGCATCGTGTTCAGTATGTTTTTTCCAGTACTGTAACTGGAAAGAAAATGCTCAGTGAGTCTCACTAACAGCCCTGCACGGGGCTCTTCTAATTCAATGCACTATTCAGCACCCTTCTCCCTTGCTTTCCACCCAGGAGATGTGTTGTGCTCCAGGGAAAGACCAGTTAGTGAGAGGTCTCCTTTCCACTCTTGCTTCATGCCCCCGAGACGAATTGGAGCGTGTGAGGGGACTGATGCCTCTATTTCCCAAACAGGTATTTGAAGAGTACTCAGGACTTCACTGTCTCTTTCTTGGATTATTACATTCTGCACATTCCAGGATAATTTTTTTTTGTTTTCTTTAAACCTTAAGATTTCACAAAATTGCCTTCTAGAAAAGCATTTAAAGCTGTCTAATGGCAGGCCAAGCTGATTATGGTTTGTTGCACAAATAATGGATTAAGTTCCATCTGTAGGAGTTAATTTGACTTATTTCTGCAAACAAACAACTTGTTTTGCTTCTCTCTGTATGGCAGATGTCAGAAATCTTAGTAAAATCATTCCCAGGGATATCTCCAGCAGGAATATCTACAGCAGCATTTCGCATCTGCAGCCCAGTGTGAACCCATCAGATCATCATTCCCACTGGGATGAGAAGCAGTGAAGAAACACTTTTGCAAATTCAAAATCCCGTACCTAAGGTGGTGTTAGTCTACTTTTGAAGGTGGCAGGAGGGAGGACATATATATATATCCCAATGGACACTATGGACTCAGTCACTACGATGGGGACTAGCAGATTAAGGGGTCCCTGATGAACACTTCAGGTTAGATAAATGAGGCCAAATAGAAAAGGGAAATGTTAAAAAGCAAAGGGAGGAGGATAAAATTCCCAACGTGGTCATATTCACATTGGATTCCCTGTGCTGACCTTCAGGATAATGTATTGAGAAGAAGAGTCATCTCCAAGGCAGGATCAAAAGAATGAAAATTACTACAGGCAGGTACGAGTTGAATGAGCTGCACTGAACAGGCCTTTTCCCCCCTGAATCTCTCCTTGACAAAACTCACTTTTGAGGCAGCAAATGTCCTCCTTGACAAGGCTGCTCTCCTTGTGGGAGGATGAATGGCACATGGCCTTAGGATGCAAATCCTAAAGTGGACCAGAAACCGCATCAGGACCAGAAATCCCTGTGATTTTTCAGTTTGGTCTCTGGGATTCACAGAAACAGGCAATGTTTGTACATTATTTTGCCCAGAACCTACAAAAACTAGAGACTTTACCAGTGAAGACCAGAAACTATAGGTCAATCCCTCCAAAGCCTGAGTAACTTGATTTACACTTTCATTTTCTCACTTGGCCATCCCTGCGTGTGAACACACAAGTTGTTTCTCTAGTTCACTGGTGGCAGCGTTCGAACCGAGAGGATTTAACTCCTGAGAGAAAGAATATGGCTTTTTTTTTCTTTCCACCGTCCTATTCGAGTACCATCTCTCCTGCAGCAAGTCTTTTGTGATCTGAAAGGAAAACCTTTCCTGTCACAACATCAGTAATGGATATTGCTCTCTCAATTACCCCTTGCTTCGCCAGGAGAGCAACTGATGCGCATCGTGTTTATCCAGCTCACTGAAGTGCTTTCATTATCTAAGAAAAGAGGTTAATTAGTATTTAATCAATCTTTTCACAGGGTACAGTTTCCTCCTCTCCTATTTGCAATCCAAAAAGATGTCAGTTTCCAAAGCCATAATGCCCTCTTGATAAATCAAGTGGCAGCTTAATGAGGTCGGTGGTCCCAGGGAAGGAGGGTCCGGGCTACCTGACCCGCCGTGGCTGTCACCGGAGCGGCTGTCACCTGAGTCACTCCCCCGGGAAGCACTTGTTGCGATGCCGGGAGATGCACGGAGCCATATGGGATGTGGGGAAGGGAACTGTCAGCCATGGGATGGAAGGTGGTGGTGGCTGGGAACACCTGAGGTTGGGGTGTGAGTGTGTGTCTCCCCACCAGTGTGAGCTTCCCACTAAACGAGCTCGGGGGAAGCCACGGGATAAATCCCACAAAAAAATCTACCCTCTGGAAAGAAGCAGATGGGATGTCTGTCTTTCAGGATTTGGAGTGGGGTTTTTTTTTAAGGCTTTTTTGGTTGTTTAGGTTTTTTTTAAGTATATTTAAAGATAACTCGAGAGCCATCCTTGCACCTGTATGAAGCCGAACTTCCAAGGTGAATAAAAGACACCACTGGTGCCAAAAGTTATGGATAATAAAAGCATTAGACTGTTCCAAAGAAACATATGTAGGAGGATGGAATTTTCTTCATTAGGCAGCAGGCAACTTTATGTTCTTCTCTGAAAATGTCCAGGAGCAATCCTGAATCTCTGTCCCTCACCATTTCACTCTATTCACCGGGCTGGCTGCAGCTCCACAACGCTGTGCCGAAGCTGAAACACCAACACCCATCAAAGCAAACTCAATTTAGGTCACTCTCAGAGGGGCTCTTCGGGTGAGATGCTGGTCCAGAACAGCTGTTCCAACCCCACGACCTTCCCATGTTAAAGAGGGCCCAGCAGCACTCGCAGTACTATTTTTTTGAGATGTTTAAGCAGAGAAAGTGGTCCGTGAACCCATATGCTCAACCCCTTTTGGCTCCTGGGCTATTCTCTCCATAGCCGCTGCTGCTGACAATGAGGGGCTGAGCCACATGCCCTGTGGTAGCCACGCTCTGGATTTCTTTCCCTGACTTTGGGAAATTCATTGTCTTTAGCATCGTCTGTGGGTTCAAAGTCCGCTTTCACTCCGCAGGGCGCCCTTTCTGGGTTCATAAAGCTACGTTCAGAAATCTTTGGGCAGACCCAAAGCTGACAAAAGTGTCATTAAATAATGCTGCCAATGAATGAAGCTACCAAAGAAGACATAGTCCAGTTTGCATCTCAGTTACAAGAAGAAAGTGCAATGACAGAGTGAGTAATTGGCTAATTGTCTATACGAGCTCTATTTTAACAGTGCAGTCGTGCGATCGCACCATCTGGGGGGAGCTCGGGGAGGGAGCCCCAGCACACACAAAGCCAGAGGACGTTTCCCAACACACAGGCCGGGCAACTGCCTCCTTCCCAGGCAGGCAGTGAGAGCAACAGCCCCCCGAACCACCCCCCCACCCCCCAAATATGGGCTGAGAGGCTTAGCCTCTGCTGATGGTGAAAGGTGGTGGTGGGGAGGGGGGTTGCTAAGCAATTTCTGTGGGTTTTGGAGTGCACACTGAAGCCCACCTGAGTTGCCCAGTGGTGATATCTGCTTGATTGCACAGCTGCTAATAAGCACAATTAAACAGAGGATGTCAGATGAGTGGTAGGTGCAACGAGCCGGCATCCCTGGGCCTGGGTGCTGCTGGGGAGCTTGTGTTTAGTGGGATGTCCAGAAATGATGGCATTTCCCCCTCCTCATCTTAAAAAAAGAAAAAAAAGCTGAATTACTGCCTTTGAGTCCCCATATATTTTCGTCCAAATGTACCATGAAGAAAAAAAAAAAAAAAAAAAAAAAAGGAAAAAAAAAAAGAAAAGGCATAAATCACACTTTTAAGTGGGCCTGGCACAGCTCACAAGAAGGAAAAGAAGAAAAAAAAAAAAAAAGAGGTAATGCCATAATGTAAAATAGTTAAAAGCTTATTAGAGCCGTTCAGGGCAGTATGATTTCCACTTTGTTTCAGAACACCCCAAGCCCATCCTTTCATGCTATTGTGAAGGCAGCAATTCAAATCTCCCTTTGTCAGCATGAATGGCCCCTCTTAAAGCTCTTTTATGCCAACATATTCCCTACAGGCATATGCCCTTTAGCTCTATTACTGATTTACCCAAGTATTCAGCCCATACCTTCTGCTTTTCTTTTTCACTTACTGAAGTTCCACATGACACGAGCTGCAGCCTCTGCTTTGGTGCCTGCCCCACACCCCGGCCCCAGCCGGGATGCTGCTGGCTCCGCCGCTATCTATCTCACCAGGAAAAGCCACACACAAAAAACTAACAGAGGAGACTTTGCAAATGATTGATTTTTCTCCCCCCACACCCCCCCATCCTTTTACCTCTCCCCCTTCTTTCCATCCCTACATTTGTTAGCGCAGNGCAAGTGGGCCTATTACCTCTACTTACCCTAATTAGACTTGCTTTGAAGGGCTATTCAGGGAGTTTGAAAGGCTGTCCTCTCCCTGCATCTCATTGTGCAATGTTTGCAGAGACATTTGCATCTGTTTGTGGCTTCTGAAAATAGCAATGGATGCTTTCAAGAAAAGCAAAGCCACCTCCGCGCCCCTCCGCGCCCAGCGCAGGGCCGCAGCACCCGAGGTATGTGCGCCGGACGGGGAGGGGGGACGACACACACACCCCCCCCAGTTTAAAGGGTTTCAGGGTTCCCCTCCGCTCCCTATTTAAACAATTCCCTTTAACAATGCAATTTATTATTTTTTTTTTTATTTTAAGCATAAAATCTGCTAACTAGATTAAATCCAGATGACACAGGGCGCAGAAATGGGAAGGGAGAGTGGGGTGTGTTGGGCAAGGGGGGGTGGAAATCAACGCTAAAGTAAATGGTAGGCACCCTAACAGGATAGAAAGTGTGAAATCCATGCAGAGCTAGAGAGAATAGCTGGCAGCCCAGCCCGGGCTTTCATACGCATATGGCCTTGACCATTTGACTCTGGTCCCATTGAGGTGATCAGCTGGAGACGTGAAGGGGCATCCCTGGCAACACACACGTCCCGCTCGCTCCTCGGAGAAAGCCCACGGAATAAAGCTGCATCAAGGTGATTGATAGTAAACATTTTGTAATTTGGAAGGATTAAACTTGCGGGATGATCTTGATCAGGTTCTCAAGGCATTGCCAGAATGCAATTACATTAGAATAGCCGCTGCTGGATCGCTGCTGGCAAAGCCACAATATCCTCCAAAGAAAAGGGGGGGTGTGAATGGGACAAAAGGGTTAATTTGAATACGTGCTGAAAAGGCTGGAGGTGGACAAGGAGCTCTGCAAGGACTTCATCAGGAGCCGTGGGCAGAAGGAGACGGTTTTGCAAAAATACGGAGGGGTAGCGGAGAGGATGTTTGTAAAGCGCACTTGAAGCGCAATGCAATTTATTAAAAGAAAAAGAAGAAAAGAGGGGAAAAAAAAGAAAAAAAAAAGGAAAAAAAGAAAAAAAAAAGTAGCCCCACAAAGCTCAAACTGCTTCTTTCTTACATCGCCCTTGGCTACACTCAGAGGAGCACTTTAGATGGATTAATCACAGGGGGAAAACAATGGGATAAAAGTGGTCCTCTCCTCCGTCTGTCCTCGGCTGCGCAGGGGCTGCTGCTCTTTCCCCACCGGCGCATGGCGGGGGTTGGCTTCTGCCCCGGGCACGGGCCGAGCCCGGCGCGGTGGGATGCGCATCCCTTGGCGGTGACCTGCGCCGGGTCCCGCTCCCCGTTCCAGTTCCGCTACTGGTGGCTTGAAGGTTTTCTCAGATTTACTCCTTAAAAACCGATGAGCCAGAATTAAGCATGCAAATCCACTCGGCAGCCCCGGGGACAATACGCTCCCCCACGCCGGTGAAATCCTCCTGCTCGCTCGGGCACCCATGACACGGGCTTTTCCGATCATCTTTTTAACCTTTAAACCGACGTTGGCATCTGTAAAATGCTGCCATGCGTGGGCCAGGCTTGGATGAGCTGGGTGGGCTGGGAGGGGGCATGTCCCACCCCTCTGAGGTGATGGGGAAGATGCTGCGCTGTCACCTCCTCCCCATCCCTGTCCTCCTGGGTACCACGGCTGCACCCACCCCGCTGTGGCATCTATTTAAAGAGGGAGGACGTGTCCTGTGCCCTCCCAGAGGCGCTGCCAAGAGCAGGATCTGAGCCTGAGGCTGAGCAGCAAAGCCTGAAGTCAAGTGGGGGACAGAGGACACAGGTGGGGAAGTCCAGGTTTCGGGAATGTGATGCCATTGCTGCCAGCTTGTGATTTATGGTGAATCTCACCGTCTCCGGGGCTCTGGAGGCTGTACTTGGTTTGGCAGTCAGACAGGCAGGGTGTTTGACCCACCCGTGGGTGACTGCACACCCTGGGGGGGGTCAGGCCAGGGCTGAGCATCCTCCACGGTGCAGGGGCTCGGGCTGCTCCAGCCCCTTTTTGACATCTGAAACTCTGAATGAAGTTTCCACAGAGACAGAAGCAGGGCTCAGCTCTGCTTTGTTCCTTTGGGATGTACAGGTACAGCATGGATCTCCACGCTGTATCCCTGCCCCCCACGTTCATTAAGCACCCCCTAAAACCAAAACAAACCGATTTTCTTTTTGTATTTAAAAATGCAAAAACCCCCAGGGAAACCCACCACCCCTAAGCCTGATGAGCCAAACCTCAAACCAGCAAGAGACCCCATGGCAGAAGGAGCCTGAGGAGCCCCCAAAACACCCCCAGCAGCGATTTTTTCAGGGGTGACCTTACCTGGCAGTGTGTGTGCCTGTGCTTTTTACCCCTCACTGCCAGTTTTGGGGAAGCTGGTTGGTTTTTTTTTCCACCGGGTTTTTGTTTCTTTGAGAACACCCCGTGTTTGTGTTGCTCTTTCTCGGTGGCACAATGCGCCTCTCCATTTCCCCGTCCGGGGGCTCGCCCGAGCATCAGATCTCGGTGGAGCGAAGTCGCAGGGGTCACAGGTCACCCGAGGGCATCGGGGACAGACAAAGTCTCTTCAGCCACTAATGTAAGCCGGGGTAACGGCGCGCTGAAAGCGCATCCACTTGAGACTATCTACAAGGCACTCAGCCCTCTCTAAGGGCTTATAATGTTGACTCTCCTGTCATTGGATCCAACCTTACTATAAGCCCTGGAGGTATGGGGGGCTTAGAGACATTCATTCAGAAAAATAAATCCCTCTGCTACCATTCTCTTCATGAAGATAAATATACCACAAACAGAACAAGGAAAGAGGCTGAACTCCTGATCTCTGCTCTGGCTGCTTAAAAATTGCCATTAAAAAAACCAAAAAAAAAACCAAAAAACCCAACTCCTTTCTTATTTGCCATTAAAAGAAAAACACACCACAGCTCACGAGACTCCAAAGCAGTTTACTAGCACGTTTTACTACCAAAACTGTCTTTCAGCTCAGCATTATTTCTAGTAGACTCAAAAGAGAGAATTTTTGCCAAGAAAAGGGCGTTTGTTTGTATTTGAACTCGCCCTCTCTGCTGGGGTTGCAACCGGAGCTGCTTCAGCCTGGGGGGAGCGTTTGTGCTCCTTGCTGCGGGGTGGGGGGGGTCACTGCTCAGCTCCAAACTTGTTCTTTGCCTTGGTAGGGCAGCAGGACCACAACTTTGCCAAGGCTTTGGGGAGACTGGAACACCAGTTGCCAGACTGGGAAGACTTTCTGGGTACTGGGACACAGAGTTGTGAGTGTATCTAACTGCTTCATGACTGGGTTTGCTGCTCCAATTCCTGCCCAGAGTTGTGTCGACCTGCAGCAAGGGGCTGGTGTAAAATCCTTGATGTGTTCACCTGGTACTTCATCAGCCAGGAGGGAAAACAGCTGCCTGAAGATCATGCCTCTGTCTCTCAACCAGTCTTCTTTCCCCATCCCTACCCCTACACCAGACCTTGCTGAAATACCCCTGAGCACCTGGTTGTGCTGCTAAAGCTTTGGGGGGGCTGTGGATCTTCACAGATTTAAGGAGTTGGTTTTTTTTCCAGAGAAAAGTGCCTTAATGTTTCCTGGGAGCACAAAAAGAGCAGCAGCTCCCACTCAATCGTTCACCATAAGAGGATCCACCTTGGGATGTTCCCAGCAGATACCTGTCCTGGTGAGTTGCCTTCTCCAGCTCTCTGACTGCAAGGGTGGAGGAGTCCTGTGGGCAGAGCTCCCTGCTTTAGCCTGGTGAGCACAGGTTGGAGCTGCCCATGGGTGGCTCTGAGCATCAGAGACCCTGGGAAGGGGGACATGGAGGTGGTCTCTGGCAGAGGTAAAGCACAGTGGGTTTAACAGATCTGGACTGGGGGCAGCACAACTTCTACTCTTAACACTCTTAAGACGACTCTTAAGTCAGCTCACTCAAAAAATCACCCAAACCATTGATTTTTTTAGGGGAATTTTACCTTTCACTGTAGCCAGGCCTGGCTGGAGATGTGAACCTTAGACCATCCAATTTCTCCTGTCAGGTGCTGAAGCTTTACCAGCATCTTGAAAGCAAAGTCTGAGTGTATCAGCAGGCTTTGAAATGCCACAATTTTTCTTCTCCTTGCCCAAAACCAGCCTGATAAATGCAGGTGCTCCTGCAAACAGACTTCTTCCTCTGCCTCCACCCATCTGTCACACTCACTGGCATCACTGGGACAGCAACTTGCTGCCACTTGCAGCAAGGGAGAAGGGGAGAAGGGGACTGAGCTCTGCAGCATCTCATAAGTGCACGGTGAAGCGCTCAGATCTCGAGGGGGAACACATGCACCACGGGGGAAGGTTGTTGCCTTGGGGAGGGAAAAGGCTGGGCCAAACTGATCAAACTGCTGGGCTAAAAGAGGAATAATGGGATTTTGTGGGATTCACACTGATGTTCAGAGGAGGGGAGACTCTAGTTGTCATTTGTCTTTCAAGCCACTGAACAAGAATTTTAAAGCCCCTTTAAAATCTGCCTCGGCTGAGCTAATTATTATCACAGGAGTTATTAGACAAAAGCTCAATGGCTTTTCCAGTGGCTCTTCAACAGGCAGAACTAGAGCTCCCCTTTTTGATTGCTGTGCTCTTCTAGAAGTTTCCAAGTGCTGATCCTTGCTTTAACCCTTACAGGACACACAGGCAGGGGAGGTGGGTGCCCACTGCCCGCTCTCCCCTCACCCCACAGCCTACAGCATCACCATTCCCCATCAGCACCTCCGGCCTGCACACAGATGTTGTCTCTTCTGAAGGCCATCAGAGGGAAAATAAATGTCACAACAGAGGATCTGGTTTTTGAGTTGTGAGACAGAGACCTGCAGGAAGCAGCAGCCAGCCTGTGCCTGGCCAAGGCTATCCAGTGACTTAGTCAAGGAGGCCATTCACTCCTTCTCCCCAAGGAGAGGGCTTGGGAAGTGACTGGCCCCAGCACAGAGATGTGCTTGTGGGCTTTCCATCTGATCAGGTCACCAGAGTGTTCCCAGGACACAGCCCACACCATGATGTCCTGATCCTGCAGCCTTTGTTCTACACCAACATGGGAGATCTTCCCTGTTTTTTGGGTTGTTTTTTTTTTTTTTTTGATGCTTTTTTATTTTCCCTAGGAGAAGTAATAATTTTTATTAAACTAGGGGCACCCAAGGAAAAGCCAAAAGTGATAAATAAAACAGTAAGGAACAATAAATAATAATAAAAAAAGCAAAGACAGCAATAAAGCTGTTTGAGGTGGGTATTTCTCCAAAAATTCTCCAGCACCAGAGGGGACCTGGGACCTTATTTAGCCCCTCCAGGACCAAAAAACCTTTTGTATTCTCCAGGAAGGAGAATTTCCTCACTCCCAAGCATAATGTCCATGCAGGAACACAGAAACCAGCTATTAGTGCCCTTGCAGCTCTCACCACTGCCTGTCTCTAGCCAGCCTGGGGCTGCCTGCCTGTGGGGTACACTTGTGGACCCCACTATCCATCCAGCACTGCAAGCACCTTGTCCCATGCCTCTACCTCCTCTGGCAGAGCTGCAAACCTAGCACTGCTTTCCCATTATTTTAGGAAACCTCTGCTAATCAGAAGGTGCTGATGGTACAAAGGAGCAGGGGATTGCTGGTTGTGATGGTTGGAAAGTGTCCTACAGCAGATGTGGGAGCCACTGGCTCAGTCCCACAGGTCCCAAGCCCAGAGGTTGGTCCTCGTGGGATGCCAAGCAGTAGCACTAAAACACTGCAGAGATTTATTTCACACTGGTTCAAGGATCCTTCAAGAGAAATGGACTTTTTTTTTCTTTTGTTTGGTTTTTTTTTTGTTTTTTTCCCATAACTGAACATCTAAACAAACCCTTCCTGAGGACTCCAGGAGAGATGCCTGATGGACAGCCAGGAAATGGGAACCATCAGTCAAGTGCTGACACCTGGGCTCAGGTTTCAGGACAACCTGGTGATGAAGCATCTCTCATTTGTGCAATTGGAACAGCTGCCTGCAAAGGGCAGCTCCCTGCCTTCCTCTGCACTGGGTGACCACAGAGTTTCCTGCTGCTGATGGAGAGGCAGGAGCTGGGGTGGCTGGCACAGTCTGGGTGGGAGGAGAACGCTTGGAGCTTTCTCCATCACTTGAGCTTCCTTCTCTGTTAGCATAAAGGAGAGCAAACAACGGGCTGGCCACACTCCCTTTGTCTTACTGCACAAAACACAGTTATTTTATGGCAAGAGAAGGAGGTAAGGAAAAGCCTTCAGCATTAAATAAGTCAGAGTTGAGCTGGAACAGGCTGTTACCTCATGCTGGCCCAGCCCAGGAGGCTGCTGCCAGAGATGTCCCTGTGGCTATGCCACTGGAATTGTGCTTCTCCTCAACAACATGGGGGTTCTTGACCCTCTTGTCATCCAAAGATGGGCAGTGATGGGGACTTTGAACAAAGATGAGACATATTTTTTCACCACAACCTTCCCAATTAATATTTTAAGCGATTTCTTGGGTTTGTTCTCCCTTTCTGCCTGGAGCTGAGTTTGAGATGAAGCGGTGCCACTCGCCTGGATCTGGCACACGAGGAAAAGCCGGTGGGTGATGAAGGCCTGTTACATGCTCTAGGGCTCAAAGCACTGATCCAACAAGGAGAAAGCAACACCCTCTTCTGATTCCTCGGCTGTGAGTAGATGCAGAGCATTATCCCCAGTCCCAGCCTTCTGTATGGTCCAAGACAACTCTAGACCAAGAAAACTCTCCAGCTCTGTGGAAAGGCCAAGGCTCATCTCCCTCTTCCTCCTTGCCTTCCTCTGACCCCTCTCCATGTCCCTCCATGCCCAGAGGTGTGTGTACCTGGGAAGTCATCAACCACAGGGCAACGCCCGCTCCCCCCCGCCCCGCCAGCGACACCGGGATGCAGAGATCAGCACCCCCCACCCGGCCCCTGGCTCCTCTCCCTTCCCCTCTCCAGAAGTCATCTATTTTGTTGTGTACACAGAGAAAACAAGGGTCTGCCCCTTGTTCTCCTCCAGCCATGACACATCAAATTATCCTGCCTCCAAATATCCCATCTGGCTGTTAGTTTTGAGGTTTTTTTTCTCCCCCACACC